>CM035790.1:21184092-21784092 GCA_020466265.1 Siphamia tubifer | reverse complement strand
CTCTCTCCTCTTCAGCCAGTTCAGAACTGACATTGCCGTTTACACAAGGGCACATGGTTAAGTGGAAAAGCCTCTGTTGAGACAGCTGGATCTCAACCCCTTGTTTTTTCAACACATATCTTCTCTCTCTGTATGCCCTTGTGTATGCACGCACACACAAACGCAACAAGAAGCACACACACTTTCACGCAGGCCGTACGCAATCTGCCACTCTGCACACAATATGCTCACTATCAATAAACAAACGCAGTTATGTTAGTGGGCTGCCGGGCAAACATGGCATGTGCGTTAGTTGGACTCTCACTCTGTCTCATAAACCAGGAATAGTACAAATACATACCAGTGTGACATCATTCGCACCTCCAGGCTGTGAACCGCTTCACAGTGCAAACAGTGAGCAGGACAACCCATAGGCTGACTGTACTCTGCTCTTTTGCACTCCATTAATAACAGTGTATAAAGGCTGTGGTGTTTTTGTATTTTTCCTTTCCTCCAACAGAGAATTTTACACAGGGCAATTTGTTTTCCAGCTTCATGTGAAATCAATATGTCTATGTCTAATGGTCCAAGACATTATGTCAACAATGGTTCACAAAGGTTACAATAATGTCTGAATTCCCTTCTTATAGTGTAAATACGCCACGTTTGCTTTTCATAATAGCTGTCGTATCCATTACACCTTTTAAACACACTCGCCCTGATAAGTGAAGACCGTTGTTCTTAGAGGAAAAAACAGTAAAAGTGACTTCATATCACTTAGGTGTTTAGCTAAATCGAAAAAATGTGAGGAGGTGAATGTGAAAAGGAAACCACATACTGAGGCATAAATTGGCGGCATTTTCGCCATGAAATTTTCAGCTTCTTAATCTCATCATAAACACTGATAGCGGATAGCTTAGGTTACTAAAAGCTCTTAGATGAATGATAATCAGTCAGTAATCTGTCAGTTTCAAATCCTAAGCAAGAAAATCAATTAAACAGTAAAAAAACACAAATACATGATGATGATTTAAAACTAACTCTTTGACCTCATACACCTTACACAGCACCACGCCCTGGCTCCTTGGCTGCCAGACACTATGTGTCTGCCTATGAGTAAAAACTGTATTTGTTTCACGTTGCGTGCAAGTGTGTAATTATCGCTGAGGCCATGACATTCAATGACATTCAAACAAGGACTTGCAGTCTACTTTGGGCCTTCTCTGTTGCAGTTTTCCCTGATCTAAGGAAAACGTTCATTGGCTGGCCTGGAATCAGTGAAACACACCACATGGTGGACTGAGAATAAAAAAGTATTTCCAGCTCCTGATTAAGAAAAAAAGAGAAAAAAGCTCAAAGTCTGTTGGGGCTGTAAAGCTAGCCTCAGCAGTGAAGAGCCCAGCCCAAGCCAGTGGTACGCTCCCTGCAGCCCAATGCATGTAACCCTATCCTAAGTCTGATTCGTTGCCAAACACCCTTACCACCACCAGCCCTGTACTTAGTCTACAGCCGCCCTGCTGCCACTGCACCACACATGCACAAATGGATGTAGAAAGTGCACAAACCCACATACACACACTTTTATTCCACTACGCCACGGTTTCCTGAGCCTGGGCCCATTTCTGTGGATTGCTGCCGGGCACACCCACCCACCCAGCCACCCCACCAAAGCCAAGGTTTGAGTTCTGCAACCCCAGTTCTCTGTTCCTCCTGCTACTGCCTCTGTCTCTCTTTCGATCATCCTTCTCTCCATTTGGTCTTCTGCGGTAATTTGCCTAACTAATGATTCTGTGCTTTGAAAGGCAGAAAAATGATACTTTCTGCTTCGCTCACTTCTTTCCCATGTCCTCTGGCTGAGAGGTTATCTAAAGTCAAAGTCATAGAAAGAAAAGTAGATGATACCTCCCCTTTGGGCTATGTTAACTCATTATTGTCTGTTTTCTTCAGTATTTCAGTCTCAAAACCTTCTTTAGATTCCTTATGGTCTTCCATTATGAAATTCTGTGCATATCAATACTCCCAGAGGGGAACCAGACAGGACAGTGAGTAGGAAGACACAGCCAACCAGCTTTGAACTGTAGCTGAAACTGGGTTAGCTACAGTAGCTGCTGGATTCCCTTCCTTTCATGGAGGTTTGGGAGCTCACAGACTTACAGGGCCTCTGAACAATGAGAGGAATGTTTGAGTGGCTCCGGCCTCGCTTCAGCACTACCATTACGTCTTTCGACTGCTTTTCGAGAACTTTTTATGACCTTTATTGTCACTCTGTGCTGCTTGTAACACCCCACAGACAAGCACAGACAGATGCACATGAAGACAGACAGATGACACACATGGGTTGACCGATGACATACATGCAGCGCACACATAGTTGCACACAAACAGGTACACTCTGACCAATTATGCTGTAAGTTATTCAGACAAGTGGACATATAATCCCTAAATCAAACAGACAGACAGACAGGCAGGCAGACAGAAATTAAGCCTTCCCATTCAAAGGAACTATTTACGTCTGACCTTTGTAATGGAGCTGCTCCACAGTGGCAGACCTCAGTCTCAGATCAGGGCAAAATTCCAATGCCAACATTACAGTACATTTCTACAGCAGGCGCACATTACTGTCGCTCCTTGTGAACATCTGTCCTGATCAACAGGTTGCAGGATTCGCTATGAACTGAGTGTGAAATGCCTCTCTGTAAAAGATCAGTGGTTCAAGATAGAAAAGTCAAAGAGAAGCGTACAGACTTGCCAGGTCATTAAGTCATAAAACAGTAAAAAGGCAACAATTAACTTGTGAGAAGACAAAGACACTATGCTGTACCCACCTGAAAGAAACTGGATTTTTTTTTTTTTTTACTCCTTTGCCCTGGCTTCTTGTCACTTTCCTTAAGCTCTCCAGTATGTCTGTTACAGTTGAACTTCACATTTCCCATCTTTTCTCTGTCTTTGGTTGTCTCTCGGTGTCTCCCACTCTTTGTCTTTCTTGTCAGTCTGCTTCTCCTTCGGCTGTGCAGACAGGAGTGTGTGTGACTGCGAATGTGTCTGGAAGCCAGACAGGGTGAGAGTAAGCGAGGAGGCGGGTCCAGTTCCTAGTGCAGGGGATTCCTGTATGACGATGGCAGACGAACGGAGCCCTCCCTTTTCTCGTCTCTCCTCTGCCTCCCAACCTTCCCCTCTCCTCCCCTGTACACGGCCATGGTTTCTGCTAGAACACAGGAAAGGGGGCAGGGAGATCATTGGCCACACAGCTGCTAATAAACCAGCAAAGGCTGTTTGAGTCAGTGGCAGACAGGAAGAGGAGCTAAATGTGCAGCTTCAGTTGGACAAAGACACAGAGATTGTTTGTTACACTGCTGGAGATGTTCTGCAAATTACAAAGAGTTTTTACACTGCCCCAACAAGTGGATACCAATCATATCATTCAATCAGTTATTTAGACGCGTAATGACATAAACAGCCTTCTTACTCTGCTCCTTTAAGTAGCAGATAAGATCTAAGAATGTTGTTTTTTGGGTGGACATTCCGACATTTAGATTTTTACTTCTATTCTAGCTCAAAAATCTATATAATAAAAAAAAAAAGATGCATAGAAAGAGAAAAAGGTAGATGTTTGTGTTTTAAGCTGACATTTCCCACTATTATCACATGAGTCAAGTAGCAAGGAAATGACTGATAGGCACTATATTTGGATGACAGAAAAAGTGCCAGAAGGCACCACTTCAACACACAAAGAATAAATTGTAGTATTGTAGTTCTGCGCTGAAAATTCAAGACGCATTGACTTTAGTAGTTTTTTTCTTTTTTAAATAGTGACACACAACTAAAATTGTTGTGAAATATTGAATAATTTTACATCTATTCTCTGGAATAATGGACAGACATGCTGATCAATATATTATTTACATTAAAAGATATTTGAGGGGGAAAAAAGCAGTTATTGAAGATGTGTAACAATAGTACGACAGAGTAAAATAAATTTTGAGGAATGTTTCTAAATTTTTGCGAAATGTATAAAATCAAGATTTTTTTTATGGATCTTTATGTTAAACTTCAAAATAATTTTCAGTCCAAAAAAGAAGTAACAGAAGAAAATTGTCCACGAGTGAGCAGGTGTTTGTTAAAGGTTCAATATACAATAGATGATTCTCACATTTTTCTGCATTCATGTAACATTTGTGTTGGAATCTACTTTGTTGAGGGATTAGAGCCCAATTTGATAATAATAAAAAAAAACAGTACAATATAAACACTTCCATACGGCCCTCTTTTCTTTTTTCTTTCTTCCCGCTGTATATAGTGTTTGTATTCATCATGTACACAATGTGTCATGGGATATATATATAAAACATACATTTTTGACTTGCAGAAACACACAAATAGCTAAATATAGATGCTAGTACAAACAGTCCCATAAGCAACAGCTTTCCCATTTTCGAGGTAACAACTGTGGAAGTTTCCTAAATCCTTGATAACAGCCTGTGCACTGGTTTATATGGAGAAGACTCAATTTGATTTTTCCAATGAAAAGCCTTATTATTCCCCATTAGTTGTTCATTGCATTTTCTGCTCTTCCAAAGCAGCAACATTGTGAAACCAACTTCAACACAAATATGTAGAAATCTTACATATCAGTACTTTCCCAAAATCATTGCCTAAGTAATTTTTTCATATTATTTGGGGAACAGAGAAAACTTGAGTATTTGTTGAATTAGGCAAAAAAGTCATTTTTGTTTTACGAATGTGATCATATTAAACAAATAAGGGCAATGTTGAGTCACAGTAATCATCTACAGTGAGTAATAACCAGAGCCATTTTTGGCTTTGTAGGGGCCCTGTGCAAGATGCTGTTACAGGGCCCCTATTTTGCATTTGATCGATTTTAAATTATCTATAAACACACACACCAAATTATCACAATTCACAAGCAAAACAGGCCACAGTCATGATAACCTCTTACACTAAAATTAAACACCTCAAGCTGAGTCACTCAGACAAGATAACTAATAAAAACTAGAAAGACCTTGAAGACTGCAGACCTCCACCTTGCGAGGGGTGTTGACATCACAGGTTTATGTGCACAGGATGACTTTTATTCTGTAACCCAGAAAACAACAGTTTTGTAAAGCGGAGTCTCTTGAATACACAACTAATTACATTAGATTCAACTTTACTGTCATTACCCATGTACAAATATAGAGCAACGAAATGCAGTCATCAGAATCAGAATTACTTTATTGATCCCAAGGGGAAATTGTATTAAAATAAAAGAGTCATAAGGAAATAAATAGTGTTATTCATAAAAATAAATATTAAGCAATAAAAACTGCAACCACAATTACATCCAACCAGGAGTGCATAGTAATAGTGAATGCACACAACCCTACGTAAATCAGCAGTACCTAGCATAGGTAGCCAGTTAGGGTACACTAAAAACAAACACAATGGGTGTGTTCCAAATCACACACACTTCAGCACTAGTGTTGCAAAAAACCAAAAACACAAGAAGTCACTATTGGCTCTCTGAAAAGTCACCAGAAGTTGCTAGATTGCGTTGTGGTGTCAGAAATGATGTAACTATGCCCAAATTGTGTGTGACATAATCACATTGTCAGGTGTCATTTTTTAAGCGCTTCACCATATTTCATAATCAGAAGGTGCTGTTTCACCATTTTCCATTGGTTTGATCTGACAGCACCATCAAGTGGATTTTAATTCGCGAAACATTCCTTTTTTAAATGTAAAATCAGGAAGTCAATACGTTGCGTCACATACAACACTGATCTCCAAAAAACCTGAAACGTACTGTGTACAGATCTGAGTTCATATTCAGTGCTTTTCTCACCAGTAAAAACAGCCCTGGTCAATGAATTTGTTACCCACAAGATAAGTTTAATAGTCACCAGATTCAGCCCAAAAGTCACTAGAGATGGCCAAATGTCATTACCAAATGTCACAAACTCTAGCGTCAAAGTCGCTAAATTGGCTACACTGTCCAGCACATAGAATGCTCATTTGAGGGGTGTAAGTGAGTTCACAATTACAACAGCATCAAAATACAGTGTGCTTCAAGTACCTGGGTGGTACATTGCTAATGGACAAAAATGTGGAGTGTGATGGACTGATTATCACGAACATCCGGGCCACTGAACACATCCGGGTAGCGCGGGCTATAGCAAGCAGGCCAGGCGGGAATACCACCTCTCACTAGTGCTAGTGAAGCTGATGTGTTTTACAATTGTGCTTGTTCTGTCTGATTCAATTCTTTTTTCTGGTGATATCTAAAAATTATGTGCAGTTTACAATACAGGGAAAGACGGCGAAGAACTGCTGTGTGTTCAACTGCACCAAGAATGTTGCTCGGCAGTCACATATATAATTTTATATAATTCCTAGCGAGCCTACTGAGCCTGAAGAAAAAAAAATGGCGGCTCGCTATGAACAGAACGAACAAAAATACTCCAGAAAAATTATTAGTGCCCAAATCACACTATACATTGTTCAACACACTTTATAACACGTGAGATTCCCCAAAACATTTAGTTTTTAATTTCTATGTTAAGATCTAATATTTTTACGTATTTGGGGAGGCTATAGGCCCCAGTACAGATGTTTGGTAAAAAAAAGAATCCTAGGTGACGATCGCCACACTGTTTAGACACAATAAAAACGCTGAAAAGGAAATACCTGTAGGACTAATGAGTGAAGAACACATGACGCTTTGAAATCTGCAATTTTGTATGCCCCCTGACGCTAATTCCGCAAGTGTAACCATGGCCGATCAAATGGTGCGTGACATTACGCCGATTCTATGCACTTCTTGCGCTACATGGACGCCATCTTGCTACATAGCGGAAGAGGAAGGGCTACCTTTCAAAACAAACAAACAAACAAAAAACAATGGCGGCTGAAATAGTTGTGGACGAGGGGAGCGGTTACACCTCTGTAGAGATGTACGTTTTGCCTGCATTGTCTTGAATTTATTTTAAACCATGTCCATTTCTTTAAATCATGGTGGGCTGTATGACGAAGCGAAATTGTGTGACCCTCATTTCTGGTAAGTGCAGTGGAGAATGTTCATTTGTAACTACATTAGTTTGTTGAAAATGTGTACACCAATCATGGAGCACACAGTGTTCATCGTGAGAGAGCACTTCATGGAGTGCGCGATTTGGAACACACTCAATAATGCCTACATTAGAGCGTAACAAATACAACAGCACTGCGCTTAAATTAATGTATTACAATATTATTATTTCTAGAATAGTTTTGTACTTAACCCATCTGTAACACAGTAAATAAGTTTTCCACAGCAGCGTTACTTGACTCAGTATCTTTGCTCAGTAAACACGGCTTATGCTAACACTTATGCAACTGTTTCTGACGCTGTCAGTTAGCATGTTCTCATGTACCTTCTGGTGAAAACCAGTAAAGCACAATAAACGAGTCTGCTGTTCGGCATAATAGGTATGAGCTAAAATTCCACAGAACCAATCAGAACTATAAAACTAGAATATTCATGACATGTTTATTGAAAAGGGTCTTGGGTGCACATAAGCATTTAAAGAATATAGACAGCGATTTGGATTCTCAGGTGAGGCTGTAGCCTACCTGTACAGCAGCTTTGGGGGCCCCTACATAATTGTGTATTTTGCGTATAGCAAGAAAAAGCTCTGGTAATCAGGCCCATCCACAGGGGGTGGTGGTGGGGGCAACCGGTATGTTGCCCTGGAAAGTACCAAAGGGGCCCATGAATGATCCTAAATTCACTTTAGCTAATTTTTGCCCATTATTATTTTTTAAACCGTTGACTATTACATTAAACTTAATGTTAACTCAATATATATATATGCAACAAAACTGGTTGTTTTTTGTAAATATAAATGTTTTCCCTTTTTGCCCATTTACCCTTGTCTTTGAAGAACATGGTTTGACCCCTCTGTGGTGACCTGTATGCTTCACGTACTTTTTCAACAGTGGGAAATTCCATTGTAGTGTAATAACCACTTTAGTTGACACAAACAATCATAGCTAATGGTCACAGGTCTGGGGCACAGAAAAAGAGTGAAAGAGGATATATGAAAAAGTTTTTAAAAGTGGATTAAGAACAGTAGCTGACTTAGCACCATCAGTGGACTCCACCACTACCATGTCCAGCCTTGCTGCTGCTGTGTGGAACTGTTTATGCCATATTTCCATCTGAACCCTTCAGCCTGAACACAGTGTCAGCAGCACCACCGAGCAGCATGAGTCCAGCCGAACCGAGCCGAGCCAGTACTCGTGGAAACGCATCATATGATTTGCCACCGCACTGTGCAAATGGGGGGAGATGGGAGAGGTGGGAGAGGGAGTGGGCAAGGAGAAAGTGACAGAATGTGAACACAGGCATTCCAAGGGTCTCTTGGGGCTCCGAGCAAGAAATACAAGGGGCCCCCCACCCCACCTGTGCATGCTGCAAAAAGGTTTTTGCACAATTTCTGTGACATTTGAGATTCTGAAAACATAGATGCTACTGTAGAGTTACTCATTGTTGTTGCTGAGGATTTTGGCAGCCCTGGGGGGGTCCTCTAGTGGACAAGGGTCCAAGCATCTACCTGTCTTGCCAGTCCTCAATCCCTGTCTGTGCATACTGCTGTGGATTTTCTTGTCCTTGCCAGTGACTATAGCCAGAAGACAGTGTGCCTTCAGCAAAATGAAAATAATTGAAAACTACTAGCACTCCACCATGTCACAGGGCAGGCTTAACAATTTAGCCATGTAGTCGTTGAGTGTGAGCTTGGTCAAGGACTCGATTTCAGTGATTCTGTAATCAAGAAAGCGAGGTGCAATTTAATTTTATGACATTTGGTGGTTTCTGATTATGAATTTTTACTTTGATAGCGTTAATGAATAGAGATGGCTGAAAAATATACTGCTAAATTAATATGAGAATTAGAATCAGAGGGCATTATATTACCTAGCAAATGACAGCAGTTTAGTTAATTGTTTGTGATCAGTAAAATTTTGTGTTCAATTTAACTGAAATTAGTTGTGAAGTTCTTGTAATTTTCAGATATACTTCAGTTTGTCATTTAGAGTAATTTTCACATTTCCATCATATATATTATGATATATTCTTTATGCCCCAGGCCTCAGCAAGTTTGTTGTTGTCCTGCAAGTAAAAATAATAATAGTAATTATAATAATAATGATAATGATAATAAATGTAATTCATAACACATGTTTCATTCAGTGAATTTCAGAGTGCTACAAAAGAGAAGTGCTGGATGCCCCCAAACAAAACATAACAAGCTTTTTAAATATGGACCTTTTCAGTCCATTTTTAAAAGAATCCAGGCACTCCAGTGATATTCATGTCCTCATAACAGCAAGACAAAACATCAATGCTGTATTTTACTAGTATCAAAACATAAATGATCAATAGTGACGCAAACCCCTCTGCAACAATGGCTTTATGGCTCTTTATGACAGCAAAAGTGTTCTTCATATCTAGCTGTGTTGTGTATGTATATGTGGGAAGTGTTTGTGTCCAACTTTTATTTGCACCTGTCAGGTTTAGGACCCCCCCCCCCCCTCCTTGTCCCTTACAAACACACAGTCCCCCCTACCCCCCCTACATAGGGACAGTAACATGATCTTCTGAGAGGGGCTATTAGAAGCTTTACAACTTCCCCTTCTTTCCCTAAAGCCTTTGGGTGTGTGTTTGAGCGGCGAAGTCTCACACAGACGACCACGCCCCTGTGTGAGAACGTCACACATTCCACACACGCACATACACATACACATACATGCGTCTCTTAGCAACACATACACTCAAGCTTAGCGAAATGTCGATGCTGGTAAAACATGTGACTGCGGCACATCATTTATCTTCAGATGGGATAATGTTTTGTTTATGGACCTTAGTTTCTATGTCGTCTTCACATGGGATTTACAACGTTGCATTACAGAGTTGAATGAAGTGTGTTGAATATCTCAACTTTCTGACTTTGTTTGCAAAGATTTATATGTAAATGAATGAACTGGGTCCAGCAGTATTTCCTTGTTTTCCTCCTAGTTTTGTCATGTTTCGCATGAACCATTTTGTTCAAAAGAATAAAAAGTGACACTCGTGGTCATGTCAGTAGAACATTTTGAAGACAAAGACAGCTGGGTATTCATAGTGAAAATATTTGTACTTCTTGGAAAAAAAAAAAAAACCTTTTCATTTCCATTCTGTGGTCTAAACCCTCATGCATGCCGTGTGTACTCCCTTCTTATTTTGCCTCACAATTAGCATAGCCGCACGCAACACCAGCACGCTAATGACTTAGATGACACAGATCAGAAACTCAGATGACCTGAAACTACACTTATCAGAGGACAACGCCAGAACTTCACTTCACACTAATACCAGCTCTTTCAGTTTGAGTGAAATATGACCCAAACATACCCAGCATGGAACTGTAAAAAAAAAAAAAAAAGAGGCCATATCTTGCAACTTTTCCACCAGTGCCAATTTATTGAGAACATACTCGGGTGCGCAATGTTCCGCAATCATTCCTGCTGGCAGTGGAAATAGTGGTATTTGGAAAAGACTGCTGGAATAAAGCGCTGTGCTTCTTCTTGCCCTACAGCGATACTCTGATCTTTATGGCACTGTGAAATATTATCAGCGTGTAAAACATAGTGAGATGTGCGCAATGTGTGTGTTTGTAGTTCTTTGTGTGTTGTTTCAGTTGAAGAGGGTAACAATAAAAGATAGATTTGCATATAGTTTCTTAGTAGTATAGTTCTTTATAAGGAAGTCACACTTAGCTACACAAGCCTTTGAGGTTTTATTGTACTACAGATTGTAGCTTTGCTGGGACATTGAAGTACTTTTATGGAGTAATTATTGAACCAGGTCATCAGCAGTTCATAGTTTATTGAAAAATATGCTTCACATTTTGGTTTGTTCTGTATTTTACTGCCAAGGTTATATGATACATAACACACATCTGTATCTTTGAGTCTGTAGCTGCTTATTTGGATGTTTATTTTAATGCATGTGCATGTTTAAGTAGCATTTATTTTATCTTTTTTATGTGTCGTCGGTGTGTGCGTCACCTGGTCACACGGGACATTCGCCTCAGCGACCTCTTTAGACAGTGACTCAGACAACAGTAAGTGACTCTAATCTGGGCCACAGGGTTTGTGGGAAAAAAAAAATCAACTCACATTTGGTTGCCATGGTGAGTTAGATCCAATTATGCAACAAGCAATGGAAAATGGTTTTGGAGAGAGAAAGAAATGCAAGAGAATGAGAGAAAGAGCTATTACTGGTGTGAGGTATCAGCATAACACTTATTTAAGCAGATATGTTGGCTAAAACCACATTCCTATTGACAGCAGTAGTTCTGGAGAGCTGCAGTTACAAACACACTCATATGTAGCAGATGATTCCTCTGCTCTTGACTGTTTTATCTTAAATTTAGTCCCCCCTCCCTCTAAGCTTCTGTAATTATTACCACTACTTCATCCCTGTCCTCATTCTCAGCTCCACCCTTCATTAACTGATATGGGCTCTTCTCCTTATTCCCACCCTCCTCTCTTCTTCCACTGACCCTGATGCAATTCTTGAGGTCAGAGGGTTTCTAGACCTCATCCATGCTGGACCACGTCACTACAAAACAAAACAGACCTACATAAAGTCCATAAAAAGCTCATAATGTCAGAGCAGTCAGGAAGGAGCCTCTGAATGGATGCTCTTGATTTTAAGTTGTCTGTCCTTATTTTTTTTTTTCTCTTTCCTTCTCTCTTTCTCTCTCTCTCTCTCTCTTCTACCTCTCTGGTATTTATGTGTTGGCAGTTGCCGTGGAGACAGGACACACAAACACTGTGGCGGTAGACAGGAAGTGCTGTGGAACCACAATGGCGTCACTGCGGCTCTGCGCTCGCTCTCTGCTCTCTCTCTCTCTTTCTCTTGCTGTGTGTGTCTGCCCTGGCCAGTGTGCATGCTATTATCCTTAGCAAGCTATATGGAGACCACACTGCTTTCTTTTTCTCTCTCTTTTCTCTCTCATTTCTCTCATTATTATTAGCATTGCTTTTTCAGCTGTGTGTGTGTGTGTGTGTCTCCTTTTTTTTTTTTTTTTTTTTTTTTTAAACTTTACACCACTAGCTGCTTTAGCATGTGGAAAATCACTGTCTGATTTGCGGTGTCTGGGATCCCTGGTGTTAGTTGATGTGCTGAAAAGCTGTTTGGAATTGACTGTTTTAATGTTCAACCTGTCTACAGGGCGTTTACTGTTGAAAAGCTGCTATGGTGTGTATGTGTGTGTGTGTGTGTGTGTGTGTGTGTGTGTGTGTGTGTGTGTGTGTGTGTGTGTTGGAGTTTGGATGTTTGTAAGAAGCCAGAGTTGAACTTGATGGATGAGCAAGAAAACCCCCCACATTAGTTCTTTGTAAAGCCTATGTATACATATCCTACACACACACACACACACACACACACACTGTATATGATCCAGTGAGTCAACAGGTGAATGTGTAAGAGTCAGATATAGTAAAGGCAGTTCCACAGACAGAATAAAGGAATGTGTGTGTGGTCCTATTGCAGAGTCTTACATCAGACTGCCATTAGAGTACAGTGCACATCCCTCCTGTTCTCCCTCTGTCGTTTTTACACATCCCTCTCTAAATATACTCCTCTGGAAAAACCCCTTGAGAAGATACCGCCCTCTCCCACTCTACATGCTAAAAATATCCAGTCAAGACCACCTTTAGTACCCCCTCCTTGACTGTTCTTTTCTCTTTCTTTCCTTACTCTGCTCATCCACGTCAATTGTTTGGCATACTGTTTTAAACAATCCATATTTTTCCAACTTTTTTTTGAATGAGTGACTCTAGTTAAAATGTTACCTTTAACTATTTTCCTAGTATTTTAACAGTATGCAACTTTATACTTGTAGAATTCTATATCCAAGTGCTCTTTGAGGCAAAAATAATATTTACATAGATGTGCTGATTTTGTAAAGTTTGTAATTAAACATTCTCTTCAATCAGGTCTTTCACACTAGAAGGGCCATGATAGTAAACATTGCCTTTTGTTGAATAGAAAAATAGTTCTGCTAATTTGTGAAGTTTTTGAAAACTGTTTGTATTTTCATCTCCCCTAATAAACTAAGCACAAGACATAGAAAATATTTTCACTTAGGTGGTCAAATTGACAGCACAAAATTTGACACTATTTGTTCCTGTGGTTGATCATGTGTCTTGGTTGCTTAGCAACAGTCACTATCTCAGTGAAACTAATGGAAAGTGTAGAAGTTGGTAAAAGATCCAAGCCAGTACCAGAAGAAAACACAGCAACAGACTTATTGATTTATTTCTTTATGATACTCTTACACATATAAGCATTCATGACCGTTTACAATGTTTGTATATGAATAATTAAATGTATAATTTAAGATGTTAAAATGCAAACTCGAGAGTTTTAAATGCACAAGTATCTCATTGGTTTATTTATTGTGGGAGGTTATAGAAATTTGGCAATTTCTGAGAATTGTATTGTTAAGATTCTTCTTGGAAATTATGTTGTCACAAAGCAGACAACAGGGCTGTTCATGAAAAGTCCACTTCTTAGAGCTGTGATGTGACCTTATAATATGATGCATCATTGTGCATTACTCTCTACTCAGTATGTGTGTGTGTATATATACATATATATAAATGTGTATTTAAATATTTGTGTAGTCAGTATAGATGTCAACTGAATTTTAGCTAAACTTTTTACAACTGTAAAATGTATTATAGAAACTAATAGTATTGTGAATACAAAAACATCAGTCAGTGGCCATTTTACAGCATAATGACTGTTTTTAGCAATTTTTTTCTTGTAATAGTACCAGGTTGAATTTCCTGATTGGGACAATAAACTGAACTAACCTAAAAAATACCAAACTACGTAATGTTTATCCATATATTGGGGAAGTGACTATTTTTGGTAATTTCCTCAAACATTAAGCATGTATCCAATCCTGTGCCTCAGTGAGGTCCAGAAGCATGGTCGTTTTTATAATGTTATAGAGTGATTCAGACATATTTTATAGACATTTTGAAGTTGTAAATAGTAAATATGAGTGATTTTTGTCAGTTTATGACTTTATAAGACTTGTTTTATTGTATGTATTTACTTTTAGCAAGTGCTGCTCAGATGTTTTATGACAAGAGGAGCTCGATGACAATGTCCGATAACACACTAAGGTGGAAATTTGGAATTACAGATAATTTCAATGAGTGATCTACAAAAGGTTATTAGCGCTTTATATTTGAGTAAATGATCTGAATATATCTTCCACTACTGCCCCCTTCTGTCTTGGCTTCTTCCCCTACACCTCCTTTTTCTGATGATGGACCTTTCTTTCCAAACCCCTAAAGCTGCTTGACATTTCTGCTAACACTGAGAGCCAGTGATCCCTTCATCCATCCATCCATTCTTCCCTCCTTCCATCCAGGCCCGCCAATACAATGCTCAACCAACCAGTATGGTGACCAACCAGCTGACCACCCAGCCAGATGAGGAGAAGCTCCAGTGATCGGGCTACGTCTGGTGGTGAAACGGAGTGAACAGATGAGTTCTCAGGACACACAAACACAGAAGAAACAGAGGTGGATTTTCTCGAAGTGAGCTCATAGTACAAGAGCCAGAGAGAGCAAATCAAGGAGGGAAAAACAGACAGGGAAGAACAGATTAAAAACAGATATGCCAAAATTCATATTATCATCTCTGTCTGTCAGACATGAGGTCAATTTTTAATCGTATTAAACTGATTATCTTAACCAATAAAGACCCAAACAACCACCGATGACCAAAACCATCAACTGATCAAACCATTTAATACCTGTTGACCCACTAATCCTACTAAAATTTGTATTCACTTGTGTAAAATACAGCCTGTCGTCTTTTCATGGTCATCAGATATGACCCATTTAGATGTTCAGCAGCTCTGTAGTCGAAATGGAAACACTGTCACCTTCTACAACATTGTTTCACAGGTAAAAACCCATGGAGTTGGATCAATGAGAGTGGATGAACACACTGGATTCATGTTTAGTTAAGGATTTATTTAGGTGAAAAAGTCACATTTTCTTCAGTTTTCTCTGTTTCTGTGCTTCTCTGATATAAACCTCAACTTTAATCTGGACTTTTATGAACATCTTCATGATCAGTCAATTAAATATAACAAAATACATCACGTTCACTGAAAAACTTCAAAATACAGAGGATTACATCATAATTAATTGTGATAAATCACCTAAAAAAAAAAAAAACATTTTGGAATGGCCATAAAAGTAAAATTGGGTCTTTATAGGTTAATACATTGAACAGTTGCTGATATGTGTAATAAAAAAAAAAGTCTAAATAATTTGCTTGTAATCAACCTTGACATGGCTTTTACGATCAGTTTTATGGAAATAAATGGATAAGGTTGGAAAAGAGTAAAGAAACCACAACCTAAAACACTGATCACATCTACTGACAGTGTAATAATACATGTCATCATGTCACTTCAGCTACCTAAACCAGGAGAAATTGAAAACCTTTCATCTCTGCTCAGTCTGAAAAAAGATTAAATATAAGTGAAGAGGACCTGACATTGAAAATGTTTCATGCTATTATAGAAAAGTGAAGATACACTCCAATGCTTATACAAAGAGACATGGAGTACTGGTTGAGCCACAGTGTGTCCATCATAATAAACACTTATGTAATGTTACAAATGCATTTTGGTTCTGGATATCCAACAAACATGTAACAGGTGAGTTACATAAAAATGAATCCCCTATATAGAAGGAGATATGAACTATAGAGGCCATAGCTATTACTGTACCAGGCTGTAAACATGTTTATTCCTGCTGTAAACTTTACTGTTTTAACACAGGGGTCTAAGGGCATTGCCTCCCTTTAGGTTTCAGCTGTTACAGGACATTGAACTTTCTGTTGTGCTTGATTAGTAGATATAACATATACCTTCACACAAACTGAAAACATATAATTTCTATCCTGCTGCAGTTTATATTCAGGCCTGTTCATTCATAATGGACTGAAAACGGCATAGCTGTGGCTTATTTACCTTTTTGCATTGATGATACTCATGTATTTGTAACCAGCACAATATGGTTCTAATGCCTAATTGTGCCTACCAGACAGTTTTATAGTTTGTTTGATTCATATACTGCAGTAACATGCTTTGTATGTCAATACAGTTGTAATAGATGTGATAAATGTCAGTTGTGAAGGATGGTTATATGCATAAAAAGCTAAAGAAAATACAATTTGGTAATAATTGTCATCTTCTTACAGTGATTAGTGTCACCCAAACATGTTCTCAGAAAGTAATAGTGTAGAAATATTATTAATGGCATTGTGGCTGTTAAAAGAGGAAGTGATCCATCTGGATTTTTATTGACAAAGCTAAGCAGCGGAACCATTAAAGAAAAAAAAAAATCTTTCTTTTTCTGTTTGAGGAACTGATGAGAATGTAGAGTACTGTACATGCAAGACTGTACATTTTTGTCCTTGTGGTCATTAACGAGAGAGGAAGCCTATCTGTGGCCACATGGTGTTTCTGTTCCTCCATTCAACCACTGACATCATCTGGAGTGACACACAGCCTGGTGACTTCCTCCAGCCCATTAATCACTTGTGTGTTAACAGGCAACACACACTCTCTCCAATTCCTGTACTCTTTACAGCTCGGCACCACATTCTGCCCTCCCTTGTTAGCTCAATGTCTGCAACATCAGCTTTAGGCGCTCTTTTCCAGTTGCCTGTGCCTCTACTGGTGACCTTTGACCCTTCACTTTCTCATAAAGTCTCCAACCACCACCGTGCTTGTGACACCTGTCCGCTGGTGCTCACCTGTTGCACAAAGGGAGCAAAAAAATGAATGAGTGAAACCAACATTTAAAAGGGATTTAAGAAGAAGAAAATTAAACTCCCTTATAGTTTTCTGCTCTGTTTTTATTTCATTTAAACTAGGGCTGTCAAATGATTCACATTTTTTAGCAGATTAATCACAGTTGCTTTAGATTAAGTTTGATTAATTATGATTAGATGGTAATTTTTATTCTATATTACTTGCTTTTCATTTTGCATGAGCGAAGAGACTGAAGAAATAAAGGAATATATCTGCACATGACATGTTTGTCTAAGCCGGATGATGCATTAGCCTAGTGCTAGCAGAATCCTTGACTTATGTATACTTTGCATTAATGTGGTATTTTAAGATTTCTTTGGTGAAAAGAAAATGTAATCTTGCCGAGTGTACAAAAACACTTTATGTCGGTTGACTGTTGTCTCAGGGTTTTTTTGTACTCAATTTTCCCCCAAAATACACAACAAATGTGGAGAAAAACATGTATAAAACATGCAGAACATATTCAACAACTCTTCTAAAACACAGAAAAAAACCCACCAAAAATGTCATCAAATATCCAACACATATGCAAAAATATGAATATGTTTGGAATGAATATGTTTATTCAACACCTTCAACAGTTTCAATGAAACAACTTGTAAAGAGCAGTTTGATTTAATTGTGTTAAAATTTTTAAGCAAATTAATCATGATGGCGGATTAATCCATATTAATGTCTTCATTTTGACAGCCCTAATTTAAACTGAAACATATGTGTGTACTTTGACTTTTCAGCTTTTGTGTTGTGAAACTGACAAACACAGGGCATAACCGTTGGAGGCCAGGTGATCTTTCAAGTGTTGTGTTATCTCTGCAGAGATTAACATGAAAATGATGCTCATCAGCACTGGGCTGTGATTGGCTGTTTGCGCTGAATACCAGTTATTAGACAGGTGAGGATAGAGGGAAGTAGGGGAGAGTTTCGCACAAGGTAAAAGACACAAACGTATTATCAGGGAAATGTACTTAAAATATGAAATTATCACTGTGCAACAATCTGTATGTGTTTCACTATTATATTTTATTTTTCTCTATCTATGTTAATGTGTGTGTGGATTTTACCACTGGAAATATTTAAGGTTGAGCCCATTTTTACTATAATATAATGAGGAAAAAATTGGTTAATATCGCATCTCTATATTGTAGGAGTTCAAAATGCAAAGTTGTTGATAATTATTATCACTGTAAATGTCAAATCCTTATTTCTCAGTAGTTTAGATCCTAATTTTAATTTCCGTTTGGAAATTAAAGAACCCAGATGGACTTTTGTGGTTTCAAATGATTAATTATGGTCAGAAAATGACAGATACCGTATTTCAAAAGAGGTAAAGCAGAGGTAAAACTATAATGAAAGAGGAGCCAGAGCTTATCTTGCCTATCCTACAAAGTAAATGTATATGAAACAAACTCTAAAGCATTTCCTGGGTACAGATGACTATGTAAACAAAATTACCCTGAATAATTTTTTTTAGTAATGATAGTATTATGTTCAATACAACATGTAATTACATGATGGCATACTTCATTATAATTATGTAGCCCATGTTATCAATAAAACATGTGAATTTAATTTGTCCCAATACTCTGTCCATATGGTTTACTTTATATACTATTATGTAGTTTACTATGGGGGAAATGCAGTTTATATTCGTAGTATTGCATGTCTCTAAAATATGAACTTTTACCTTTTAACTGTTTTTAGCTTTGTGTCCATTTTCCAACCAATCTCCTATGTGTATTCAAGTTAAGAAGAAGACTTTTATCCAACTACACTATACAGGAACTTAATCCTTCAGTTTGTGACAAACACAATAAACACAAAGACAATGGAAATTTGGACTGTGAGACATGACGAAAGCTGTAAGCAAATGTGATGGAATAAAGAGCACAATATTTGCATATGGGCTGCACAGTGGGGCAGTGGTTAGCACTGGTGTTTCACAGCAAGAAGGTCCAGAGTTCCAGTGTGGGCCTCTCTGTGTGGAATTTACATGTTGTTTCTGTATCTGTGTGGGTCCTTTCCTGGGTTCTCCAACCATCCAAAAGACATGCACTTGATAGGTTTATGGTCGCCTGTAGGTGTGAATAGTTGTTTGTTTCTTTATGTCAGCCCTGTATTTAAGCAGTGACATGTCCAGGGTGTATCCCACCCTCATCTGTTAGCGTTCCCACAATCATCTGGGGGAATAATCACTTCAGAAAATGGATCAAATATAGTGGAGTTGAAATATAAAGCTCTATTAAATGTAAATACATGTACATTTATGTACATATGCTTAATCAGGTGTGTTGAAAGTTTTGTACAAGTTATATTTAAGACTACTTAAACCAGAATTCAATACCCATTTCACAGCTACACTGGCAAAAACAGTGACCCATTGAATTTAGAAAAACTGTAATTTCTAAAAATGGCGCCCCATTTTTCTGGTAGTAACTCGTGGGCAATACATTATCCCTTGCTTGATACATGAAAATAATTGATGTAAAATACAGTTATTCATCTTTTCATGGTCATTGGATATGACACACTTGGACATTTAGTAGTTACTAATATCTATACCTCTATATGACCAGTACATTAACTATTAGAAAATGCCAGAATTTTATTGTGGAAAAATACAAAATGTGGATGACTATTTGATAATAAATGGTGTTAAACCACGTAGGGAATGTTAAATATAGAGGAAAAAAACTAATTTGCAAACTGCCACAAAACTAGCACTAGGTTTTTATCGGTAAATTGGCATACTTTTATATTTTTTATTTTATTTTTTGATTTCTTTAAGGTATGACATGCATACTTTTAACACTTTATAAGACAGCACAGAAACTCTGTTAGTGTTTGAACATGAGTAACAGTAGTTCTGAGTTGTTGTGATACATACTGTCTATTGGATGCTGGTACTGTATTAGCAATATTAGGAAGTACATTGTGAAATGTAACAAAGTTCTGGTAGTATATTGCACCTATAAACCTCAGTGAATTTAACATAGTGTAGAAGGGAAAGACTCATAAAGCCACTGGAGGTTAGTAGTCAGGTTTGTCAAGTGAGAAGTGGAGTACATCAACTTTTATGATACCATAAAAAAAAAACACACTGATCCATCTTTGCAGGGAGTAAAAAGGGTCTGCACGGTGGTCTATTTTCTGTTGCTCTCAAGACGCGCGGGGATCGCTTAAACACGCAAACACCTACTTTGTCAAGAGCATCCAAAACACACATTTACTGTGGGATAAGGCCTGGTCTGCAACTGTATTTAAATCATAGCCTACATGCACATAAATCTGCAGAATCCTCAGTGTAAACAATCAGTCATCTCCAGCACCTGAAGGCCTATCCTACTGAAACTACACGCCGTGGGAAATATTACAAAGAGCTGGTAGTGATGACAAACACAAGAATCAACTAACATTTTTACTCCATTGTCACATGACTTTGAAAGACTCGGCCTGGTTGTTCTATTGTGCTAAACCAGATGGCCTTCCTCAGTGTGTAGGTGTTAGATGAGAAAAAAAAAATGGGTGGTTTAACAAGTTAAGCCAAGGTGTGCACAAACTGGGTGTGCCTGTGTTTGTTTCCGCTACCCCCACCCAGACGGAGGGTGCTCTTGGGAGAGGGTATGTGCCCGCACTTGTGCCCGCTGGCTCTTGAGCTTTCCCTCCATTTTGCTCTCCTCCATTGCACATGTCTGACTGTAGCCCTTTGATCTCTCCAACTTGCTAGTTTCCCCTTTTGATTTTTCTGTTCTCCTACAAATTATCCAAGTCATTCACCTCTTTTTTTTTTTTTTTTCCTTTTTTCTTTCTTCTGCCCTCTCACTCTGCATTTTTGCATGTTGGTGTAGCTGTCCTTATTTGGCTTCTCTTCGATTGAGTGGGAGTGTGAGTATGAATGTGACTGTGTGTGTGTTTCCTCCTGACTGTGAGTCACTGCTTGTCTGACTCACGAGCGCTAACAAAAACACATAGTTGCCATGGGGACGACCCCCCCCCCCCCCACACACACACACACACTACACACACACACTACACACACACACACACACATACCCCTCCCTTCCACTCCTAGTCTTTTTTTCTCTGGCTCTCCCTGTCAGTTTCTG
Source organism: Siphamia tubifer (assembly GCA_020466265.1). Lineage (NCBI taxonomy): Eukaryota > Metazoa > Chordata > Actinopteri > Kurtiformes > Apogonidae > Siphamia > Siphamia tubifer. The sequence continues at coordinate 21,763,070 of CM035790.1, read as the reverse complement.
GTTTCCCTGTTCTTGCGGGCACCGCTGCATCCCAGGCAGCCCTGGCACTGTAAAATGGGTGGCACGCAGACTGGGCTGGGATGGTAAGCTGCAAAAAGATACTGAACAGGAGGAGGAAAAAAACAGTGTAATAAAAGCATTCATAGGTGGAAACCAGTGAAAAACTGTTAACACAGAAAGAAACCTTAAATAAAAGACACAAAGAAAAATATAAGGTGAAAGACAGGCAATCATGTATCATCAATAGTAAGTAGACATCCCTGCGTTGGCTGAGACGAAACAGAAAGTGCCCACCTGTGGCTCTATTCTCTGCTGCTGTCCTACTGCTTCTCTGAAATTGCAGCAGGCTTTGAACTGAGCCTGTCGTTTGATGTGCTGCCGTCACTGCTTGGCCTTACCATAACCTCCAGGGAGTTTGATAATGTGCCCATGTGTTGTGCAACATTTCTACAAAGATCAGGTATGGCAATGGATAAATCCTCAAACTTATACTACCAAGGTTTGGCCTACTTCCTGGATCTTAAATGCTAATGGTGCGCCACCTAGTGGAGTGATGGTTTGCTCATTGTTAAAGCTCACTGACTGACTTGTGGCTTTTATTTAATTTATGTCATGTTTGATCACATGCCCACTCTGGCCTGTGTATGGTGTGATAGAACTGCTACATTTTAGGCTAGAAGTTCACAAAAACCTTGAATAAATGCATTTAGATTCAAACTGAGGTAGGAGTAAGTCATACATGTCCAAGTGTCAAGCAAGCTAAGTAAAAGCTAAGCTAAGAAGTAAAAGCTAAGCTAAGTAGGACCAGTCAGGTCACTGTTTAAACCAAATGGTGAGTGGTTCCTACAAGAAAAAGTGAGTCATCAATTACAAATCCAAATAAATAATATGATGAGTAGAGTTTTAGTGGTCTACTGTGAGCTATGACTGGAGCCTGCTTTATGATGACTGACAGACATTGCATTAGAAGTCACCCTATTATATTTCAGAAATCAAACGGGACCTCTCAATATATTATACCCAAATAATCAACCACAAGTCAAACTCAAGTCAAGGCTTTCATCAATCAAGTAAGACTTTAAACTCCTCTTTGGAATATGCCATTTTAGTATTCACTGCCAGGCCAAAAAGAAAGTGGATTTAAATGAGCAATTCTTTTTTTCTCTACATTAAAACTTCATTCAATAATTCCTTATTATTTATTGTTATATTATCCTCTGCATTTTGTGTGTGTGTATGTGTGTTTGGGTGAAAAATCTGATATATTCTTATACTTTATTCATAGATCTTGTAGATGTTCATAAAAATGTCAAATTAAAGTTGAGGGGTATTATATCAAAAACAGATAAAACTGAAGAAAAAGTAACTGTAAGTGTCAGTAAAACACATCATTAACTGGATATAAATCCACTGTCACTGATCCAACTCCATGGTTTTTACTGGTGAATTAATGCTGTAGAAGGGCGGCACGGTGGTCCACTGGTTAGCACTCGTGCCTCACAGCAAGAAGGACCCTGGTTCGAATCCCAGACCAGACCTTTCTGTGTGGAGTTTGCATGTCCTCCCCGTGTCCGCGTGGGTTTTCGCCGGGCACTCCAGTTTCCTCCCACCATCCAAAGACATGCACTGATAGGTTAATTGGTTAATCTAAAATTGACCATAGGTGTGAATGTGAGAGTGAGTGTTTGTCTATATATGTTCAGCCCTGCTGATGGACTGGCGTCTCATACAGGGTGTACCCCGCCTTCGCCCATTGTAGCTGGATTAGGCCCCCAGTGACCCCCACGACCCTAGTGAGGATAAATCAGGTTCAGATGAATGAATAATGCTGTAGAAGATGAGTGTTTCAACATTCACTACGAGGCCTCTGAACATCCAAATGGGTCATGTCATATTTTCATCCTCTGATGAAAATATGGTAATCTGCATTTTACAGTAATTATTTACATGGGTTGATAGGATTAGTGAATCGCCAGATATTAAACAGTTTACATACGAGATGAATACAGTTTTCAGGGGCCTTTTTTGGGTCTGTATGAATATGACTTTAACAAAAATGAGTTTGATAGGGAGCATAAAGAATAGTATAATGCAATAGAAAAAGGTTATGTGCAGAATAAGCCTGTTCCAAAGTGATGGTAAGAAGAAAGATGGATGAAATGATTACCCATCATGCCTTGTGCCTATAGTATGAGATGGGTTTCATGATATTTGATGATGTGAAATTTCAGAATAGCCGTGATAGTGGTAGGTATCATCATTGTAATGCTGCAGGTCAGTATTACAAGTACTGATGGACCATCGTCTGTGAGAAAATATAACTTATGAAGGATGGTACATTGAGTTTATTCAGAAAGAATCAAACCAGAATTAAATATGTTCTGTTGCTTCTGCTGTGAGTCAGTGTTAACACATTTTTTATGATGTTCTAGTTTGGCTATTTCTGTGTGAAAAGTGATTATGGAGGAAAGTTCAGTATCTACGTAAGGTTACTGGACTGAACTTAGATATTTTTGGCCATTTGCATCATGCTGCTGCCAAACACAAATTTAAGGTCATCTTGTCTGATTTCCAATATCCTTTACATCATAAGTTTGTCTTGCTTTCACTAGGGTGAGGCTCTGCCCACACAGAGGTGAAACAAATACACATATGAGGTGTTTTCTTCCTTCAGCTGTTGGCACCTTTAACAAATGTGATTTTTTTTCTGGAAATAATCTGGATATGGCTCCACTTCTTTACTTCACAGTTTATAATTTCGAGATATTTTTCTTTGACTTGTTGCCACTTTTTCTAACTAATGACAATGATGTTAGTGAGTGTCTTTTAGGTTTATATACACTACATATATTCACATATTTTTCTTTATTATTACTTTACTCTTTATTGACAGTTGTCATGCAGCCCAATTTGCTCTTGGAGACACTAATGTTTTTGTCTTCTGTCATTTCTTGGTTGCTACTGGTCTGTCTTAGTTGTGGGCTAAACTGTAACTTCTATATTAAACACTAATGGCAGGACAGTGTATGATTAACTTCCCCTTGAGTCATAGTGGCACATATTATTCAGACATGGTCACACTCACATCTGTATCACCATAAAAAGGGCACAAAAATTACTTAAAGATATTGTAAATAACTTACTTAAGGAACACATACAGCAGTGGACACCCCATGCATTTATGATATACTGCATTAACCCTTTCATGTATACTTGTCACTACAGTGGACAGTTTTTCTATAGCTGTTCTCTTTATATTTAGGGACCGAGCACGCAAAGAATCGAGGCCCTTTAATTTTTTGGTTGTTTTAGTTCCACATCATCACTTATGCATCATACCATCCACTGTAATTCATACCGTTACTGTAACTTTCCTGTTATTGATAAATCTGATCTGCAGTAACATGGTTTAAATCAATTTCAATTGCAACTATTAATTGTCATTAGACTGTAATTAACAGTTTTCTTATCAAAAAAATATTTTTTTTCTTATCATCTCCATGAAGTTAGTAATAATTAGTATTAGAGTATGTTGAAATGCAACAATATTCAGATTGGCTGCATAAAACATGTTTTTATTTCATAGTTTTCACATAGTTTATCACTTCTGGAGGATGGGCTTTAAATACATGTAACTCCATGAAAAATAGGTTCATGGAAAATGGTCAGTTGCATGTAGAGCTGTGCCCAGTTATGCAAACAATAATATTTCTTTCAGTTTTGTCCCTTTTTTTTTTTTTTTTAAAGAGTTTTTTCCCATCAGTTCTCATCCTAAACTAAAGTTTCACACTTCATGTCCACAGTGACACATGGACCTGTGGCTTTTCATATGTCAGCCATAAAGTACATGCAATTCTTTGACATAATGCCAATAGTTTCACAGTAGTTACAGTGTATGTTATGTGTCAACATTTCAAAGTATAGCTTTTTTAAACAATATGTCTTTAAAGTGAAGACCCTTTTGACCTGTACTGTATGTATGCACATATATATATATATATATATATATATATATATATATATATATATATATATATATATATATATATATATATATATATATATATATATATATATATGTATGTATATATATGTATGTATATATATATGTACGTATATATATATATCTATATATATATATATATATATATATATATATATATATATATATATATATATATATTTATGTATGTCTGTTTGTTTGCCTGTTATTTTGTCCTTCTACATCTGCACAGAAAAAAGAACAGACCATCAAAAGTAATCAAAACCAATATTTATGCAATCAAGTACTAATCCTAACCCTAACCCCTGTGTGTATCATGTGACTAAAACGGACAGAAAAGAAAATATGGAATGCTTAAAAGCACTGTTTTGACAGTATAATGCCACAGACATTGATGTAAGAAGTGATTTTGGTTATTAAGAAGACCAATGAAAATGACTTGATATCAGTCTGAAATGTAATCCTTATGAGCTATTTTTGTTATTATATTTGTCCAAACAAATTTACCTTTTGCTGTACCAAGCACTCAAATAAATAATGTGTATGTATGTACATATGTGTGTGTTTGTTTGTGTCTATCTATATACATATGTATGTACATCTGTCTGTATGTATGTGTATGTCTGTATGTAGCCAATGTGTATGTGACTATTTGCGTACACTTGTGTTAACTTCACACAGATTACCAGATGCAGATGTACCAAAAACAGCTGCATTCACTGCTTCAAGGTAGACAATAAAGACGCAGGCAGACATGTCTACTTCATTCCCACCACACACACATACTCATGTGCACACTTCTGACCTTAGTTTAACCTCTGTACGGCCTGAAAGCTCACAGCAGCTGGCTGGTAGAGAATTCTGAGAACAGACCGAAACTGAAACTGTACTCCGGCATAATCCTCAGCGAGGGACACATAGAAAGAAAGAGCAGGGCTTGAAAGGGACTAACAGGAACAAGTTATAGACATTGTTGTAGCACAGAGGCCAGTAAAAAGGTGGGATGTGAGAAAAGAAGATAGTTTGAGGACCACAAAGAGGCTCCGAACAAAGTGCTGTGTAAGAAAAATGTAGATAGAACAGATGATGACAATTATTCAAAAATGTCATTGTCACACTTTATTGAAAAAATGCAACCTGCCATATATACTGTATATACATCAGCCATGTAACATAGAATTTTTGCTCTTGTATTGATGGTCAGAACATGCAGAATGAGTCCTATGTACTGCACAAACATGGTTAGTAGAACCTAGAGTAATGCTCAAAGACAGCACTGTTAGGTTACACTAAAAATAAAAAGGTACAAAGAATACATTTTCCTCAAAGAAGAATAACCTGCAGTCCCATTTTATCAACACTGGTGGGCTGTTTATGCAAGTGGTGCTGCTTGGATTGCAGTGTTTTAGTTTTTCCTCTGCACACACTCGCACTGTTCCAAATGTGTGTGAGCATGTGTACGACAGCTGTCCCTGTGTGTGGAATAATCCACAGTAAGCTCCATGGCTCCCACTGTCTCTTTCACTAGATCCTCCAGAGCATCTCTGACCTCACTGTGTGCTTCTCCTATGCCACCCCCTCAACCCAAAACGTACCCACCATCCCCATGTCATGTCATGTAACCACATTCAACATACACATCTGTATGTTTCATGACAACGTTTAGCCTGGAATATTCTGTCTCTTGGCTTTATGTAATATTATGTTGTTGGGCATTAATAGCATTTGTATTAGGGCTGTCAAAATTAACACATTAACACGGATAATCAATCATCATGATTAATCTGATAAAATGTTTTAACGCCATTAAATGGAACAGTTGTTTAGAGTCGTTTTGTTGAAGGTGTTGAATAAACATGTTAATTACATATATTTCCATAGTGTTCATAGCCCATTTTTTTAAATGTGTTTTGGATTTTGAGTTTGTTTACTCTTTTGGTGATATATTTTTTGTGTTTCTTAGTGTAGAGACATAAGCTTTCTTTTCACCAAATCGTTTCCATCTTTATATACCACATTAATGCAAAGCATAGGTTAGTCAGGGATTCTGTTAGCACTTTGGCTCAGCTTGCAATAAACAGATTAAGTTCATATACAGTCCCTTCTTTCTTGCTCCTGCAAAATGAAACAGAATTAATATCGATTGAAAATTAACATTTAATCATGATTAATTGAAATTAATCCAAATCAACCCTGGGATTAATCTGATTAATTTTTTTAAATTAAAAAAAAATTTTTTTTTGCATTTGACACCCTGAATTTACATTACTGAATTCAATACAATGCAGCATCTTTTATTTAGTTTCTTCCACCAACCTAAACAACCAAAACAAACCGATCAAGACACAACTTAACTACAGAAGTATGTTTATCTTCCAAAATCTACCAGAGTGGGGCTCAAATGATAATAATGCTTCATTATTAGTAGTTGTAATAGTAAACATGAAATATTCTTTCTATAAATTGCTATAAAATCCCAAATTTATGTCTTCACATTTATCAACCTGCTCTCAACCAAAAGTGTAAAAATAACATAAAAATACATACATTTTTGACATTATATTGATGTACTTCAGCTTACCAGACGTTTCTACCTCATCTTAATAGATGTATGTTATATTGTGAGGTCATGACTGATCTTTGCGGGGTTAGTTTTGCCATCTCTTCAACTCTTTCTTCCATAACACACTCCTTCTGAATGCCACCTGCCCTGAGAAACTTACATTTTCTTTTCCTCTTAATTCCAATTTTCATTATTATGTTTAATGTTAGTGGTACTTCCCTTTGTTATGCACTTGGGAAAAATTGTTAGTGATGATATATGTTGTGAGATTAAGTGCTAAAATGATGGAGATTTTTCAGTGAAGCTGATAATCAGTTACTCTATGTTGAAGTACAAATATATAAAGGGTACATTATATACAACCAGGGATAAAAATGCTGGTCAATATTCACCATTCTTTTTTTTTTTTTTTCTTTTCCTCAGTGGTTATTATCATGAAACATCTGCATGGGCTGGAGATGCAGGGTCGAGACTCTTTCACAGTGATCTTCTGCCAACTTCAGGCTATTTTTGACTGAACATCCACAATCTTTAATGTCACAGGATCCATAAAACTCTTTAGGGATGGGATAATGTTTATTTATGCTTTTTAAATAGAAAAATAACTGTCTCCTCCATTTCATGTAGACTCTAAAAGCAGAGTTTATTACCAGAAAATAGAGCAATGGGATCAAGGCAATTTGTGAAATTGGTTTATGTCCCTCTTATACAAGCTTTAAAAAGATGCTCCTCCTTAATTTTTTATCAGCGTCATCACACATCTGTGCTGTATGTAATGAGCAAAGGCTTGTAACGTAGCTGTTGATTTGCCTCTGAAATAGCTTCAAACTTTAAATCCATTGCACACCAATATCCTTTGGTCATATTTAATTACAGGAACAGATTATCTTCTGCTGAATGGAGTCGACTTGGGGAAAAAAAAAAAAAAAAATCAGTTCTGTGGAGTAAAAAGGACATGGCCCCATAGCACAGCCTTATCCACGCAGAGGGGTATCTCTGTCCTTCACTGTTGGATGTGACCTCAGAGGGTACTGTCTCAGAAATTGCTGAAGAGCTCATATTTCTTCATCCAGTCCATCTGTGGTGCCCTCCTTTTTTCTTTGGAGTGGACCTTCATCTTTTCTTCTGCCGCCGTGGCGCTCAAACACAGGCCCATCTCGGCGAATGGGTCCATAAGCCGGCTGCCCTCGTCATCCGCCAGCTAGAGGGGAGGTAAATCCACACACAGTGACAAAGACGGAACAGAGTGAGGGAACCCACTTTCATGTCAAAGAACAAAGACTGAACATAGCACCGTACATGAACGCCCACACCCACCTGTGTGCTGTTGCCCTGGCTGCTGAGGTCAGAGTGTGTGGACCTGATGGACTGTGTGGTGGAGCTGCCGTTGATCTGGGGACTGGAGGAGCCGTTGTATATGGGTGGACCATCGTAGTCTGTAAAACAGAGAGGAGGAAGAAAAAAACAGACCAACTGTAATAAATCACACTCAGGAAAATATTTTATAGTACTTAGAGCCAGGATTATTGCAGCTAAAATGATACCGAAATAAACGTGTTGTTGTGATTTTTCAGACTATAAAAGAATAAAATGGGACAATAAAAAGGAAGGATAATAATACTACTAACTCATAAAGACCCAGTGCTACTTTTGTGATAGTTACAAAATTAATTTTTCCATTTAATCTTTCTTAAGTGATCTATCTATCTACCTACCTACCTACCTACCTACCTACCTACCTACCTACCTACCTACCTACCTACCTACGTCTGTGTCTGTCTGTCTAAATGATAGGATTACTGGATCAACGGGTATTAAACATTATAGATCAGTAGATAACTTTGGTTGATAGTGGCTGTTTAGGTATTTATGCGTTAATAATAATTGTATTCATTTTTCCAGGCATTGTCAGCCTCTATAAATCCAGGCTTTTCACATAATATGTGACAAACTAGTCATTTCCTCAGATTATAAATGAATATAACTATCACTGCAGTCTAAAATCTAAACAGAATGACCATTGTAGACAGATGATGTATTTTACCTTTGAGGTGGCTCACTGTGGGGATGATCCCCCTCCTCTTAAATTGTTCGTCAGTGTCTGGATCCACCACCAACAGCCACGTTTCCTCTCCACCTTTTTTAATAAAAGCCACCACTTCTGCATGACGCATGCCCTCGATGTTCACACCATTTACCTGAAGATGACAGAGAAAATCAAGTAAGAATTAGGGAATATTTACAGATAGTGTTTATAATCTGTATGTTTATATCAATTAAACTGTTTTGTCTTATGGGTAACAGTATGTTACTAGTTCTTTGTTTTTCATTTTCACACCCAAGTTGCAGCATTCAGAATTTATTAGATTTTTTTTATTTGTATTTTTTAGTTTTCTTGCAGTGTTTTAACACAAGCTGTTTTTTCCTAACTTTTTTCTCCCTGAGAAAAAGTCCACAACTTCAGGTATTTTCATTTCAATTCAGTACATTAATATGACAAAAAGATATATAACAAAAAAATACTTTATAATAACACTTATTGTTTTCAACAGACTTGAACAGATGTAATCGTATCTATTTATATTCGGCTGTATTTGAGACTAGTTTTTACCATCGGGGGAATATTACCCTGTTCTTTTATCAATCTCCAAATAATTAAAAAATAAAAATAAAACATCAGGTCCATATACATTTGTGTAAGTTAACACATACAAAAAAAATAGTAGGAACACTTTTCTGATCAATACAAGTATTAAACAATGAACTTGTTACTTTTCCTGTCCTTCAGATAATGGCAAATAAATAAAACACACCCATTAATCATAGTGCTTGAAGTTAACACATTGAAAAGGCAACTTGCATATAAAAACAGTAAAGTTAGAGGTAAAAAAAATTAACAAAAAACCCCCACTAATTATAGATTTTTACTTCTACAGTTCTTGTAAGTGTCCTCCCAAACACTGTGACGTAGATGTGAATCTGTGCTACAATATTCATCCACCAGAGGGAGCTCTGCTACAACATATTAATTATTGACAGTTCAACATGTCCAGAAGAAACACCAGAAGAAGCTTACTCTAACCCAGGAATTATAATGTCTTTTGACTAGCTGTACATGATGTACTTATAATGATTTAACACTTTAACAGAATATTTCTTTCACAAATTGTCTGAAAGGCCAGAGCTAAACAGAAGGTCTTCATGAAAATGTGAGACAGTCCATCAACAAACATGTTTAGTCTAGTAAACACAACTTTCCTTGGTCTAGTCTCACTGTTGTGTGTAGTTGGACGCCTGTGTTTCAACAGCTTTTTCTAGACCACAGCTTTTCAGGTGCAGGTCGCTCTGCACCAAGGTAAGTTAGTGTTGGTACACAATTAATTATTGATGGCTCACCAGGGCTCCGGCTATGGAGCAAGTCTCAGATGTCAGTATACAGAGGGGGGATTTGTTTAAAATTCACAGCTTATGAACAGAGAAAAGAAGTGAAAAGAATGTACAAACTCAGAAAATGTGCCTTTGATCTCATTTAACTGGAATATTTGAAGAGAAAATGGCAAAAAAAACAAAGCAACTTAGAACAAGACACATTTCATGAGTCTTATAGAAAGATGGAAGAGAGGAATAAAAAAGAGAAACTATGGGTGCAGACTCAACAAACTCCTCTCCTCTCCTCTCCTCTCCTCTCCTCTCCTCTCCTCTCCTCTGCTCTCCTCTCCTCTCCTCTCCTCTCCTCTCTCTTCCTCTCCTCTCCTCTCCTCTCTCTTCCTCTCCTCTCCTCTCCTCTCTCTTCCTCTCCTCTCCTCTCTCTTCTCCTCTCCTCTCCTCTCCTCTCCTCTCCTCTCCTCTCCTCTCCTCTCCTCTCCTCTCCTCTCCTCTCCTCTCCTCTCCTCTCCTCTCCTCTCTCTTCCTCTCCTCTCTCTTCCTCTCCTCTCTCTTCCTCTCCTCTCTCTTCCTCTCCTCTCCTCTCCTCTTCTCTCTCCTCTCCTCTCCTCTCCTCTCCTCTCCTCTCCTCTCCTCTCCTCTCCTCTCCTCTCCTCTCCTCTCCTCTCCTCTCCTCTCCTCTCCTCTTCCTCTCCTCTCCTCTCCTCTCCTCTCCTCTCCTCTCCTCTCCTCTCCTCTCCTCTCCTCTCCTCTCCTCTCCTCTCCTCTCCTCTCCTCTCCTCTCCTCTCCTCTCCTCTCCTCTCCTCTCCTCTCCTCTCCTCTCCTCTCCTCTCCTCTCCTCTCCTCTCCTCTCCTCTCCTCTCCTCTCCTCTCCTCTCCTCTCCTCTCCTCTCCTCTCCTCTCCTCTCCTCTCCTCTCCTCTCCTCTCCTCTCTCTTCCTCTCCTCTCCTCTCCTCTCCTCTCCTCTCCTCTCCTCTCCTCTCCTCTCCTCTCCTCTCCTCTCAGTGATGGGCAGTTTGATACAGGGAACAAGCATCTTTTTATTTGGTCAAACAGCAGGTGTTGTGTCATGTTTCACAGTCTTTCATTAACAGTCCGTCCCACATGAGACAATATACTCTGTTCTCTGCCCACTGGGCTAATTAATGCATGCTACAGGAACACTACAGGAACCAGCCTCTCATGGGACTGTTTCTGCCTTTGGGAACCTCCTGATCCGAGTGTGTGTGTATTCATTAGTGTGTGTGTGTGTGTGTGTGTATATGTGTGTTGTACTTGCATTATGGAAACAAAATAGTCCCCTTCATTTAAATGATTTATGGTTAAGGTTAAAATTGTTTATATTCACAAGTAAATCTCCAGGAAATTAATAATTTATTATAATTAATTGATTTGTCTCACCAAAGTTACTGAGGTCCTCCCAGTCTAACAAAAGTTATAACAGAATCTACACAGACTACAACTCTATGAAATCAAAACATGAACTATTGGCTGTGCAAAGATATATAATGTATATATAATGCAGATGGGACATTTACGTGAAGGCAACAGAACAAACACATGGAAGTGAATATGAGGCAGAATATGGTAGTTCGAAAACAAAACAAGGAGCTCATACCTACTCAGTACTTTATAGTTTTGGAAAAAGGTTCTAATTAAGCCTTTTCAGACTGACATAATAGGCTACCTAGGTGTCTTCGTGTTTTGTTTTCAATTAAAGTGTCAGAAATTATTTTTTTTGTCAATTCTTTTGCACCTTTGTTTTCAGGAAAAACTTAACTTTCAGTATCTGGCAATTAATTATCATTATTACAAATAATAAATATGTATATAAAAGTGTGTTTTAATTAAAAAAAAGAAAATAACAGATTTGCAGTGTGTAGCATATTATCACAAACGACTGCAAATATTCATCGTTACACTTTTTGAAAAATAAACTTTTGACTATTTATCTGCTCAACATACTTATTGCTTTTGAACATACACTAAAAAAAAATGTCCGCTGTCTCTGAAACAGTTCTGATTGTAATACTCCCAGATTACTGCTGTAAAGTGTTATTTAGTGTCAGAAAATTCCAGTAGTTTAAATGTTGTAAATTGCAAAATGCAGCACTAGAGAGATTGCTGTTGTTAAAGAGTTAAAAGTACAAACATCATATTTGGTAAGTATACCTTTCCATGTGTTCATGCAAATACTCATTCAATGCTATTGTAATATATGGAGGTGAAATGACCTATGAATCCACATGGATCATCTGTGCCACAGATGAATCTGGTAGATAACTGGAAACAAAATGTCATGTTTCCTGTTATGCCAGAGGAACCAGCGAGTGGTGGACAGCTGATATTCCCATCACTTAAAATACACAACATCACAGCCTGTGCTCCACACCTGTAAAAGGACTAGTGCGTGTTCTTTTGAAGGTGAATGGGAGAGCGTCTCACCTTCTAATCCCACTGGTATCAAATCACTGTTGTGGTCAAATATGAGCAACTATGGTATGAACTTAAGTCCAAGGAAAGGTAGTGTGATAGGGCTGGACGCTTTTAAGAAAAAAATTAATTATTAATTAATTTTCTGACAGATATTGTGATTTCAAGTTCATTCATGACCATTGAAACAATAAATGCCATAAGTCTAATGCAAGAGTGAAAACTAAAGGAAAAAAAATATTTCAAATGTAGTCCCATAAGCTAGGGTACACTGAGTCCATACATAGGCTACACTGAGTCTATACATAGGTTACACTGAGTCTATACATAGGCTACACTGAGTCTATACATAGGCTACATTGAGTCTATACATAGGTTACACTGAGTCTATACATTTGCGACATTGAGTCTATACATAGGCTATATTGACACTTATACATAGGCTACATTGAGTGCTTGAGCAACACCCGTTATTCCAACTGAAGAACTAAAAGAACCACCTTTTGTCTTAGCTTGGGTTGAAACCTCCTGACTCTACTTCTGATCTCACTGAAGCCTTTTCTGAAATTGATGACCAGGTTTTACACTGATTGGACTCCAGATCTATGACCTGTCCTTGCGCAGCACATCACGTCTCATTGGTGAACTTGGCAGGATGGGGCACACATGTGTAAAGTAGTTGTGATGCAACAAAACATGGATCAGTTAGGAGGACTGCAAAAAAAACCAAACAAACCCACACCTTTGACAATCCTAAAATCATGTTGTCTGAAATAATGAATTTTTGGTCCAAAACGATAGATTGTTCGGCCCTTGGGTGTGGTGCCCATTTGTGTGGAGTCAGTGTGATGCCAGACTCCTGTGGTGTTTACCATCCACGTTACACTGGTGAGCGCAGACAGAGCTGACAGAGGCTGATGAAGCATACACTGGTGTCACTGCTCCTGCCAAATGTGGGCAGAAAGCTGAGCTCTCATCATAGCCTTTACAACGATACACCCCCAGTGTAATGGGGCATGGTGAGAGGGAAAGACTGCGAGAGACGGTCAGAGAGAGAGAGAGAGAGAGAGAGAGAGAGATCTGTCATGGTTGTTCACCTCTCTAATGAGCTGCTGACAGATAACACAAGCGTTCTCTTGATGCATGATCAGAGATAGTTGCAATTAACAGAGCCTGTACACACATAACAGACAAATAATGCAATAGTGGCACTGATTTTCAGTCCAAACATAAGAAATATACTATTAGACTGATGTGAAAATACAAGTCACTGGGAAAATATCATTAGACCATTTATTTAATAAGACTATTTAATGCATGGTATAACTAAAGGTAGATTTGTTTGGACAAATATAATGATAACAACATCTATATCTCATACAATTTTAATTTCAGAGCTGATGTCTAGCCATTTCCCATGGTTTTTGTTGCTAAAAACCAAAATCACTTCAGTTCTTACATCAATATCTATGAAATTGTACTGACAATAAGTAGCTTTTAGGCATTGGATGTTTTGTTTTCTGTCTGTTTTAGTCACAAGGAGTTAGTACTTTATTACACAACCTTTGTTTTTGATAACCTTTGATGCTCTCAGCTGTATTTTCAGTATGGGCTACAACTGCTGCTGCTGACAAACAATTGTAATGTACTTGGAGAAATGTTCATCAGAAGTCTTGACCTTATATGTGACCCGCCACCACGAAACCAGGCATAAGTCGCGCTGAGCCGTTCAGAGCTACAGCCAAATTTAGGCTGGAAGGTTATTTGTTATTTGTGTTTACACCTTATCAAAAACCGGTACCGTAACACCTCTATGTTCACTTCCTGTGGTCATTACATTGAAATCGAGTCAATAAAGGTGTTTATTGAGTCAATTATTTAAGCGGTGACAAAAGTTTAAGGATTGCTGAGCAAAGACAAAGACGACTTCCACCTCTTTTCGCCGAACAAACCGATCTCCGTTCCGTGCGTAAACATCCAAGTGTTCGGTACGAGGAAAAAGCTTATAATGAATGCTCTTGTCCAATGGTGTAAGCCAAATGATTATAATACGTTGCAATTCTGTCCTATTATTAAAATATATAAAACTTCTGTGACATGTCCATCAGAGTGTCCTCTAACATCTGTGAATAATTTTTGTCAATCAGATACGAATTATTATACTTTGCTAAAGACTTCCTACCCCAAAACAATCCAAAACTTTAACGGACAATATCTAAAAATATGCAAATTGCACAATAGGTCCAACTGTGGATATTAAAATGACCATAACTTTGGTTCTACTTATGATAGAAACATAATTTTTTCACCATCTTAAACCTTAGTTTCCACTCTACCAAGCTACACAGATAACTCAGTTTTGATTTCCAGACACTTATGCCTGGTTTCGTGGTGGTGGGTCACATATGTGCAAATGTCGCACCATAACTAGTTAATTACCTCTGTCAAGGAGGCTATGTTTTTGTCTGTGTTTGTTAGTTAGCAAGATAACTCCAAAAATTATGGACAGATTTTAATGTAGGTTGGTAATGGGGAGTTCTGGAAATGATTAGATTTTGGTGGTGATCCGGAAGAGATCCTGGATTCTGGATCACTTTGAGAATACATTTTTTAATTTGTTCCTTGTGACACATCAAAATACGTCCATAACTTTTAGAGTTATATTGCTAACTATCAGACAGACGGACAAACTAACTCTGGCAAAAACATAACCTCCTAGGTGAGTTTGTCTTGACCCCCTCCTTCCTGGATCACCTCCAAAATCTAATAATTTCCAGATCTCCTCATTACCAACCTACCCTGTAAATTTCATCAAAATCCATTTATAATTTTTTGAGTTATCTTGGTAATTAACAGACAGACAAACAGACAGACAAACTGGCAAAAACATAACTTGCTTGGTGGACCTCTCTTCATTCAAAGGGGGGTGTCTGCCTTAGCGGAGGTTTGTGCTCTCATTGAGCTTTTCTAGTTAAGAAGGAGTTAGAATGGGTTGTGGAAATCCACTCGATTTTTGCCAAAATATAGATAGCTTTGCAACACCTGGAGAGTTTAAATTCAACCTTTTTCGATCTATTAGGGTCCAAATACACAAATAAATGAACCAAAGATGAGTAAAAGTAGGTTTAGCAAAATATGACTGCTTTAATCTGCATCAAATAAAAAGAAAAGGACACTTCATGCAAGAAAAACTATGAGTTACATCTGCTCAACATGTGCATGTGTACACTCTCTACTAGTGTAGCTTCATTTGTGTGTGTGTGTGTGTGTGTGTGTGTGTGTTTCTTATTTCATGTCTCCATGGAGAAATGGAGGGAGGTGGTGGACTGTTACTGTCATCAGTGACCTGCTACAGGATGTTCCCACACTGTTTCCCGTGCTATCTCATGTTCCAACAGAGCATCAGTGCATCAGCATCAAAGTGGCACTCAACAGTGACTAATAAAATTACTCCTCTTACAGATTTTTGACTTCGATGAATAAGTGAATAGAGTATGTGACTGTAGTAACTGAGTGACAAATCAAGTTGTAAAAGCCTGGATGCTACAGTCGCATAGACACACAAGACTGCTCAAAATCTGCTAATAAAATGTTATTGTAAAGTAAAGAACTCCCACCGTTGTTAACTATTCTAAACATTTAGTTAAAATATTTCTTTATTATTAAGTGCAGTTTTGAGATTGTGGAGATTTATTTAGTTGATAAAATTTTTTTTTTACATTAAAAAAAACAAACAAAACTCACAAAATAATTTAACATTTTTTTAATCATCAGAACAATTTCAATCCTTAACCACTTCTTATTTTACCTAGCGCTGCTCCTGTTTTTAACTATATGTCTTTGTTTTTACTTCATCTTCATCACTTTTTCTTTTTCGGTATTACTGATATACTGTATGTTTGAAATATTTTGTGTTTTAAATCCATAATCCCGTGTTATTTTACCACCACATTTTCTTGTTTTTAAGTGGGCTTCTGTGTTTTTAATTTGTCTTTGTCACTTTTACTTTGTGGTATTTCAAATACGATGTCCATTGTTTGTTTCATACTTTTTTGCTTTGTCTCAGCTTGTAAATGAGGTTGTACCCTCAAAATATTTAAATAAAGGTTATGAGTGAATCAATGAATGAATGAAAATCTGCACAAGAAAAGTCTGTGAAAACATAAAAGTACATGAATATTTATCAATTTGTGTATTTCATGCGACAACTAGATGTCAGTATTATGCACTGTTGCAAAATTGGTAAGGTGTAAACGGGCTCAGTATGGACCTGGTCAAAGGTGATTAATAATGTGTATAAATAGGAATAAAAAGAGAAATGTGACTGAAAAATACAAATTATGCTAACTTTATAGGCCCCATATGAACCCGTATCATTAAATAACAATCGTTAATGTCTTCTACATCTGAATTTTACAGAATATAACTTTTCATTTAAAAAAAAAAGCACTTGAAATTTAGATTAAATTGAGATATGTTATGAACTGTAGGTTTCGTCTAAGGTACACAATCAGTTACAGAATTTGATATTTAAACATTTTCAGATACATGTAACACATTATAAGATACTGTATATAACACAACCCCTGTATTGATTTACATTTGGCGTTTTTTAAATGAACTCTGTTAAACCTTTCCTCCATCACAGTCCTGTTTGTGTTGCTATGTAGTCTGCTGGACAGGGCCTGATGTGCAGCCAGTGAGGTCAAAGGTCATGGGAATGAATGATAAACTCTATGTTTGTGCAAACAGATGAAAAACAGATTAAAAAAAATTGTGATTATGATGATATGGCTGACAGCAAAGTAGCCATGATGCATTTAAGGACCCATTCCTTGGAAGGACAATGTTCTCCCATCCTTTTCTTTAGGTCTTTTATACTTTTCTTTACTTCTTACTTTCTCTTATATTTCAACTTCAGCTGGTTTAAAAAGAGCCCACATATATAGGTATATATATATACACTCCTTTCTTCTTCTTCAGATAAATGACTGACTCTCTGTTCTCTTGTGACTGGCCTCGTCTCTCTGTTCAGTCAAACACTCAGTGAAGATTGAGTCCAGGCACCAGCTCTTGTTATGCTTTGAAAAAAAAAAAAGAAAAAAAAGAGCTTGATCGCAGGCACAAGTGTGATTCCTGCTCTTTAAATTACAACTGGGAAAGAGAAGCTTCACGTGTTGGTATGTACAGGAGGTCACATCTGTATTCCATCAGGTCTGTTCTGCCAATTTGTACCTTTACATTTGTGCTGGGCGATAAATCACATTTTAATCGTTATCACACTGTGAACATGTGATAAACATCTGCCATGAATCCACTTGGCATGTGAACAACTACCCTGTCACCACCTGAAGTCAATTTGGATTGGGAGGTTTGTTTATTTATCCTTATAGCAATATTACATGTAGACTGACATACTTTAAAATCATTCATTAGGCTATCCCTGCAGATTTCTATTTAAAATATTAACTCTAAATGTCATTGTAATAATAATACATCTGCACACACTCTCGCTGTCTCGACATCTTGTATAAATACCAGAAAAATACATTATTTCCTGTTCAAACATGTTCTCTATTAAATCTATGTGAAAACATTTTCAAGGTAATGGCTGGATTATGTGAAAATGTGGCCCTGTACACATATTCAGGAGTTTGTATCTACATAAAAACCACTCCACAATACAAATGTAAGTGCAGTAAAAAACTAAAAATGTTCACACATTCTTCTCCAAAGCGTATCATAGAGAATGGAAGGTCTGTGATTAATGGTAGACCTGTTGCAGTGGCCGATATGCTCTTATTTCACAGCCATGATTTACTGACAGGTGAAGTTATACACCACCTCTGCGCTTTTGGAGATACTGATGTCCATATTGAAAAAAATCTTTTATGGGGTAGCAATATTTTTTAGGTGAACTGACCATTTTTACTTTCTAATTGTAAGTAAAGAATATTTTCTGACATTTGTTATCATTCGACAGAGAACTGACATACTCGGTATATCAGTATCAGCCGCCAAAAACTCCCTATCGGTTGATCACTACCGCTGATATTCACCCGATCATTGCGTTGACATATTCCAGACTACCAAAAGATCATTTTTCCATAATCACTCCATTAGTCTGTGTTCACTTTCATCATCCCTCACTTCCATACTTGTCACATCTGCTGTAGAGCCTCTCCTCAGCTCTTTACCTTCTTGTTACCAAAATAAAAAAAAAAAACCTTCACCTCCACCATTTACAGACATACAAAGCATGTTAAATACACAACCACAGATCAAATGTCTACATTCCTACCTCAATCAGTCTGTCCTGAGGACGGAGCCCAGCGCGGTCTGCGGGTGATCCCGGGTCCAACGAGCGGATGTACTGTCCGGGTCGAGACCGATCGCTGTGGAGGTTGAAGCCGTAGCCCGTCTCCGACCGTACCAGGTGACACAGACGTGGAATGAGGTCAGAGGGGTCGACTGGGAGTCTAGACTGTGATGGGGCCAGAGTGTGAGCTTCAACTTGGGCAACGACCTCCTGGATGAGATCAAGAAAAGAGATGTTTAGCTCTTATTAAGTCTGGTGCACAGTTCCTTCTCTGTCTTCTGGTCCCTTGCGATATGGTTTCAACAGTACTGCAAATAAATCAGTATTTCTAAAGAACGGTCTATAAAGGATAAAAATGTATTTGTAGTAGTGGTGAAATGTTTTAATAGAATGTCTACACCACAGCAGTGATAGTAAAAGTCTTTCAAGCCTCTCCAGTACAAATCATACATATAGCAGCAAGTAGATAAAGTTATTATAACCCATTTTTGGATTTATTTTAACATCATAAAATAAATATATTTTGACTACTTTAGCTGTGACAAATACTCAGGTTACATGTCACAGGTAAGAAACCTACCTACCTACCTACTTCTATCTCTCTCTCTCTCTCTCAATCATCAGGATATGAAAAAAATCTTCATTGTGAATGTGATAAATTGTGTAATAGTTTTTCTTTTTTCTTCATTATTTGTTTTTCTTTCCATGTGATTTCACATTTATTCAACATGTGAACTGTCAAATTCAATTATTCAGGTGTCATACTGCATTATAAAGAGCATAACTCACTCTGCATTGTAACTGTCCATTTGCTGCAGATCCCTGACATTCTAACAGTCTGAATAAAGACATTTATAGAACCTGTATAATTGTGGCTTGAGCTCGACAGTGTGATCACACTGATTTACCGCCTACATACACAGGAAAAAAGTGCTGAGAGAGGAATGATATCTGCGGCTCTGGATTCATATAGGAGATATTAGTACTAAGCAAAGTAACGTGTGGTTAAAACAGGTGACCCAAAAGAAAATCAGTAAACATGGTGCACGTGTCAGTATATGATGATGGACCGTATTATACAATCTGAGTAAACTATCATTTGCAGTGGATATGTGAAGCTACCAGCACATGGTCCAGCTTGTGCCTGCTAAAAATACATATGGAGTATGTGGGCAGGGTGAAAGGAAAAGAGGCAAAGTTACAGTCATGTGTAGAGAGAAAAAGATGCTTGATGTCTTGATCTCTGTCAGAAATCCAAATGACAGCTTTTTAATATTTTAAAATCAATCATTTATTTCCTTGAATTCATCATCAATTTGAAAACCAAAAATGTGTTTGGTTATTGCAAATGTGTCTATGAATTGCAAAAAAAATATATATATATATAAGTTTTGTGGTCAAATGCTTCAAGTTTGAAGTGATCCGAAAAGTGTGGTCTGAAAAACAAAACGACAGGAACGAGGCCTGAACTGGTGTGAAAAACACAGAAATTCAGATCAGGCCTCTAATCTCTGCAGATCCCCTTTTTCCTGTATGGAGAGGATGTGCATGGGTTGGGCAGCAGGGGTGGAACTTTCAAGGGAGATAGAAAAAAAACAAAAAACTATATCCATAAAATAAAACATATTAGTATCCTGGGATCTCGGCGAAAAGAGAAAAACTGCAGAAAGAGGGAGAGGAGGAAGGGAATAAGCAAGAAGGGAGAGAGAGAGTGTGTGGGAGGGATAGAAAATTAGATGCAGAGAGAGGATTAAAAAAAAAAAAAAAAAGCAGAGCAAGTTAAGAGTATGCACAACCCAGAAAAACACAGCAAATGGACAGTGATTAACAGAAAGCGCAAAGAAGTCAAGATGACAGAAGTTTCCAGTAAGACGATGGAGAGGAAAGGGTTTGCAGTGGAGCTCTAAGATAAACAGCATTAGCAGCACAGCTGGGAGTCATTATGTGGGGGAGACAAAAGTGTCTGCCAATCTAACCTCCGACTGGCTTTCAGTGCCTGTCCGCACCCCACAAATCACCCCCCGGGGTCAGTGCCATCTCTTTAACTCTGTCACAGGTTAACGTTTTGTGCCCATGCAGTGCAGATCCAGTGCTTCTTCTATGGGAGTCCCCAAATTAATATTTCTCTGTATTCAACCTTTTTACAGTGATTTGTCACCATTTATTATAAACTCATCCTCTGTATTTCGCAACTTTCTTTTTCTATGTTTCATAGACCAATTATGTAGATGTTCATAAAAGCTCAGAGTGAATTTTTAAAGTATTTTTAAATCAAAAACTGAGAAAACCAAAGAAAAAGTGAATTTTCCAGCAAAATATATCACTTACTGAATATAAAACAAATATCTCCTTCCACTGTCATTCATCAAAGTTCATTGGTTTTACTGGTGAATCAATATTGTAGAAGATGATGATGTTTCCATGGTATCTATGGAGCCTCTGAACATCTAAATCGGTCTGAACTGATGACCATGAAAACATGACAAACTGAATTATTTCCATGTATTGATAGGATCAACAGGAAGAAATATATTTTAGATCAGTAGATGTTTTGGATGCAGTGAATGTTTGGTTTTTATAGATTTGAGTTTTACTGATAGCTGTGTGTGTTTTGGGAATGCTAATGTATAAAGGTGTCTGATTTGTGTCGAAGTAAGAAACTTTTAATATCAACATTTTTGATCTAAATTGAATCATCTCAGTCAGGGCTTGGAGTGTTTGCAGTTACCACATAACCTCTCTAATTCACCTCCTGGGGTCATCAGATGCAATGTAGTAACCATGTTTGTTTGAACTGTGGGTGTTGAAAACCTCATGGCTTTTGTGCAAAATATTTTGAAGGGAGTGCGAAAAATGAGATGTAATGTTTTCCCCTTTTGTCAGCAAACTAGCTTGTCACCAGGAAAGTGGTCAGCTATCAGACAAGTAAAAGAAAAAAAAAACAACCAAAAAACAGAATCCCTAATGGGAGGAGAAACAGCGGGTACTGCTGGGAAAACATACTATCCATGTTTTGTTCCTATCTCATGACTATAGCTGCAGTGCTTCTCAAATGGAAAAATATAACAATAAATCAGGACAAGTTTCTATAAGGGGAAACGATATGGAATAGTTGACACCCACAGGGGTCCTGACTGAGAGGATGTGCTGTCAAAGGGACGAGTGCCATCCCATGAATTCCTTTAACTTCTGTCACAATCAGCCTTTGTTTGGGTCATTCACTGTGAGAACATGTGGGGGTGAGTCCTATATACACAGGACTTGTGTTTGACTCTGCCTGAGTTATGCAATTTTATGTTGTAAACTAAAGTCTGTCCAAGAGGAACAGTGACTTGTGCAAAACTAAATGAACTTC
Source organism: Siphamia tubifer (assembly GCA_020466265.1). Classification (NCBI taxonomy): domain Eukaryota; kingdom Metazoa; phylum Chordata; class Actinopteri; order Kurtiformes; family Apogonidae; genus Siphamia; species Siphamia tubifer. Next base: position 21,741,012 of record CM035790.1, on the reverse strand, counting down.
AACTGTTTCCGTCATTTTTGTGTTCGGGGGCTTTTGTGGAGGCTAGAAATCAAGGCCCAGTGATGTTCTAGATCAGGGGTGTCGAACTCATTTTAGTTCAGGGGCCACATTCAGCTAAATTTGATCCTACGTGAGATAAGATAAGATAAGATAAGATGAGATGAGATGAGATAAGATGAGATAAGATGAGATGAAATAAGATGAGATAAGATGAGATAAGATAAGATAAGATGAGATGAGATGAGATAAGATAAGATGAGATAAGATAAGATGAGATAAGATGAGATAAGATAAGATAAGATGAGATGAGATGAGATGAGATGAGATGAGATGAGATGAGATGAGATAAGATGAGATAAGATGAGATAAGATGAGATAAGATGAGATAAGATGAGATAAGATAAGATTAGATAAGATTAGATAAGATTAGATAAGATTAGATAAGATTAGATAAGATATCAACAATACCTTAACTGTTAATTCAAGTGGAATTAATTGGTGAAATCTTATGTGCATTACAAAACATCACAGCAAACACATTGGATTTTATATAATTTTTAACAAAACAAAAACACTGGTTGTCATATTTTAGTTCACAAAAAAGTATTTTAGATTTAGTGGACAAAAATGTTGTTACTTTTAGTCAACTAAAACTAAAATGATTTGGATGACTAAAGTGTGACTAAAACTAAAATTACATTTTTGTCAAGAGACTAAAATTAAACTTTAAATGTTCTGTCAAAATTAACACTGTTCCTAAATTGCATAAATGAGAGGATAAAAGCAGCCTACCATTCTGCTGAAGACTGAGATAAATGGGGCTGATCAGTGTCCGCTGGCTCTGGAGGCTCAAACATGTGTGTCAACAAGGCCAATAAGTTACCTCTGTGAGCATCCATTTTTCAGGTCAAGGTGGTATTTGACACTTGAGAGAAGCTCCACCTTTCCCACAATTAGGCTCGTTTCAGTGCCTTCACTGGATACGCCTCCAGAGTGTTAGAGCATACGAAGAATAAGTTGCAAAAGTAATTATTGGACCATATTTTAACGCCTGGTTCAACTACAGGTACATTTGTTTGGTCAAATATAACAAAATTGCTCATAAGTGTTTAATTTCAGAACTGATGTCTATCCATTGTTCATGTTTCTTGATAATAATCAAAATCACTTCAGTTCTTACATCAATATCAAGGATTGTAGTGACAGACGGTGCTTTTAGGCATATTCCATATTTGTTTTAGTCACATGATACACACAGGAGTTAGTTCTTGATTGCATGACAATTGCTTTTGATGACTTTTGATGGTCTAATTATTTTCTGTAACTGTTGAATGGACTCAAACATGTGTGGATGGTTATGAATATACACATTAATCTTTTGGTACACAGTAAATTTTGCAGTGTTAAATCAACACTTAGAGAGTTTATTTAACTTCTTCTAGAGTGTATTTGGTCCCATTGTCTCCAACTTAACACTGCAAAATCTACAGTGTATGGGAACAATCTCAATCAACTATTTACTTGCTGATTTAGACAACTTTTTTCTTTGCATAATATAGTTTTAACACAAATTGATGCCTTGATGAGTTTTGCTTGTACAATGTAAATTCACACATACATTGAACTGTTTGGTTTAGAAAAATTGTGAATGAAAGGCAACACTTGGTGTAGAGGCAAACTGATCACAAGCACTAACGCTGATATTCTCCCTACAAACACTGACTTATACCAGTTAAAGAAGTAAAGAATACTACATTTTATATTGAATGCATGTTTTCCAAAGCTTTTTTTTATTTGCTCACCACTTAGCAGAATTCAGTATCCAACTCAGCTTTCTTTTGTCATGTATTTTAAGGTGGAATTTTAGCAACCGATTCACTCTAAAATTTAACTCAACAATAAAATGCTATAATATGTATCCTAAAAATGAATTATGTTTAATATACTGTCAAACTAAAACAAGGTTTAGACTTTATCTTTTTTTTTTTTTTTTTTTTTTTTTTTTTTTTTTACATTTTTGCATTATAGCTTTAATTTTAAAGGTAACTTTCACAGTCATTTACTGCAAAACTACAGTAACAAAACTAACAACATTTTTGGCCTCCAGAAAAGCACCTCTTATATGTTGTCAGTTTACTTTTGTGTTAACTGTAGCCATGCTCACTGAAAATTATACATATTTTAAAACATGTAACAGTACGATATGTGAATTCGCTGTTCATATTCAAACAGAGCATTCTTTTGTCTGATGTCCAACATTCCACACCAACATACTAATTAGTATAAAAAAAACTGAATTCTTTTCCCCCTGAAACCATAGTATGTAACCAATACTATGTCAGTTGCATACTATTTCTAGATAAATACTACAGTACGCAAGCTGTAGACACTTAGCCAGCATAAATACCCCATAATGCAATGCAGCTGTGGTAACAAAAGGCTATGGCAGAAGGTGAACAGAGGCCAGTAGCTGGTAATCAGTAGTATTATACACATGCTTGTATAGCCTGTAGGGAGTAAAAAGATGGGGCCTGTCCAAAGAGGTGAAGTTAACTGGTTACCATGGTAACAGAATCACTAAATGATAAGGAATCTTTCAGGAAGTGTCATATATTTAACCATGAGCAGTGCATCCAGAATGACACAGGCTACTCTACATCTATGCAACATTAATATATTTATATTTTGTGTTAGTAGTATATAGATGACAATTTTTGGCAGATGCATTGTTTTAATCATAAAAAAAAAAACTCAGTACAAAAAATGCACAAGTTGTGGTGATTCATTCATGTAGCGAGCTTAGTTTCCAGGAAGACACTAAAGACATCTGCGGATCTCAGGATGAAAAAGTTTGGGAAGTCCTGTTGTAAATAATAGTAAAGCAGTTCATGAAGACATGTCAGTTTCCATATTTAATGTGTGCATATAATCTGTGCACAGACGCATCTGTATACGTCTGCCTCTGCATGCGACCGCTGGCCGTGGCTTTAGCAGCTGATGAAACCAGATCTCAGTTTGTTGAATAATTGAGCGCTGGCCTACTGCGATGGATGGATCATGACCACTGTTAACCCTTTCACGGCCAAGGATCACAGACTCACTGTGGGCTCACAACACAATGAACAGGGTTTTTTTCTACCGTGCTTTAATGTGTGCGTGCGTTTGTGTGTAAAAGCATTTAAGTGTGTTCATGTGTGCGGATACACTTGACCTTGAGTGGCTACAAAGAAATGTTCCATTGTGTGTGTCAGGCATTTTGTCAACAAAGCTCTTACCTTCATGCTTCTCATAAGGGATTAGGGTTGGGTTATCATAAACTTAATATCCCCATTATTATAAATCACGAGGTCAAGTTTCTTTTGGACCCTGAATCCAAAGTATGCTGTTTCTCCTGCTGACATATTTGATGTTGTTTACTGGGAAGAAGTCAAGACAATTTTATTTATACATTGGTCTTAAATGGGTTATATTTAGCTAAACCCACTTTTGTTTCACCTCATTTTATTCTGTTGTCTCTATTGTTCACCTTTGTATAGTTTATATTTAAATAATTTATTTATTTAATTTATTATACATTTTACTGCATATTGCACTGTGGGTGATTCCACATTTTCCACATTTTATATATATATATATATATATATATATATATATATATATATATATATATATATATATATATATATGTATCCAAAGACATGCACTGATAATATAATTGGTTACACCATAGGTGTGAATGTGAGAGTGATTGTTTGTCTATATATGTTCAGCCCTGTGATGAACTGGTGACTCATACAGGGTGTAGCCCACCTTCGCCCATTGTAGCTGGATTAGACCCTCGTGATCCTAGTGAGGATAAAGCAGGTTCAGATGATGTGATGAGATATATGCACACTTTATTATAAAGATTGCTTGGCTTGACTTATTCATTTTTTGTTAATTTATTTATTCATGTATAAATAAATTAAAAGAAAATAGTTTTAAAAAAGTATGCATTTGAAACATCCAAGTGCTGCAGAGCTATTTTTATATTCATTATGGCAGAAATTGAGCCATTTCTAAAACCTGTTTGAATTCTTTTTTAATTTGTTACCTTTCATAAGTAGTTATGTCATGAAATTTACACTTAAAAGGTCAAGACTTCTGATAAACATTTCTCCAAATATGATACAATTGTTTGTTAGCAGCAGGAGTTGTAGTCTATGCTGAAAATATGTTGCCAGTTATTTCAAAAGTTCATTTGTTGGTTGTATTAAAGTATAAAACAGTCAACAACCTGGAGAGGTTGGGGTATGAAGGGGCTCATGTGGATTTAAAGGGTCAGTGCTCAAAACAACCTTTCTAATATCGTTACTCATATATAGTTTTGAAGATGACTTGAAATAATAAAGAATTCAGACCCAAGCATAGCATTTACAGTGTATGTAGACCACAAGAACTGTTTTAAAAGGCACAATTCCATTTAAAAATCTAAATATCACTCCTTTAAGGGATTTACCATGTGCATAATATACAACATCATGGACCCTCAGATAAAGGTACAGGACAACGAGACTAAAAACAATGTTTAAAAGGGAGGGTGGAGGAAAAATCAAGAATCTTAAGTGTCCTGGATGTCTACCAATAGATCCAACTCAAAGTGTTTGACTAAGATTATTTGATAAAGTAAGAGAAAACCTTATATAAAAAAGACCCTAAAATTGCTGTGTAAAATGGAAAATAGCCCATTAAAGGATTGTGGGTTAAACAATCAAGAAAGCTTTCTGTCAAAACCATTTTGATTTACCCTCATTTGACTGAGGAAAAATCCAGTCTTCAGTTGAATGAAAAGTGCATTCATGTCTTTGTGTTCCATGGCCCAGATGTAAAATTTTAATGACTTTCCATAACCCGACGAGAGTTCTTCCATTGGCTAAAAAAGTAAATCCAAGTGTGTTAACGTTCCTTCTCATTTTGGAAAAAACCTAACAGAATCAATGCAGCCTAGTTTCCACATGAATTTTAAATAACTGTATATCTACAGTGTTGAAAACAGCATAAAAAAGACTTCCTAATATCTGTGCGTTATCTGTGAATCTTGTCAGTCAGATTTATAGCACACGTCTATATATATATATATATATATATATATATATATATATATATATATATATATATATACTGTATATATAATATAATTTTTGTGAGGTTGCTCCTAGAATCAAATAAAAAAAAAGGACACAAGACAACATATAATTGTATAGAAATATAAAAAAAGAGAAAAATGCACACACACACAGACACACACACACACATATATATATATATATATATATATATATATATATATATATATATATATATATATATATATATATATATATATATATATATATATATATATGTATATGTGCAGAAAACCTTATATAAAATCCCCCATGAGAACTATTTAAATACCCAGGAAACAATAAATACAGTAAAAATACACGGCAAAGAGAAAGAGGTATATTTTAACTGCAAATAATGTGCATATATTAATATAACATATCTAACAAGCTCGAACAATTCTTCTTGTATATATATATATATATATATATATATATATATATATATATATATATATATATATATATTAAACTTCCTAACTTTAAGAAATGAAGGTCAGTCAGTCTGAAAAATTGGGGAAACTTTGAAAGTGTCCCCAAGTGTAGTCGCAAAAACCATCAAGCGCTACAAAGAAACTGGCTCACATGAACACCGCCCCAGGAAAGGAAGACCAGGAGTCACTTCTGCTGTGGAGGATAAATTCATCGAGTCACCAGCCTCAGAAATCCCAGGTTAACAGCAGCTCAGATTAGAGACCAGGTCAATACCACACAGAGTCCTAGCAGCAGACACATCTCTAGAACGACTGTCAAGAGGAGACTGTATGAGTCAGGCCTTTATGGTAGAATAGCTGCTAGAAACCACTGCTAAGGACAGGCAACAGGCAGAAGAGACTTGTTTGGGCTAAAGAACAAAAGGAATGGTCATTAGATCAGTGGAAATCTGTGCTTTGGTCTGATGAGTCCAAATTTGAGATCTTTGGTTCCAACCACTTTGTCTTTGTGCGACACAGAAAAGGTGAACGGATGGACTCTACATGCTTGGTTCCCACCGTGAAGCATGGAGGAGGAGGTGTGATGGTGTGGGGGTGCTTTGCTGGTGACACTGTTGGGGATTTATATATATATATTGACAGTTACAATGACCACATAATGATATTCCCTGAATGTTGAAAGTGAAGACATCAGGACTAAAACTTCATCTATAAAAGAATGTCACTCAAATTAAAAAATGGTGCATGGATGACGAGTAGAAGCACTTGATCTTTGTCAGTCATGCCAAATAAACAATTTCAATGGAGACAATGTAACCAGTATAGCTGGTTTCATCTGTCAAGTTGGTTTATATAGAAGTGTGTCTTAAATACTGCGTACCATTTTAAGTTAGAGACATACTGTATATTATCGCTCTCAGACATCCTCTTATGTCCAAAAGGTTAATTAATTATTAAGACTGACCAATAGAATGACTGTATTATACATAAAAAAGACCAAAAATGTCCACACAATTAGCAATGCCAGCTATATTCAACATTCAACAGACAGTCTGGAAATGGACCAGTTGTTGTAAAATGTGCACAATCTAATCTATACCAAAGTCAGTTCCAAGCCTGCAAATCTCTTTAAAACTATTGTTGTTTGTTTACTTGATTCAAAACTAACGATTTAATTACAGATTACATCCTGTCTTCTTAAATTTGTCTAACGAAAGCATCAGACCCAGTTTATCTTTTTTATTGGTTTACTCGGCCATTGTTAGTCCTATGGAATATATTAGTTTCAATTGATGAAACTACTTAATCAGATTAATCACAGGGTTACTGTAGATTAATTTGGATTAATCATGATTAAATTTAATTCACTTTTAATCTATACTAATTGCTTTTCATTTTGCATGAGCAAACAGACTCAAGAAAGGAAACACATTTGCACTTAATGTGTTTGTCACAAGCAGGACAAGCCATTAGCTGAAGGGTTCGCAGAATCCCTGGTGTCCTATGGTTGGCATTAATGTGATATTTTAATTTGGAAATGGTTTGGTGAAAGAAAAAAAAAAAGCTTATTTCCTGCAGTGTGTATAATCGTTTCTATTGTTCATCTGTTCCATCTTGGGTTTTTTTTTTTTGTCTTCATGTTTCCATCCAGAGGGTTTATGTCCTGTTATTCCATCTTTATTGTTTTATTATTTAATTTTTATTGCCATTCAGTACCAGACATTCACATTCGGTGTATCATATGTACATATTAGCATACATCTGTTTGCTCTAAATGCCAGAAAAATAGTTTTGTTTTATGTCAGATAAGTTTATGGGTTGTTTCTGCTGCCTGTCATGACTGGATCAACTGTCCATGTGTACATGCGTAACACAAACTCTACTTGGACAACTTGCCTGAAATATGTTGGCATGTGCTGTAGATGGGATAAGTGCATAACATTTTTAATCATATTGATCATGAGGATTAATTAATCTGCAATAATCATAATAATAATAATCATTTAAGTTTTTTATGACACTGTATGTGTATGTGAAATGACACAATTCTGCAGAAAAGCACAATGCACAGCAAAACAGCATTCTCCATATGTAAACATTTAAATAGACTTTACTAAATTAGGAAAATTGCTGTGTCTTGGATGCTTTGGCAAATTTAAAATGTCTTATAGTGTGTGTGTGTGTGTGTGTGTCCATGTGTGTTTGCTTGACATCCAGCTGGTCTAAGTGTTTCACAATCACATGGGGAAAGAGTAGCTTAGGCTAGATCACAGTGGGTGAGAAAGAGAGATGAGTGAGAAGGGAACAGGAAAGAAAGAAAGAAAGAAAGAAAGAAAGAAAGAAAGAAAGAAAGAAAGAAAGAAAGAAAGAAAGAAAGAAAGAAAGAAAGAAAGAAAGAAAGAAAGAAAGAAAGAAAGAAAGAAAGAAAGAAAGAAAGAAAGAAAGAAAGAAAGAAAGAAAGAAAGAAAGAAAGAAAGAAAGAAAGAAAGAAAGAAAAGAAACAATGAAAAAAAAAAGAAAGGCGAGAAAGCCAGAGAGGGATTTGGAGCATGTGAAAAGAAAGTGAATGAAAATGAAGGAAAGGGGATAGGACAGAAGCCAGCAGGAGTGGGCAACGGAAGAGAGGAGGGCTCGGTGAGATAAGGAGAATTAGAGCGAGCAGAGAAAGAGAGATGATGCACACAGCATGTGGAGGACAGGAAGAAAAGCAGAGTCACAGAGAGATGAGGGAACATGAGAAGACCAGGCTTGGCCCGAGATCCTGATAACCAACAGTTTTTCTTACTGGTGTTGTGGCGTTATTTCGTAACAGCTTTGTGAGACGAAGCCTGGTTGCTTGTGTTTATGTGTCCAGGGCTGTTCTACCAGGACAGGCCCGCTGAGATCTGTTTACAGTCTTCTGCTGGGCTGTATGTATGCCTGTCAGACAATATTCACTGCTTACGTGTTGTACCTGCTGTTTTGTGTTTCCCGAGATCATTATTCAGAAGTTAGTGAAAGAGCAGAGCCACGGGTTATGAAGATAAAACGATATAGTGCAGGAAGGAGCATGACCAAAATGGCAACATGATCAGATTTATAAACTGATATACTTTATTAAACATGGATCAAGTTATCATACTCTACTATAGTGACCGCAGCCAAATCTACACAGTGAGGCAAGACAAGAACGGTGAAAATTATTTAGAATTCTTTTTAGCTCATTTTTAAAAGAATTGTTAGAGCTTGTTAGAAATGTTATATTCATATATGCACATTATTTGCAGTTAAATTGTAGCTCTTTCTCTTTGCCGTGTATTTTTACTGTATTGTATGTATGCCGTACTTCTGTATTAACCACCATTCTGTATATATATATATGTGTGTGTGTGTGTGTGTGTGTGCATTTTTCTCTTTTTTTATATTTCTATACAGTTATATGTTGTCTTGTGTCCTTGTTTATTTGATTCTAGGAGCAACCTCACAAAAATTCCTATCTGTTCTGCACAAATGCACAAACGTCTTGAATCTTGACATGCTCTGTGACTGGGTACCTGCAAAGTAAGAATTTCATTGTATGATGAAACCTTTTGGTTATCTGTTCATATGGCAGATAAATCTATTCTATTCTGTTCTGAACACCACCAAAATGTGGAGGATTAAAACCAATATTTCAGAATGTGCTACAGGTGGTTGAACCAAGGCACATAGCTCCAAACACCAACAGCTGAAGCTGTCACGAGTCGTGTTGTATGACTCAACATGTTGCCCCTCAGGCTCAACAAAAGACACAATGCATCAGCCATCAGCACCAATGAACATGCTGTTTCAAAGACAAACGGGAAAAAAAAAGAAATGAAGTGAAACATCAACAGCTGATGTATCATTCTAAGTGTCTGTGTCGTGTTATGCCATTAAGCACAGGTTGTAAATTTACATAATTGGTATTTAATTTAGTTAAAAATTTCTCTTGACCTACTTTTAACCTTTTATAGTTCACTAATAGAAATGCTCTGAAATTCAAAATGTAAACTTTAGTGTTATTGGAGGACATAACAAGACTATTAGTTTTGTGAAATTCAAAAAATGAAAAAAAAAAAAAAACACACCATACCATATCATACCATACCATACCATACCATACCATACCATACCATACCATACCATACCATACCATACCATACCATACCATACCATACCATACCATACCATACCATACCATACCATACCATACCATCTGTCTTATTTTAAGTATGATGAGATTTTCTGACAATAGAAAATAAGATTAACATTTTTGCAGTGCATCTAAAGGCAACTGGTTCCACAGCTTTGGGACAGCGACAGAAAAAGGACGGTCTCCATGAAACTTCAATTACGTTTTTGGAACCACAAGCTCCAGCTGATCTCTGCTCACCTGACAGCATGAGGGAGGGTGTTTATATTTGTCCCTTAACATCTGTTTGACACCTGCAGATAAACATTCAGGTTGGGTGAATAGAGGATCTTATAAGCTGCAAAACTGCTCTGAATGCAAACATAGTGTAATAGGTCAAGACACTTCAGAGACTTAACTGTCGACGAGCACAGATAAGAAGAAAACAGATATGAACATCCTCAGTCTGACCCATATAGACTAAATAATAAGCACAGTACAAGAACTTTGCAGCGTTCCGTCATTAGAAGTCTATACATACAACAATAACGTACACGTCCATTCATCATCTGTGTTCTGACAACCATGAGCATTTCTGATGCCAAAAATAACACATTGTTAAGCACATTTTGTACCTTCAGGAAATGATAAAAGTCACATACTGCACCACTTGTGACTCTGACTGAGCACTTTTCAAAATGTCAAAATCTATCTGTCTTGTGGGGGAGGGGTGGGGCTACATTTTAAGTCAACTAAAGGTGCAGGAGTTGAAATCAGGGGGGGGGATGAAAAACTCCAGAACTAATAGCAAATGCACATCTTCCTTCTGTAGCCCTCTTTTCTCAGTCCAACTCTAAAGGGTAACTATAAACTTGGAGGTGTCTTCTGACAGAATCTGATTTGTGATGAAAGCTGTCAATCATAAATGCAACTGTATGTAACAGCTGTGATTGACATGGGGCATCATAAAGATTTTCAACTGTCTGAAAACAAGCAAATGAAGCAGCCTTATTTCCTGTCACATCACTTGAATTAGAAAAGGAGGAAAGGTAATTATGACGTTTTCAAATACTACAAGTTTGGCATAACGGCCTCCAAGTTAAATGAGAAAATAATCTAAAAAAAAAATATGACTTTCTTGTTGTTTTACGGATGAGACAGAATACTATATAATAAAGCAAAAATCAATTAAGACACAAGTCAATTGGTCAAATCTTGTCCCTGCAGATGTTCTCAGAATCATCTAGAATCATAACAGTTTAGCTTATGTTTGGTTTATCACAAATGGCTTTTGAAAATGACAAATGGCTGGTTTTATTCTGCCGAAATAAAACCAGCAGTATATGTTGAAAAACAAAACGCTACTATACTACTACTACTACTACTAATGATGATGATGCAACAAAATACAACAAGAAGACAAGTAATGTAACATGTACTTAGCACCATGAAAAATACATGGAATTAATGTGTAATTTCCTGAAAATTATATGTTCAGGTGCCTACAGTATTTTGTATATGTTGAGTAACACAGTTAATAGCTGTATGTCATAATCCGGACTCTAGGTGTGATGTTTTGTCTTATCTTTTTGTGTGTCTTCATGTATTTTTTTCATTGTTAGTGTTTAGGCTTTTATTTTGGGATCTGTGTTTCATGTTCACACTTTCGCTCTTTGCTTCCTGTCACCGGTGTTTTCCCACATCTTGTTAATTTCACTTTGATGTGTCCCACCTGTCTTCCCCTGTATATAAGTTTCCCCTTTTGTCTGTCCAGCACGAATTCGTCAGCCTTGGCAGCGACTTATGAGCAATATTCTAGTCTTTGGTATTTCAGTGTTTGACTCGGTTCTGGTATTCTGTTTTTTCGGTTTCTGTCTTTGTCCCTGTCTGTCTTGCCTCCTTTGTGTGTGTGATCTCTACCCTGCTTTGCCTCTGCTGGTGCCTCATCATCTCTTGGACCTTGGACCTGACCTTTCTTCTAGATTTTTGGATTTTCCTGGATACTAATGTTCTGCCTGTTTTTGACCCATGCCTGTTTGACTCTGATTTCTCTGCCTCCGTCCTCAGTTAAGGACATTCTCTGTCTTCCTAGTCACTTGCGAAGCCCTTATTGAGGAATCACCGCTCAATATATTATCCAACACTGATACTGAAGTTGTAACACTGTATTTTTTTTCATTCGTGTGCAATGTCAGCATTGGCACTTATCCCTAAATATTGGACATTGAGTCAAATCTCTTGTCCAAAATCAGGCTTGGCTGGTAAGTTTAGGTATGGTCAATAGTCGATGAAAAGGCAGCAAAGGAAAAGCAAAAAGGTTTTTGCAGCTCAAAATGCCACGACTCGATACAACAGAGAGAACGTGCCATTGGCATGTTAGGCATAAGTCTGAGCTGCGGTGAAGTCGCTTGTTGTCTGCGCTGTTATCGCAGTACAGCAAAGGCATCACAGCCATTTAAAACGTGGGGGTGTTCTAGGTTGTGGCACATGAGCAAAATTTTCTGAATCTATCATTGGGAAAATTAATCAACAATTATCTATTAATGGTTACATTTTTATATTAAAAAAGTAATATATGGCTGAAAATAATAAGAAAATGTGTTTTTCCTCAATTAAACAGTTATTCCAAGAAGAAGAAATCTTTTGACAGACAGACTTCTTTTGCCTTTAGACATTATCGTCCTCCCTCCACTGTTTCCCTCTCTCACAAAAAATAATAAAATCAATCTCAGTGGTAGATGTTATGTCAGCAAATTAGCTGAGGATATGTGTCACAAAGGAAAACACAGTTTAGTTCTCTTATTTTAACAACAGCAAAATTCCACATTACTTTCTGGTTGATGACTGTTTGCTAACAACGCAAAGAAGAGAGCTGTTTACATTTCGCACTGAACTGAGGTGCATTTCATTTCCTTATGCTGGTGTACCGCAAGGGCAGGTAAACAGTGTAAACCATAGATATTGTAACGACACCACAATGTTATTGCTGTTCAGTGTTCCAGTTTCCTATCGTCAATGAACGCCTCAGTACAGATGCGTGCGTGTGGTTGAATAAGGAGGAGGGGGCGAGGTGAGAGTGAGGAAATGTGCCTGTGTGTGTGTGGATGGGAGAGAAGGGAAGTGCGTGAATGATGGAAAGATTGTGGAGAAATAGCTTGTTTAATGATTGTTTGTTTGGTGTGATTGAGACCGACAGTAACCGTTTATCCTGCATTAAAAAGTAGATGAGACCAACACTCCATCAGTTTCCTGGATCCAGTGGGACGCTACAATATATAACCTCAGGAAAAAGTGGGGGGTATGAAATCATCTGATTGTAAAAGTGGGGGTGTCGCAACATCCCCATCCCCCATGGGTGCGACGCCTGTGCAGTACAGTCAGTCATCTGAGTGATCAGATCCCTCAGGATAGAATCATCAGAGTTAGTTCCATGCATCGAAACTGTTTGTTTGGAAGCCAGACATGGACACACCCAATACTGAATGATGACACTTTCAACTTCTGAGTATCTGTATTCAGTGACTGAATAAATGTGTTAAATGGATCATGATTTGTCCACAATTTCTTTTCTAATGAACAATGCTTTCTTTAATATGAAGGGAACCCCAAACCAATTACTTTAATATATCTCCAAATAGACATATTATTCTCTACCTGTGCATTTTTAATGGTGCTAAGTGCAGTAGTGCCCATAAATTTACATACCCTGATTGAATGTGCATGAGATGGTCTTGAATGTTCCAACATGAAAATGACCAAAAATATAAGGTCAAATCCACCTGTCATTGGTTACAACAGAAAAAAAGTGAAGGTGAAGGAGTGTCCATGTTAGTTTCCTGGCCTCAGTATCATTGAGCCACTTTGGGGAGGTGTCAAATATGCAGGCCATGCAAGAAAACACAAAATCTGAAAGAAGAATGAGCAAAATAAAATAAAGTGTCTCAATCCAAAACTACCACAAAAGACTTCCATCTGTCACTGATGGAAGCCAATACAGAGGATGAAGAACTAGGGTATGTAAAGTTATGATCAGGGTAATTTGGACAGTTTCTGTTGTCAGTATGATTTAAAAAGAGCAAATACGTTTGTTTGACAATGAATGGTTTCACCAAACCACTAGCCATGAGTGTAAGAAAAGTTTTTGTATTATCATTCATATTCTCTGAAAAATAGCCAAATATTCACAAATACTACTAGGGTGTGTAATCTTACTGTATGAGGACGACTGTACACAAGATGGAATACACACACATTAGAATGGAGAATAAATGTAATAAATAAAAGCATGTGTCACGGTTTGTTTTGTGTTGTATTATGTTCTGTCTTTTTTATGTAGAACTACGGTATATATATATATATTTATGTGAGTGTGTGTGTGTGTATGTGTGAAATGACATGTTGCATTGATAACAGTTGTTGTGTGAAGACAGCACATCTTTAGTTTCCATGAGAACCTATACTGTGACAACTGCCATCAAAGCAGACCTCATCGATCCATACTGACTGCAGCCATCAGCTGCTGCTGGTTTCAAACTCATGTTCAACAATATTTCCTTCTGCGTCTGTTTCTTTCTCATGGTCGGAGAATTTCTTGAGGATGTCAGTGAAAGTATGCAATGATGAAGAGATAATGAGTGAAAGAAAAGAAGGAGAAGCAACAGGTGGTATAAATCCTTCTCATGCATTTTCCCATATGTGCCTTTCTACACTCCATTCTTGCTTAATCCCTCGTTTATTCTGCGTTTTCTCTTCATGCCATGGTATGTAACATGATTTTATGTCCCCTTGCACTCCTACTTTCTCTGTCTTTTCTGTGTTTGCCTTGTGTTACAAAACAAGAATGAAAAAAAAAAAAAGCTACAGAATAAAACATTTCTTCCCATTTGCATTTAAATGTCAACTTAAATTGTGTGGGTGGAGAGTGATGCTGGTATATTTCTACTGGTGTGTGTGCTGTTGAAGGGAAACTGAGCTTTTAAAGGTAGATACAGTTATTTTCACCCAGATTTAAACACATTTCCATCATACTCTCATGTCATGTGTTTTCTTTTCACATGTGAGACGACGTAGCGGTTGATGTTGGCGGTGTAATACGTGTGTGTTTGTGTCCACACCCCTGTTATCAGTGTGTAACAGATCTGTCCTGTCCCTCATGTAAGAGAGTGAAGCAGAACAGACGTAGTAGAAGCAGAGAATCTGAGCTGTTGGCCAGGTTTGTAATCATGTGAGTGTGCTACATGCAGTATTGTGCAAGATACTTCCAAACTGTAATACATCACAGATTAATTGTTAAATGTTATTTACCTTCTAAAGATCCAGTGTTACTTTTCCAGCAGTTTTCAAATGAATGTTTCTCTCTAACCTTTTTTTAAGCAATTTATCATAATTCTTTTGAAATATTATCCACGATATTTTGTTTGTTCTCAATAAAAATCAGGTATTTTCACATAATTAATTCATTGATTAAGTAGATGCTCACAAAAGTTCAGATTTAACTTAATTGTCATCATATCAGAAACAGAGAAAAATTAACAAATGTAACATTAATTGAATAAACACCAAGAGTCTCCATCCACTGTTATGGGTTGGGTTTTAGTAGTGAATCAGTGTCATAGAAGATAAGAGTGTTTCCATATCAGTTTTTGTCTTGCCTTATCTTTTATTATCTTGTTACCTCCGCTAAGGTGGTTATGTTTTTCCCGGTGTTTGTTTGTTTGTTTGTGTACAACAGGGGTGCTTGAGAGCTACCATCCTGCATCTTTAAGATGTATCCCTCTTCCAACACACCTGACGATCATTATCAGGCTTCTGCAGAACTTGATGAGTGGATTATCATTTGAAACAGGTGTGTTGGAAGGGGGATACGTCTAAAACATGCAGGATAGTAACTGTCGTAGTAGTAGTAGGTGTACAAAATAACTCGAAAACTAATGGATGGGTTTTGATGAAACGTTCAGGGTATGGTGGTAATGAAAAGATCAACAAATGATTAGATTTTGGTGGTGATACGTGGGGGGGTGGGGGGTTGTGGTTCTGCCTTGACGGAGGTCTGCGCTCTCAGAGTGCTTTTCTAGTTTTATCTTAAATGGTGTAATCATCATCACTTAAGTGCTACATTTTTGCTGGCAAATTGTTTCTTCCTTTTTGTCTAATTGTTGACAACCTCAGCCTGTTAAATCCAAATTAGGACACTATGCTCACTCATTCCAACCTGCATCTGTACTGTTAAGGATGTGTAGTGGATTGGACCCAAATGCAGACGCCAACCGCTTCAACACAGGCTCTTTATTGTGAGCTCCAAAAACATAAAGTCCAGATAACAAAAGATGACCATAAGTCATTCCAACTCTCACACGCACACACAAAAAGTCTGATGTCTCAAACGGGTACAACGATCCGGTGGTCCGTCGGGAAGGAGAACAGGAGCACAGAAGAACTCAAACATGTAGGGTGAACTGACAAAGGAGACAGAAAAGGAAAGTACTTAAATAGGGAGAAGTGATGAGGACAGGTGTGTTGAGGACCAGGTGAAATAATTAAGGTGAGAGGTGACAGGGAGCAGGCTGGAAAGAAAGTGAAGGGAAAAAAGAGACTGTGAGGAGGGATATGACATCTACCTGTATTTATACATATCAGAAAAAAAACCCACATATACTGAATTAATCAATATTATACTTGTGGAGAGGGATAATTCCTATTTCTCTGTGCCTTTACTTGCTTGGATTTTTGGGTTTTGGGTTTAGCTGTGCTTTAAAAATAAACTTCACTCATTTACTTCAGTCACTAAACCACCCCCTGTGATTTTCATGTTCATAGGTTAATGATGCATCGAGATAGAGTTCCCAGTTGATCTGTCAGGACACAAAGCTTCTCTCCCATTACGTCTACTCCCACAAACAGAGCAAAGGAGAGCTGCAATTAAACTGATCCAAGATGCCGATTTGTGAGCACAGATAAAACTCATCCAAGAACAGGGCCAAAGGGACATTAGAAACAAACGCCTAAGTGTGTTTTTCAAAGTGCATGTGAACACTGTGTGGACTGATGTGTGGGAATGTACACTGGCTTGCAGCTGTGAGCCTAGAAAACCGGCTGAACAAGTGAAGGGACTGTGGTCAACAGTGGAAATAACAGCCTGTCACTACTGCAGGCGAACTTATGAAACAGCGTAGGGCTGCACGACATTGGCAAAACTCACATTACATGATATGTCTTATAGGTGTACAGCATTGCAATAACAATAATATTACATTACTTCCTGTTCACCTAAACCAATTTCATCTACCAAGAAAAATGTTCCTCAACAATGTTTAAAAAATTATTTGTATGCTGAGACAATTATTTATAATTTAAGACAAAATACTGTACTACTATAATACATTACACAATTCTGTCCAAGAACATGTGAATGCTGCAACTGTAGAACTTCAAACACATAGTCAAATATGTTTTATTCAAATAAAGCAATGTGTAAATGACATGGATGTATTTCATAACAAAAGTACCAGAGTACCACAATTTACCTCAGACCTTTAATAAAACAATATTCAATTTCTTGCCTGGTTTAGTAAATACTGCATATAAAGATAAAATATAAGAATATAAGTGCTTAACCCTTGCCCAAAGTCATGCTCTCAAAATATTACCATCTTTTCAACATTAACTAAACTTGTTTTTAGCAGCAGCAGTAGCATTACTTCAGTATTTTTGCCAGAAACAAATTGTATGTTACTCTATTACCCTATGGTGTGTGTAACACAAAGTTAATGAAAAAAACAATTATGGCACAATATATGATATATGAATATTGCACACTGTTATCACGATAATGATATTTTTTTCAATATAATAAATAATATAATTGTACTGCCCTAAAACAGCACAGGTGTGACAGTGAAGCTAATATCAGGTCTACAGTACTTTTGACTCTTCAAACTGCATTGTGCAAACACAGTAACAGCAACACAGTCTGTGCAAAGCTCCCATCGCTGCTTTCAAGGACTTTCTGATCAACAGTTATGAGTGACAGCTGCACAGACTCCTGAACTTTTCTTGTCAGCAGTGGTTTTTGTGTGGGCAGTGTGTCGATAAACTCAGTCGACCCACACTCCATTGGTATTCCTGTGTCCAACAACTTGCAGAAAACAGTTGTTGGACACACACGAGCAGAAAAAGTGTATGTTACCTTAAGACACAACCACTTCAGCAATGTCTCTCTTTTAATACATGTACACTCTAGTGATGTTTGATACCACTGACACAATACAGCCTGCCAATATTTCTAAGCTGATTTTTTGAGGCGATTCAGATTTTTTTTTTTCCTCTATCAAATGATAACAAATGTTAGAAAATCCTCTTTACTTACAATTAGAAAACAAAAGTTACTCTAAATAATATTACTACACACACACACACACACACAAAATAAATAAATAAATAAATAAAAAAGTACATATATACACACACACACACACACACATATATATATATATATATATGTGTGTGTGTGTGTGTGTATATGTATGTACCTACATACAGAATTTTTTTTTCTCAGTGTGAACAGCAGTATTTCCAAGAACATGGAGGTGCCATGATCTCCGCTTGTCAGTAAATCATGACAGGGAGAAGACCAATGCTATAAGCCAACACAACAGGCCGATACAATATAAGAGAAAAAACCCCTCCACAAATAATGGCCCAATATATTGATCTGTCATTAGTAACCTCTATATCTGGAAAGGTATCACCAACACTGAAAAGTATAAGCATGTTTTATAGCACCCTATGCACCCATTCAGATAGTGTCTCTGTCAGGGAAGGCTTTGCACCTTTCAACACTGACATTATGGCTTCATAGTAGAGGAGTCTGAGTCCTACACTGGTGCATGCTGAAACAATAAACGTAACAAAGAAGATCCAGGACTGTTGATCAGCTAGAATCTGATACCAGACAAGAAAGAAGCAATATTCTTCTGCCAAAACTCCAGTAACAGGTCTGCTCATATCCCAGATGTTTATAGAGTGGAAGCTACACAGTGGTTAACATTCCCTTAGATAATGAGATCTGATTTGCAAATCTTAGTATTCTGTTTTTATTTAGGTTTAACATGATGTCCTATCTTTTTTGAACTTGAAGTTGTATTCTAAAATTACTTTCAGTAATACACCTCTGATTAAAACATGCCAGGCAAAACAGTTCTGTTTTCCACAATTCTGACCTAGTAAAAGCTTTCTTAAAAGTAGCGTCATTTTTTTTTTTACAGACTGCACTACTTAAATGAAATGCTCAAGATTTAGGTCAAGTATGGTTTTTTTTTCTTCGTATTGTTCCACATCCAAAATACCGACAGATGAAGTTCAGTAGATTTAATATTTATATGACTGGCTCACTTGAGATCATGAAAAATGAGTTGTTTATTTTACATTTTCTTCAAGTACTGTAACTAAATCTGTGTCACAGTCACAGAGATATTTCCTGTGGAACTGTAGAAATTATTTTTGTTGGTAACTCAAACTCTTTCGTTCTGACTCCCCAGACACACACACACACACACACACACACACACACACACATAGTCATTCCCCATTTGTGACCCTTCCACATCCTACAGGCTGTGTTTTTACTCCAAGAATTTAATTTACTCTCCAACACACACACATTCTCACGCGGACCCCTGCGTCTTGATGTAACACAATTGGTATTCAAGAGGAGGAGGCGGTGGGGCTGTGGGGGGGTGGCGGTGGGGGTCCTGCACACCCACTCCAGATGTTAGCAAAAAAGCAATGCATGTTCACTGACTCCTGTCGATGCATGGTCACTTAAAATTCTAAATATATGTAACAACGTGTTTCATCTGATCTCTACCATTAAACTTCTCATATGGCGTTATAACGGGCAAAAAAGTCAGAAAACACGCCAGCTTAAACATATTAAACCAATGAAACAGAACCTCTTCTCCAAAAGCAGCAAAATTAAGAAGATTTCTGACATTGTTTTCATTCTCCCACATCACTGTCGACTGTACGGCTACTGTTCGGTCAGAGAACGCTGATTTTCAAGTATCGTACACAACCTCAAACGCCTTGTTGTGTCAGAGCCGTGAGAAACAACCTTCACATATGTTTGCCTCTTTTTCTGTATGTCTGGGTGGTAGGAAGAAATTGCGCACAGATGATCACTCAGGCTAAAGTGCTGACTACCTCCAGACGACTCCTGAGCTGTGTGCTGCTACATTCGAGTCGACAGGGAACATCTTTTTCTTATTATCCTTGGCACGACGAAAAGCTGAGCCAGGGCACATAACAAAAAAGAGATGAGACTATCAGAGTAAAAGAGGCGGATCGGAAGTTGCAGCACAGCCATCATTTCATGCTGTATTGTTAAAGAGTCAGAAAGGATCATCCTGTTTTGCTTGAATTAGAAGCATTTACAGGATAATATACTAGACAAGAAGCTAGAGGTGTCTGCAAAGAAGAAAAAAATGACAGAAACAACTATTTACTGCAGTTTTTGGGGCTATTTATTGGTAAATGACAGCTGAACCCCCCCCCCCCCCCCCCCCCAAAAAAAAAAAAAAAAAACAGTATGCCTGTTTACTTGGCATACATATCTGGTTTGTCATGTGTCCTGAATCACACACGTGTTGTACCTCATAATAAATGATAATTATTGATGTGCGTTTCAACTGCTTCTGTTAACCAACGGCTGATTCATTTGCGAGTAAAACCTGTTAATAATTTGGACTACATACCTGGTGCGCATGTGACGTCACCGCAGACTCCACACCACAGCTGAGCGGAGTGTGATGTCACATACGCGACGCATTGTAGTCTCTTACTAAGCCCACATAAAACCTGACGTCACGTTTGCTTCCCATCAAAAACAGGTGGTCTGCCTATGCCACATGAAATATTTCTTATTAACCGCTATCATATGTGACTTTCAGAGCACAGAATTTAGCTTGACTCACTCCATTCACTCCTATTCAAATTTTTTGCAAGCTAAGCACCTATGGGCCGAAAGTAGAAGGGTGTAACTTAGCCTCCCCATTCCTGTTTAATTCCGAATAAAAATTCATTCTGCTTCAAGATGACAATGTAAACACCTAATTCCAGTTGAAAATGTTAATTCTGAATTAAACTTAATTCTAAATTAAGTCACTAGTTTATTTCGATATTATTTCCAAATAAGATAATTCCTGTCCCACGTAAACAGTTAATTCTGCTTTAACATCACATCTTGTCATGATGACATACATATTTCATGTTGATGACACACATAGTTCACGATGCCGGTATTAGTGTAGGAATATTTTCTGAGATGGCTGTATGAAGCAAGCGTTGGAGTCAGGGTGAAGTATTTGAATGGAGAGTTGGAAGAATTAAATATTATGGAAAGAGTGCTCAATAAAACATGTCACATGGGCGTTCTGTCCAATCAGAACCCTCTGTACCCCCAGGTCTTAAAGACAAATTAACTAGAGCGGAATACACCAGTTTCCCATGTAAACACTTATTCAGAATTAACATATCCATATAAACACGAAGGAAATATCTTTGATTCCAAATTACTTTATTCAGAATTAATAATTTGGAATTAAAAAACATCATCTAAATGAGCGGATTGTTGCTCCTGTGTGTGTGTGTGTGTGTGTGTGTGTGTAAGTTAACAGTCTAATGGTATGTTGTTACTTGTCTTTTCTTATCTGCCCATTTCCACAAAGAAAAATCTGGTGTCCTGGTTTAACTCACACAGATCCTCATATGTCACTATGTGTGTTTATTCAGTTCTGAACCTCATGACCTCAAGCCCTGACCCCTAACATTGTTATGTGTCTGAGCTTTTCTCACAGAGATTTCTTTCCTTACAATCCTGCCATTGAACTCCTGAATGTGAGTATTTACACATAATGCATTAAAAAGGTACTAGAGATGTGTTGTTTATGTCTTCTCTGTGTTTACATGTTTAGTCTCTGTAAGTGTTTAGATGAAAATCACAGTTTGTTACAGTTCCACCACCTGTAACGCATGTGTTCTCCCATAGCTACACGTAAATATTCATCTAAACTTCATCTAAGCACTGGATTAAATTCTGCTATGTAATGAATCTACTTATATCACACAAAGCTGACAGTGCAAACATCTCAGACCATTATTTAAGTTTGTTGTTTTAACCAAGTAATGATGTGTGTATTTTTTAGTTTCTGTATAAAGATACAACCAGTATATAGGGGAAATATGTACACCAATAAAAATAAATGGAAAAATGTGTCTTTGCACTTCATTTTCCAGTGTTTTATTCAACATATGTTCAGCATTTCTTACTGTTTTGGCGACTGTTTCTTATGGGACTGCAGCTGACGCCAAATACTGACTTCAGTCTGTAGAAACCATTTAGAGATGAGTCGGTCATATACACTTACGTTTTGTATTGGATAGGCCTTTAATAAACACCAAACCATTGTTTTCAGTCACTCAGTATGTTAAATGCACATCTAAGCCGAGCTATTGGCAGTAACCGAGTTAAGGATTTAACTGGAGTTTCTGAGAAATCCGGGTGTACATGTACGGCAAGAGAATTGAATTACTGAGTGATTCTGAGACACTAGGTGGCACCGCACACTGTTTCGCATTGGCATTCTTCCATTTGATGTCATGGATAAAGAACAATAAGTTAATAAATGCAACATTTTTAAGCAGGTACAGTAGAAGGAGGGCAACGACGACAACGATGCAGCAGCTCAGTACATTTCATACACTGATCGTTTTACATGTAAGGTACACACTTCTTCATTGTTCCTTGTTTTCTTCTTCTTCTACTGTTGTGAGTCTGATTCTGTCTGATAATTGGATAACTCGACTTAGGGGCTAGGACGATTGCGACTAAAACTGACAAAATATTTTACCTTTTGTGCCAATTGAGTTTTTACGGATTCAAAACGCAAAAATCCAGAGTGGAAATCTTGAAAACTATCTGCTGTTGTGTTTCCATTTCCATCCATGCAAAGATATTGCAGTTACTCATATATATTGACAAGGCAGCATTCTATCACAGAACCATCTACAGCCTGGCATGCATATCCAATCCAATTCCACACACGCTTGCGTCCCAGAATGCACAGTGATTTCTTAATGACAATGCTTGAGTAAATGCAGATAAAAAGGCTAAGTTTTGCATCTTCTCTTCTTGATCGTCTCCGTATAAACGTAGCCTTAGAACCACATTATCTGAAATTAATAGTCTGATTCTAAAAACTCCAGTTTTGGTCAAGTACACTCCAACTAAGGTGTAGCTACTGTATGGCTTTCAAAACTTCGATATTAGCCAGACTAAGGAGATCATTTTAATTTCTCTAAATGCATGTAAACATACTGAATGAAACCATTTCCTTTTGAGAGTCGATTTTATTAAAATTTGTGTCTTCATTTATATGGCTAAACTGTAACTTCCCTAAAATGATGATGTCATAGCCACACCTTTCAAACACTTCACCCTTGAAGCAAGACACCACTTAACAACAACAACAACAACAGCATACTTCAGAGAAATGCTACAACAGCCATTGAGCCTTTTGGAAATATTCAATCAAAATATTCAGTTACTCCTTCATTTTTACAATGAACAATAAACAACCATAGCAACAATATTCACATGCTCTTGGATCTACCACACAGAGGGGATCAGTACTGGATACTGGATCAGACCCAGTTGAACCACCACATGCTCCACATCTTCTATTTTTTTTTAGAACATTATAACGTCAGATACAGGCCTGGCATTTGTACTACATCATTTCCAGTCATTTTCACTGGTTTTGTGTGGATGCGGATATTTCCTGAAATAACTCTTTTTTTGAAAACGACAAAGTAAAGGATAACATAGGAAAACGTGCAATTTCATGTGCACATGGCCTTAGTTCATATTTTTTGTGTTTCTAAAACTATGCAAATATTTCCTGTATTGTACATTTGAATTTGATGAAAAAAAAGACAGAGAAATAAACATATGCTCAGTAAACCCTGCAATAACAACCATGCTAATGCTCTTTTACTGCTTTTTGCGCAGTACTGTATGTCTCATACTATGAAAATGTTCTACTTTCTACACAAAGACACACACAAACTGCCTCCACAAACACACACAGCCTTCACATCTTTTTGCTAAGTGTTTTAACAGATGTGTGCCTTTGCCCCACAGGGAGCAGATGATCTCTAGCAGGCCTCTGCAAATCCTACACATGATCTACTGAAGGTTATTACAACTCAAAATGCTGTTCATATGCTGGTCTGTGTGTTATGTTAGCAGCTGTGACACTCATGTGACCCCAGGTTCATGCCACAACTGTCTCAGATTGATTTGTTTCTGACAGATCCAAAACCATTACGTGATGTTTCATAACCGCAAAACACCTGGAGATAACAAGATTGAAGACGTCACCATGTTTCTGTCCAGTGTAAAGTCTCTACATGCACATCTTTATGGTTTCCAATATCTGCACCACACTTCTTGATTTGACTTTTTCCCACACTTCACATCAGTCCAAATTTTGCAGTGTTTTGTCTTAGCACGTTGATTCTGATGCTCCTTATTGCCATAGCAACAATTCTGTGTACTTCCTGGCCTAGTGTTGGAAGCCAGGAGAGCAGCAAGAATGGAAAGGACAACAAAAGCTGATGTGAATGTGTTTTACCCCCGACTAAGAGGGGAAATTTGGGCCAGGGGAAGATGGGGGAGCTGCAGGGGAAAGACCAAAAAAAAAACCCCCTTCATAAATATAACACTTCTATAAATGAGCCAAGAATATGTCTGCATGTTTGTGGCAACGGAATGATGATGCATGTTTTTGTTTGTCTGAAGAGAGCAGGAGTAAAAGAGAAACTGGATCGCCACAACTTCCTATTGGCCAACGGGATATTAATACCCTCCGAAAATATGAGGCTGAAAATACCTTCTGGAATTTAGAATATTAACAAAAGCAAGTCATATTTTATTGACCCCTTACATTTTGTAGCTCAGAATTATTATTATTATTATTATTATTATTATTATTATAGCCAGGTGGACTCTGTGTGTGTGTATGTGACTGAGGATTAACATAAAATCAGGAAGCAGCTGACTACTGCAGTTTTGCATACTTGTGTATGTTTGATCAAGGAAGATTCTTGTGAAAATGGGAAGTAGATAGGACCAATATATTGAAGATATTAGTAATTTTGTAATACAGTAGCCTTACAGTTATGTTGCTATAGCTAGAAACAATGTGATACAGCATGGACGAACACACAACAGCATAAAAACTACCACATCTATAAGCTGTGGATCCCCAAGGGCCATTACGCAGGGTACTGACAGGAGAGAAGGGTATTGTTTTCGATTCTTTTTTTTCCTTGTCTGTTAGTTTGCATGTCTGATTGTCAATAACATTACACAAAACCTACTGGACCACTTCCTATGAAATTTTCAGGAAGGGTGCAAGGTGGCCCAGAATAGAGCTCATTAAGTTTTGGTAAACATAGGTCAAAGGTCAAGGTCAGCAAATATATGTTTTCCAATGATAAGAGATAGGGCAAATCAGGTCAAATGTTAGTGAGGGGGCGGGGTTTGCTGTGTCTGGCTTATTATTATTATTATTATTATTATTAATGGTGAATACCACCAGATGCAACCTTCTTCTACCAATTAAAACAATGAACAATGGTTTTTACTGATGGGGATGATTGCTTTTTACAACTTTACTATTAATTCTATTCTAAAAAAAACCCAAATAAATTAAAAAAAAATTGTAATTCATGTGCAATAACAATAAAGTCTATTCTATTCTAATCATGCCTTCAGAATTACAGACTTTAACCATACCTCTTCAGGACTTTTGTAAAACCCTGATCAGACTAGTTATTATGAATATTATTATCAAAGTAAGATTGATGCTAAATAAAACAAAACAAAGAAAAACGGCATTATGTTTGTAAGAAAGTTAACAAATTGAAATCATTTTTGCCTTAAGTAAAAATAATAGGGTATTTTGACCTTTTTTTTTAAAGGTCAATATTTAAGACACTTGTGTTTATGCTGAAGTCTGTTTTGTAGTAGTTTGTTGATGCATGGGTTCAGTTATATAACATATATACATAATAGTGATGGACAGGTGCATAGTCAACTATTTCAGATAAAACCACTCACTTGGCTGAATACTGAGGCTTACCAGTATTTTTGACTCTACCAGCTCCATGTGTGTGAGGATGTTTTGTGTATACATGTGTGGCCGTATGTTAAAAAAGCTTCTGGTGAGAAAGTGACACCTGACACTTTATCTTAGGCTTTAGTGACAATGACGCACCCACGTGACACACCTCGCTGCATGTGTGTGTCTAAAAGGAGGGAGACAAACACAGTACGAGGGCCTGACGCCTCAGGTGTCTGTTAAGGTAAGATGATATATCGCAAACCTGAGTCATAATGATCTTGTCCTTAAAGCCTGTCTTCCTTTTTCCAGAGTGTGGCCACAGACAGACCCAACAGTCAGTCATCTGTTGTGTTCGGTGCAGCCTGATGACAGTCGCTTCAGCAAAGGACTGAACACCAAAGCAATGAGAGGAGTGACAGCTGAGAAAGTGACTGAAGTAGAATAGTATCTACCCTGATCTGGAAACAAAGAAATGAACTGAGTCAAACTAATTAAATAAGGAAAAAATAAACCCAGGTACATCAATGTATGTCATGGTAACAATAACACATATAGACACCATTGTGTTCGTTCTTCATTTGTCCTAAATTATTTTTGTTTCCATATACACTGACTGGACAAAAACCATAGTGGCACATGCAATATTTCACTGCAACAACTTTGGTTTTGATTAAAGGAGACATTTACTTTGACATATTTTTTGCCACATAATGCTTATGTAGCATCACAATAAGGTTCAGTATTTTTTTCCCTCCATAGTTGCATCTATTTTTGATGAGTGATGATGGAGAATCGGACTCATAAATTCCACTTCTTCTGACTTCCACATCTGTCCAGACTTGTATATGTCATGTTACCCTTCTGTGTAGCCACGGACCCCTCCCTCAAGCTCATTATCACCTGCTGGCACCGCACCTGGAGCAGATCTCCACCAGAGCCCCCCCCATATGAGGGGCTCCTCTGCTCCAAGTCACTGCTGCAGTGCTGCTACTACTTCTAACAGCCTCACCCAGACTGTGATACCATTCCCGTCATCATCCTGATCCTTGTCACTCTGCAGACTCAATATTATCTCACTCCAGGTTTTGTGTTTTTCATGTCATTTTTATTCCATATATGGCTGAAGTATGTTTTTGCTGGTGTTTATCTGTTTATCTGTCTGTTTGTCTAACTCGAAAAATGATGGACGGATTTGGCTGAAATTTTCCAGAAATGTACAGGAAATGATACTGGCACAAGGAATAAATTATTACATTTTGGTGGTGATCAGTGGAGGTATATGGGTATATGGTCGGGGCAGACCGCTGCTTTCAGAAGAGAAATGACGGGTGGGGGTTGATCTGCCTTGGTGGAGTCTGCGCTCTCTGAGTGCTTTTCTAGTCCGTTAATAAAACTCCCTTTAGCACCATGTGTTTGAGTCCAGTCATTCACTCCATCATGACAGTTATACATGAGAAAGAGTTTAACTACAGCTGTCAGAGGATGAGACGCCTGATGCTGATGTTTAGTTTCATTGACACTCACAGCACAGCAGACATCTAGTAGTTTATGATTTTTTTAGTGGGGAAAAAACTAAATGGTTTTCTAGTCCTGCTCAACTGACACAATGAATAGAAAAAAATTTTTTTGATACCACTCCAACACATAAGTGATAATTTGTAGTATGTTTGATGAACAAACACTAAATGGATTGATGGATAGATGAAGACTGAGACATTCCTGGGTATTATATAAAAATATAATAAAATGGTAAATGGACTACACTTATTGTGCGCTTTTTTACCTTCATGGTGCTCAAAGCGCTTTACATTAGCCTCACACACACTCACACACGCACACACACACACACACACACACACACACACACACACACACACACACACACACTCACACACCAGTAGGTTTCTAAGGTTCTGTCAGTCCTACTGGGAGACTAACTCAAGGTTCAGCATCTTTGCCCAAGGACACTGCGACATGTGGACAGCCAGAGTTGGGACTCGACCTGCTGACCCTTCAGTCATTGGACGGCCCGCACTCTTTAGAAGATAAAGAAGTCTCTGAAATGTCATTAAATCACTAGAGTATATTGACTTGTATGAATTCAGTGAATTGTTTGCAGTGACAGAAATATGCTGTGTGTATTTACACACAAGTATAGTGTTGAATAACAATAATAATAATAATAATAATAATAATAATATGATGATGATGATGATGATGATGATGATATGACACTGAAGCTGACCTTTGACCTTTTGGATGCAAAATGTCTTGACATGGTTCATTTATGCACTATAAGTGGTGGATGAAAAGACAAAAATGTGTTTTGTGCAACCAGTGTGAACTTTGACCTCTCAATTTTGTTGAACTTGTGCAATGACAATAAAGACATTCAATTCAATTCAATTCATATTGTAATCACTATATCTTTATAAGAATCAGACAGATGTATTGATAAATGTTCCAAAACACAATGCATACAAACATGGCTATTTCTAGAGGCATATAAACAAAACACTATTAAATTATTAGACCTTTGGGCTATTTTTTTATATGCTTCAGGGGTTTGATTCTGTCATATAATGCAACATAAAAACATTCACAGATAAAATATTACACCAAATATTAAGGTTTCAGAATGAACGTGCTTTGATTTACTGCTTCAAGCTGCATAAAACACATGATAAATGGAATAAAAACTGATGGAATGTTGGAATAACTCTGTTTTGATGTTTATAATTTCCAGAGAATTTCTTGATGCAACTTTAAATCCATATATTTGTGCGAAAAAACGTCAGTGATAAGATGAAGCTGCAAAGTGAGTTATTTTCAGTATTTTTTTTACTCCATTACTGACCTCAGAGACTTAGAACCAAAGAGTCCTCATTAACACAATCCAAGGTCCCCTGTGGTAAACAGTAATGTCCTATGAGGCAGTGGAAATTGGATTTCTAACAACTCAACATGAGTCAGTAATAATGCTGTTGTACTGAGCCTTAGGTGACGAAATGAATTAGACTGAGAAAATTGCTGTTTGGAAATATACAAGAAAAATGAATACACAACGGGTGTCATTTTAGATAAGCAAGACCAACTTTGGGATGTACAAATAAATAAATGAATGAAGGAAGGAAGGAATGCACAAATCAATCAATCAATAAAACACACACACATACATACACACACACACACACACACACACATATATATATATATATATATATATATATATATATATATATATATATATATATATATATATATATATATATATATATAAATGCCGTACTTCTGTATTAACCACCTTTCTACATTATTCTTGAAGATACTGAATGTATTGCATGAAGACACAGTAAAAACTAGCTGTCTCTTTTTCACTGTCTTGTCACAAATAAGGAAGAAAGTAAACATGAAAGGAATGCAACAAAAAAGAAACCTGGATGAACGAGTGGCTATAAAACAGAACAGAATACAGGCAGTGTCATGTAACCTGGGGAACACACAACAAAAACACAGACAAATCCCATGGTGGAAATATTTATTAGGCAAATGGGCCAGTTGCAGGAAAGGTTTGTTTTTTACCATGTACAGTACAGGAAAATGTGTATAATATGTGGTTTTGTGGTGCCTTATGTCTTGCATCCTGTGGTTTTGACAGTTTTAAAGGAGAAAGAAAACCTATCGTGAAGCGTCATGCTGTTTTGACTTGGCTGTGCTGACACAACCCTTTGGCATTTCAATCCTCCGCCGTACAAGAGCGCTCATATTTCACCTTCAGTTATGTATAATCTTCAAATACACACTGATCAAACTGACAATAGAGTGAACTATGGTTTGCAGCCCAGTTTGTCCGGTCCCCTGTCAGCCTGGAGGTTTAACATTTACAGCCTATTTAACAAGGTGATGAAAACACACGTGAGCTTTCACACCCACTGTCTTTGACAAACTCGTACTTACAAAAACAATGTAAGGCACAACTCTTCCCTTTACAGAAGACATTTACCTTCCCTATTCCCCTGCACCACTGAGGGGGGCCCACTTCCTGAAAGTGCTTCCAAGAGACTCTTTTGGTTATTATTTAATTGGGCTCCATTGTCTTGAGTCCAAACTTTGTCAAACTTTGTTGAGTTTTTATTGAACCCAGAAAGACCCAAAGATCCATCAGCAACTAAAAGCTTTCACCGATATTGAATGTTAAATACCTGTGAATCCACTAATCCTATCAATACATATAAATAACTGGGGTAAAATGCAGTTTGTCATGTTTTTCATGATCATCAAATATGACCCATTTTGGATGTTCATAGGCTCCGTAGTGAACGTGGTAACACTGTCGTCTTCTACAACATTTATTCACCAGTAAACAGATGGTGCCAGACACAATAAACCTCACCCCTCGCAACCCTTCTACCTGATTTGCCCGATCTCTTATCATTTGGAAACACATTTTTGGTGACCTTGACCTTTGACCTACATTCACTAATCTATTCTGGACCATGTTGCATGTTTCCTGAAAATTTCATGGAAATTGATCCTGTAGTTTTTGCATAAAGTTGCTGACAAACAAACAAACCATTCTTAAATTATTATTTAAATAATTATTTTTAAACAGCTGTCAGAGCTAACTAAGCTAAAAAATATATATATCTGACATTTACACTATAGAATTTTAAAACCTGACATAAACAAGTGGTATCAGGCACAACAAACCCCGCCCCCTTGCATACATTTTCCCTGATTTTACCCTATCTCTTATCATTTCGGAAACACATTTTTGGCGGCTGTGACTTTGACCTTTGACCTACATTCACCACAATTTAATGGGGTCTATTCTGGACCACCTCACACCTTTCCTCAAAATGTAATTGAAATTAGTCCAGTAGTTTTTGTGTGAAGTTGCTGACAAACACCCCCCTCCCCCGATACTAATACTAATACTAATACTAATACTAATACTAATACGAATACTAATACTAATACTAAGAAATCAAATTAGTTTGATACATGACAGTGGATGAACAGTTTTGTTTTTTTTTTCTTTTTTCACTT
Source organism: Siphamia tubifer (assembly GCA_020466265.1). Classification (NCBI taxonomy): domain Eukaryota; kingdom Metazoa; phylum Chordata; class Actinopteri; order Kurtiformes; family Apogonidae; genus Siphamia; species Siphamia tubifer. Next base: position 21,710,069 of record CM035790.1, on the reverse strand, counting down.
ATGTCTGTTCTGTTTTTGTTTAATCTGTGCTTTAATGAACATTTACATTAATTAGTACATTAAACATAGGCACACACCTGATTTTCACTTCAAAATACAAAATCCTAAACCTAATATTAGGACCCAGCACAAAAGCTGTGCTGGGTCCTTATGGGTTAGTTTTCATCTCATTGCCATTTTTCCCTTCACCTTTCCATAAAAAAAAAAAAAAAAAAAAATATGAGAAGAACTATGTAGCTCTCAGCAGTCTGGGTTTCCTGCTGATCAGATGAGTCTGATGAGCCACTGGCCATGAAAAACAAACAGACAGATGCATACGCATGAACTCGGAGAACCAGTTGATCTATATTTCCTTTGTTCATATAGGACTGGTTGATTTTAATCTGTGCTTTTTTTTTTGTTAGTGGGTTTTCCCTTTGTTTTTGTTGTTGTTGTTTTTGTTGTAATGACTGTACAAAGCCTGTCTTTGCCAGACACATGTGCTACAGATTGCTTTGCACAAGATGACATATACACAATAAAATCACTCTAGTTTAATTCATTGCTTTGTTATACACAGAACATGGAGCAATGACCTTGGATGAAAAATAAAGCCAATACAAAAGTATCTTGAGAAATAAAATGTGAGGTTCACTCCAAAAAGCTCTGGCAACAGCCACTGATGGGAGGGGCTTAAAAAAGGGTCACATGGTACGGGAGTGTAGTCATTTTCTTCAAGATGATTAAAAATGGTCTACGATCCAGTGTCTTTCATGTCAATATTTTCTAGTAAACAGAATATCTTTGGGTTGACATTTGACGAGAGCTACTTTATCACCCATTTGTGCAATTTCATGCAACAATTAGATGATTAGCTAAGAAAATAATCAAGAGATTGTTTGACAGTGGAATAATCGATAGTGCCTGGATATCTGTGATTTATTGTTAAACTCTTTCTCTAAAAATATTTACAAGTACAAAGATAAGTAGTGATTTAAGCAGATGCTACCTGCACAAATTAAGGTATTTCTGTCTGAGGTCGAGCCATCGTGGATTTTTAAAGGCCAAAATAACAAGCCAAGCCAAAGTAATGAACACCAACACTAATAAATAAATCCATAAATCTTGAAATGAACATGAATCTTACCATACAACACAAGAGTCAAACACAAAACAAAACAAATCCAGCCCAATCTGGCCCATAGGATGAATTACACTGAAGACACTAACCATCGATAGTGTAAAAATCATTCTAATTCAGGTTCCACATACAGAACAACTAGATTTCAATTGGGTCAGACCAGTAAAATATGATCATAATAGCCTATAAATAATGAAAACTACATTTTTTTAAATCTCTGTTTTAATATAAAAACATACAATGACAGGAAAATCTTTATATTAACAAACTATCTTTTTGCAAAAAATGTGAATAACCTGAGAAAGAGAAGTAAATGCAATTTTACCTGCTTGTTACTAAATGTTTTATTTACTTGTAATTGTAATATACATTGTAATTGAGGCAAACTTAGGCATAATATTGTTAAAATTAGACTTGTTATGTATGTTATGCAGATTTTTAAGGAAATGCTGTAGATGTAAATATTATCATAATGTCATTTTATTTTTTTCACTCTTATTTTACTGGTCCGGCCCATTTGAAATCATATCGGGCTGAGTGTGGCCCCTAAATTAAAACGAGTTTGACACCCCTACCATAAAACATCTAAGTCAGTTATTTCAATAGGGAAGGTTGGTTTTACCCACTGGCCACTGTTCAAGCCAAGTTCTGCTGATTATAATATCTTATAAAACATTCTATTAGAACATTTTTATATAGTTTTTCAGCTTACCACAATAGTAAAAACAAAATACAATGTCATTAATGATAGAGCTGTTCTACTTAAGTGCCTCAGAAAGACATGCCAGGGAAACAGTATTCACAAAAAGAAAACCCTGGAAACAGTACATGCAAAAAGAAGGCAGACTATAATTACTGCATGTGTAACTGTCCAAAATATCTGCTGAAAAAGGTTTAGAAATCATCCAAAACTGATTAATCCATATATTACTAGTTCATTGTCAGCCACACAGACCTTTTTTCCTAAAACAGCAGCACACACTTGACATGTTTGATTTAAGCCGAGCCTTCAACAATGTCCACATTTTTCCACCTTTATTAATTTATTTTTTTATTATATTATATTACCTTTTGGCTCATCCTACTTAACTTTCTTTCCATCCTTTCATTAGAGTCATTAAAGTCTGAGAGAAAGAGAGAAGCTAGAGACCTCTAAGCATTTCCTGTGCCTTACTGGGCCAATCCCACCCCACCAAGGACTGGGATCTCTCCCCACAGGTCCCAAAGCCAGAGCTGAACAAGGCTTCCAAACACACACACACACATACACACACACACGCTAACACACTTTTAAGATTTAACTGATTGGCCTTGTCACTGGTCTTGTAGAAAAAGTGGCTCACATATTGGCAGGGCAAACCTAAGTGAAAACACATGTGTAAATGCAGAAAGCAGAAGTGGGGCGGCGTTGTTTTGCTGATAGGGTCCATGTGAAACCCAAACCAATCAGCTCCTTCTGTTCCAGGGGTGACAGAGTGAGGGGAAACACATCCTGTTTTCCATGTCAACGTGGAATAATCAAACATAAAGATGCCAAAAATGGAAACAAAAATGTGTCAGATGCTAATTTAGCATCATGAAATTCCAGACATATCTGCGTCTATGCAAATGAACCAATAACATTCCCTCTAGAACAAAATGAATGCTGCATATACGTGACAAAAACATCCAGAAAATGCAACAACCCAGAGTCCTTATTCGTAGACGTTTTACGATTTCTGTGGATTTCCGGTTCTGCAGAAATAGAGCCGTTTCATTCTCCATTCCCAGATTCCAAACGGCTGAGAGGAGCTGCCCTCTGACACAACTCTTTGACCTCTAACAAAACATCTGGAACCCCTTCAGCTACCCATGTTCTGCCCTCAGGATGCATGTACACATTCACACACATCATGTATGGAAGGCCACAGAACAGGATGCTAACTTGCATGACATCTACTAATCTAATCTTAAACTGGCAGAGCGGCAAGAAAACAAGTCAGGGGTGAAAGTCTGTCTGCGCTGAAGAGAATCTGTTCAAAGAGTTGACTCACTACCTACAGTCTGTTTGGTAATCTGTTTAATATTTTCAACTCTTGTGTACAGGAGATGACAAATCTCTGCTTTGTTATGTCTGGGAAGCCACAGATTTGTCCTTGAAGTAAGATATTTGTCAGTTTAATAAAGGGCTATTGAGTGAGTGAGTATGTGAGTGGACGTCTTTTCATGTTGTTTACACTGACTAAAACAAAAAAAAGAAAAAGACACAATGAATAACCATGTGTTAAATATTTGGTATCTGGTATCTGGCATTGCAAAATCAAAATTTTACCAAGTGAATTTTTTGCATTTCTAGTCCAAATACCTCCTCACAGTTAAAATAACACATAATCACTTTAAGAGTAAGTTTTCTGTGATATATAAAGACCTTATTTTTAGACAATGGATCTGGAAAATCTTATTTCGAGAAATCTTACCAGGAGGATTTTCACTTGTTCCATTGGCAGATTTTTTTATTGCTTATTTACACTACCAAGGAGCGGTGGAGTTATGTTTATGCCGGCGTTTATCTGTCTGTCTGTTTGTCTGTCCGTTAGCCAGACAACTAAAAAATGTATAGACGGATTTGTCTGAAATTTTCAGGAAATGTTGATACTGGCACAAGGAACACATGATTCAATTTTGGTGGAGGTTGGTGTGTATTGTGTGTGTGTGTGTGTGTGTGTGTGGGGGGGGGTCATTTGGTAAAACACTGCTTGCAGAATTGAAGGGGGGTTGGGGGCTGATCTGCCTTGGCAGAGTCTACAGACAGTGCTTTTCTAAGGTCCGTTTACAGGAGGAGAATTGCGACTAAAAATGACTAAATATTTGATCATAAGTGTGTTTCGTTTACACGGGGTCTGAAACACACAAAAATCTGAAGACCCCTTCCAGAGTGGGGAGTTTTGAAGACGAGTCAGGTTGTGTCTCCATCTAAAAACATATAACATGTTCACATCACACACACCTCTACGTCACACTCAGTGTGCCGAGCTGCTAAAACAACAAACATGTCAGACTACCTGGGTCCCACAGATGTCCCAGCTGCAGCAGCTCCAGTAAACGTACAGGAGTCATTTCAGCAATTGTACAGAATTTATACTCATACCATAGCCGAACAGACATGGGTGTACAATACCTATGTTGGCCTGGCGTGCATATCCAGTTGAATTTCTGCCAGTGTTGCATTTTCATATAAACAAAGATTTCCTCCTGAAAACACTCGCCTAAATGCAGATGAAAAATTTAACACGAGATGCCAATTTAGCATTTTCTGTTTTCATCGTCACTGTATAAACGTAGTAAGTAAATGTAGTAAGTAATACAAATTTAATAAAACAAAAAATACTAATAAAAAAATATACGTTTAATTGACAGAGACAATCACAATCCATACAAGACACGACAAACTGTGAAGCTGAAAATGAAGCACTGTAGTACTGTTTGTCTGTCAAATGTTCAGTATGGTCAGTTTCAGATGCTGCAGCTCTTTCATAACTCATAGTTTGAGTTATTGTTTGTTCAGTATTAATTGTCAGCTTTGTAAATACAAGCTGGACTCACTGTAGATATCCTGTCCATGGAAAATAAAATTCTCACTTTGTGCAATAATCTACACCTGACTGATCTACCTCCGTCCATAATAATATATATTATATAAAATAATGTCATCTAAAATTAACATTTATTTGCATCATAGTATAGCAAACTATTACATGATCAAAAACACATTAATTTTAGCAAAAAAAAAAAAAAAAAATCTCCATTTTGAATATCTGGGGTTACCAGAAATTTGTCATGAGCCAAAAAAGTTTAGGAACCACTGGTCAGGATGATGCTACAGATATATACAACCTTAATTTTAACGCCTCATCTTCATCCCAAGTAACAAAATTAAAACCTGCTGAGTGCCTCACCTTCTTAGCAGCCTTTGAAGGTGACCTCCTGGTGGGCTTCTGCACCTGAGTGACGGGCTGTTTGGACACGGAGCCGTTCTCTCGTTTCTTAGTGGGGGACGATGGGACAGAGGACGGTGCTGGAGACGGGGAAGATGAATGAGAGGATGAGGATGGGGGTCCAGTTCCCAGAACTGCCATCTCTTCGGTCGCTGTGAGGTGTAGGCTGCGTAGGTTTTCATAAGTCTCATGGTCTACGACAAGCAGCCTGGTCTCATGTTCGACGGCTTTGATCCGCTGGACCACCTGAGGGAGGGGATATGATGGAGAGTCAATATTCTGTCAAGCAATATTTAGACAACAGCAAGTAGGATGCTCTTCATCCCTGTTGACATCACAATATGACATCTCCTAACCCTCTGGAGCAGCATGGCAGTTGATCAAATGTTGCAACTGTGGCTCTTAAAGCAGTGAAACAAACATGCATACACTTATATTTGTTATGACATGGAAACGTCTGGATTGTCTATTTAACATGCAAACATCCTGTAGTGCGGCATGGTGGTGCAATGGTTAGCACGAGTGCCTGACAGCAAGAAGGTCCCTGGTTCTATTCCCACACCAGACCTTTCTGTGTGGAGTTTGCATGTTCTTCCCGTGTCTGCGTGGGTTTTCTCCGGGTACTCCGGTTTCCTCCCACCATCCAAAGACATGCACTGATAGGTTAATTGGTTAATCTAAATTGTGCATAGATGTGAATATGAGAGTGATTGTCTATATATGTTCAGCCCTGTGATGAATTGGAGACTCCTACAGGGTGTACCCCGCCTTCGCACATTGTAGCTGGATTAGGCCCCCAGTGACCCCCACGACCCTAGTGAGGATAAAGCGGGTTCAGATGACGAGACGAGACACATCCTGTAGTGAGTGTTTATTATCAGTGAATGACACAACATATAACCCTGTGGATCCAAAAGAACCCACAACTCACACTCAGCTTTACTGTCATTTGATCAATAGTACATGATAGAATGAAAATAGTGGAAAAAGAGGTTTTGGACACCCGATTCATTTGTGATATATATTACAATAAAAATCATCCTTAAATATTGTTCTCTTCTCTTCTCTTCAAACCCACATGCTCCCTTCTGCACATGCTCTGTTCTGTCGAGGTTAAAACTGGAGATTTCAGGAGAAAAACCTCCAGCACATAACATGTTGAAACTGTCAATAATTCAGTTCTTTTTCTTCTTATATATAAAGAAAAATTACAACTGTTTGTCTCAGGCAGCTACATCTTCTGAAAGATAAAAAAATATATATATTTTTTTCTAAATATTTTGCTATAATATTGGAAACTCAATTTTTAAGTGTGCAAAAACGTTTTGTCAGTATTGTACATATATTTCTTTGATTTGTATTTGTTTATTTGCCACTTACACATAAATAACCAAATATGGCAACTTCATTCACCTTGCTTTTCCTCATAACACAAAAAATTGAGGTAGAAATGTTGAATTTCACAGTACAAAGAGTTAATATATCCTTCTTAGACCCAGTAAGTAATCATTTTCGCCATGTTGACTTAATTGGAAACACCATATATTTTTCAGGAAAAAAATATTTTAGATATATAATATCCTCATATGGTAGAATAAAAACTACCATAAAATATGCAACAAAATAGAAAATAATAAAATAACTTCTTAATATGTAAAATAGCAATAGTATAGTTTAACGTGACCTCGTTTGAAATTAAACTCCACTAAACACCTGTGTGCAGGACAGTCACAGCAGATAGGTCATGTGTAAGAACAGCTATGTCTGAAAAAGTTTTAATAAAGCATCACATTAGTGTAAAATTCCCAGACAGGCTATTTTCAGGTGTTATATTGTTATAACAGTGTCCTCATCTCATTTAATGGAGCTTATTGTTTGGTCCTATAGATGATGCGCTACAGCCGCACGTGCACCTAATGTCAGTCATTTAAAGCCATTGGTCTGGAGGTCATTACTCACCTGATGGTGGGTCTCTTTATCTACATTTAACCCATTTACTGCCACTACACGGTCCCCAGCGCGGAGCCCCGACGCCTCTGCCGGGGACCCAGGCTCCACTTTGCGGATGTATTGTCCACTCTTTCCTTTCTCACCATGCAAGTGAAATCCATACCCGTTCTCCCCTTTTGTCATCAGACAAAGCCGTGGTTTCCGCTCGCTGGACATGTCCCCCTGTCCTTTAAAGCCTTCTGCAGGGTCCAATTAAAGTATAATCCTTAACATACACAGATGAGAGTTTAGTGGAGTGGACACCGGGCTAAACTTCCACGTAGCGAATGCATATCTGCTCCATACGCGCGTTTTTATCACATTTACGCCAAAAAAAAGACACTATCAACAGCTCGAAGTGCACTTCAACGTGAGAAACTCCACTGCAGAAGCTGAAATATGCACCAAAAACTTTAGAAGAACGATGCAGATCCTGCAGATCGTGTGTCCGTGTCCAGGCTGAGGTGCACGGATGGCCTCTCCAAAACTGCACCGCGCACACACTTCAAACCCTGCAAAAGCACATTTTTACTTCTGCCACAGACCATTTAAGTCGAATCAATCATCTGTCGGTGACCTCTTCCTCGACATTTATCCATAACAACTGGACGTAGACTGTGGGTCCAGTTAATGTTGTGGTTCGTGCATGGATAGTGGGACTGTGTGCGCAATAGCACCACCTCCCTCCAACCAGGATACCTGTTTGTTTCTGTGAAGGGTACTGGCACATCACAGACAGACTCAGAGGACCCAGATCTGTACACTACCGCCCCCACGTGGTTGGAAGGAATTAGTGACGATTACTCTAGAGAACACAGGCCAATTCCAATTCCTCCCTTAACCCTCAACTAGTAACCCCCCAAAACTAAGTGTTAATGGCTATTTGTGACTTACTTATAAATGGGACACCCCTTAAATGTTGGACCTAAAATTAATAAGGGCCCGCGTTGTCTCCGTAGTCCCTGAAATTATTTTTTAATAATAATTTTGCACTGTTAACCCTGCCTATTTAATCATAAGCCACAAACACAGCTATCATCCACTGGTCCATCAGGTTCACGTTTTTGAAATTGTTGTGGTCTATCTGTAAATTATTCCTTCAGTTAGAACTATCAAACATAATCTGTATAAATGACACAACCATATTCAGCTGTCACCGCATACCACAGCCCAATGAAAGGTAAACACCAGCTATAACTATCGTTAGTTAACTCTGCGGCTACGGGAGATGACATTAGCCTGGTCATTTTATACCATTATCAGCACAAGCATGTGATATAGGCTGTTGTGTTGATAAAACTCCTACTGTACCACCGCAAAAAATGACCGTTTTTGTAACATTAGCTAACTTAGACGATAGCTAGCTTGTCCGCACTAGCCGCTATTGACAAAAGATCGTAAAATTAAAAAAAAAAAAAAAACATCTTTCTATGACATTTTTAAGAAAGGTGCAAAGTGGTCCAGAAAAGAACCCATTCAATTTTGGTGAATGTAGGTCAAAGGCCAAGGTCAAAGTCCCCAAAAATGTGTTTTCGCAATAGGGAGCCTAAGTTAGACGATTCTATTTCCGGTCGATTTCTGGGACATTGGGCCTAAGTGCCATAAAAAAAAAAGACCGCGTGTCAATGGAGGGATAAAAGTAATTTTCTGGTCCCGTTTGAAATGTGCTACGGTTTTCACATATAATGTCTGTGAATTTTAAAGATACATTTTCACATTGAGAAAGCACTCACTTTGGACAGGCATCAAAAGTTACGTTAGGTTTTATTTGAGAGTAAGTAATGGACTACAACGTTCGCCTCACAAATATGACGTAACCACCAAGATTCACCATCAAACTCTTTGAACTCTGTGACTTTGGCGAGCTTCACCTCCTTCTTTCAGGATGAAGGCAAGAGCATCAAACGTATAAGGCGGTATACGGTTTTGAAAAGTTTGCAGGGACAGATTCTGCTGTGACGTCAGCTATGCGACGTCTGATATGTAGTCCAAACAGAGTCCAAATTATTACATATTTTTACACGCTAATAAATCACAAAACACACATCAAAGAAACTCCAAAAGCACATCATTGGTTTAATTGAAGTACAGCAAATGTGTGATTCAGTGCATGAAGTAAAGTGGACCAGAAAATAATTATTTTCTCCTCATCCACTCTCATGTTAAATTTTTCCCGAACTTAGGCCCAGTGGACCGACCGGAAAAGGCGGAGACTAGGCTCCCTATGATAAGAGATAGGGGAAATCAGGTAAAATGTACGCACGAGGGGCGTGGTTTGTTTTGCCTGGTAGGGCTTGTTTATGTCAGATTCTAAAATTCTACAGCAAATGTCCCAATGCCTATTGGGAGCTGCACACACATGTCACCATACTGTCTCCATGGTAACTGCACAAAGTTTCTATGTAGCTGTACAGTAAATGAGTCCAATCATAATCAGCTAATCAGTGGAGTTTTGCTTATCTGGAGGGTAAGCTGTGGAGAAAAGATTTCAAGTGCTAGAAAAAGTTTTCCATTTTGGAATCAGCATGATAATTTTAGCTTTAATCAGCACTAAAGTCTTTCTCAACAAAACTTTTTTTTCTCCAAAATGTTACCCAGTGTTAATAATACACTTAATAGTGGGATCCAATATGTTTTCCTGGAGCATTTTGCACTATGCTGATTAAAGTCCTCTTCACACCCTGATTATAACCAATTATTTAAATAATTTGTTTATTGTCATTTCTAGTTTTTTATGTATTTTGTAATTAACTCGTATTATTATTAATAATTATTAACATCTTCTGTGTAATTTTGGCATTTCACAAATTCATTCCAAGGGCCGATTTTAGCCCCCGGGCTGCATGTTTGACACCTCTGGTTTACAACATCACCATACCATGTTGAAGAGGGGGAGGGTAGCTAAAGAAAAGTTGCCCTGTTTGTAAAGACAAGATTTTTAATAGATTTAAAATGTGGCCCACAATTTAATGTTAATATTCTGGAACACCTCACACCTTTACTGAAAATTTTATGGAGATTGGTCCAGAAGTTTTTTTATGTAAAGCTACAGACAGACAGACAGACAGAAAAAGAAACAGACAAAAAAAAAAAACAATCCCCCTTTCCCCTTTTAAGAGGTGGGTAATTAAGTGTATCCCGGGGCTCTGTTTGTGTGTACAGCGCCACATACAGGTGAAGCATATGTATCACACAGTTTTAACTCAGTTTTCAGCAGGTGCTTGTTGAGACACAAGCATTGACGATGGCTCACTAGGAAGGTTTGCTGCATTTAAAATGATAAGCGCAGGAATGTGGTTGACAAGGACATGAAATAAACATGTCAATTCACTAGACATTTCATACAATGGTTAGCACCAACACCGCTAGATTTTGATTATTGACATTCAAGGTATTGAACAATATAAGTTTTATTTTTCAGAAATCCATTCCTGTTCGTGCAATGTTAGACAGTGTACTGCACTTTTACCAGTAGATGGTGATAATATACAGATTAACATGTACACTACATTAGTGGCTCTCCAACTTTTACAGTTTAGTACCCTTTGAAATATAAATACTTCCAACTATGGCTTCAACAGTTTTGATTGGAAAAATGTATTGCTGTGTCTATTTAGGCTACTAGGTGTCAACACTTTGTAAAAAGAAGCATGCATTTAACTTGAATGTATTAAAAATAACACATATTTATAAATACACTGCAGTAGACTCCTGAACAATTCAACCATCTTTTATTTCTATTCCTTCTGTGTGTGTTAGGCTAATAGTCTTGTGTGGTTAAGAAACTCTCTCCTGTCCGTCCTGTCCAGTCTTTGTTTCCCCCACACATCACTGAGGTGTAGCACTTCCCTCCCTGGCTTATAATAGAGTTCTAATAAAGGATGTCTGCTCAGCTTTCAGGGAGGACCGATGATGCTCACACACATGCACTAAATATTAAAATATTTGGCTGCAAGACTAAAATATGCATTGATCTCAAACAATGTTGACTCCCTCTCTGTGGTGTTAAACAATGAGAACAAATGCAGAAACTCTTTGGATGTTCAGCTCTACACTATGTTCATACTAAAAAAGGTGTTGTTGAGAAAATGCTCAGGTGTGTGTGTGTGTGTGTGTGTGTGAGAGAGAGTGTGTGTTTATCTATACCTATTTGTACATTTGAATTAGTCTGTACATTGTTCTAATGCTACAGTAGACTGCTGTACAATGCAACTGTCCTGTGTGTGTGTGTGTGTGTGTGTGTGTGTGTGTGTGTGTGTGTGTCTTCTCTGTGTGTGTGTCAGCACCTGCCTGTCTGTGTTTGACCTCTTGTACATTTACTGGTACATTTTGTTACATTGCTGTTAATTGTTATGCAAGTTTTAGTGCAGAGTTTAAAAAAGCAAGTACAAAGACTATGTTCATGTTAAAATGAGATTATTTATAGTGAAGTTTTGAGGGCATTTGTTTAGGTGTGTGTGCACCTCTACATTGCACATTTTGTGCACATTATTCATAAACTGTGACTCATATACAGAAATCCTATTTCTTTGTGTGTTTAAGATGCACTACATGAAAAGACTTTGATTTGCAATTGATTGTGTTCGTTGAAAATTCATTGTTATATACATGCCCGTCTGAAATAGCTTTGGCTACCCCCCCCTCCCCCCAAGTAAAAAAGCCTGGCTCCGCCACTGGGAAGGTACTCACACCATAGATCACAGGTGTCAAACTCCAGTCCTCGAGGGCCGGTGTCCTGCATGTTTTAGATATTTCCCTCTTCCATGTGATTCAGTTTAAACCTTTAACTCCTGAGAAATAACAAAATAAGTGGTAACATGAGCAAAGTAAGACACAAATCAAAGAAAAATACTAAATAAAAAAAAAAAAAAAAAATGTAGAAAAATACTTTATTTTTTAAAAACCAAAATGTAGAAAAATAAACAAAATGAGCAACAAAAACGAATAAATATTTACAAAATGACAAATAATGTGGAAAATTACTTATTACTTAATAATCTTTGCTTCTGCCTGAGCCTTTTGTCAGTCAAATTCTGTATTGTTCTCTCTCTTTTTGCTGCTTTGAAGTGAATATATGACTGAAATAACCTAAACTAAAAATAAAAACTAGGATTGAAATTTGGTCCCAGCAATTTTAATTTTGCCTTTAAAAACTTTTTAATAAAATTTTGCTTTTTGGCACCTTGTCCATGCACAAAACTAAAAGGAAAATGGTTGAATTTTTCTGAATATTTAAACAACATCATCCATTCAGAACGCATCATCCCTGACACATAAAGAGTTAATAATCAGCTCCTCATCAGATTGATAATGATGCAATGGCCTCCAGGTGTAATGGAAGAGGGAAACATCTAAAACATGCAGGACACCGGCCCTCGAGGACCGCAGTTTGACACCCCTGCCATAGATGATTTAAAAATGCTTCATGATTTTCCCCATGCAGTTTATAGTTTTAACCACTAGAGGGCAGTAAACACTAATGATTCAATATTACATCCAGCTTATATTAATGATAAATGTATGTATTGTAACTTATAGAAAAGCAGTTATTACATGAACATTGTCTAGATGTAACATTGTTGTAGTTTCTGTTTCTGACCGGTCATTTATTTTTAACCCATAAAGACTCAAACAGCCATAGTGTGGTACTTGTAGAACCACTGATTCTATCAATACATGTAAATAAACAGTGTAAAAAGTAGATTGTTATCTTTTCATTCTCATCATATATAACCCATGTAGATGTTCAGATGCTCCTTAGTGAAGGTGAAAACATTGATCACTCTACAACATTATTTACCAGTAAAACCCATGGAGTTTGACCAGTGACATTGAATGCAGACACTTGCTTTATGTTCAAGTAATGATATATTTTGCTGAAACAGTAATCATTTCTTCATTTTCTCTGTTTCTAACATAATAAAAACTAAAGTTGGATCTGAACCTTTATGAACGCCAACTTGGTCAGTGAATTAAATATAGGAAAATACATGATTTACACTAAAAAAACCCTGCAAAATACAGAGGATAATATTGAAATAAATAGTGATAAATTACTAAAGTAAGGTAAATAAAGAGAACATTTCACACAATTTATGTTTTGCCTCAAGTTGTTTATATTAACAGATCTTCAAGTGATCCAGAATCCAGGATCTCTTCCAGATTATCACCAAAATCTAATCATTTGTTCCGTGTGACACCCCCAACACGTCATGAAATTTTCATCAAGATCCGTCCATAACTTTTTGAGTTATATTGTTAACTATTTAGACAGACAGATGGACAGACAGACAAAGAAACTCTGGCAAAAACATAACATCCTTGGTGGACCTCTCTTCATTCAGAGGGGGAGGTCTGCCTTGGCTGAGGTTTGCGCTCTCAGAGTGCTTTTTCTAGTTTGTAATAAGTTTGAAAAACATTAATAAAAAATGCAAGTCATAAAAAAATAAAGAGAAAATGTAAATTGGGAACTGACACAAAAGTAGCACTGGCTCTTTATGTGTTAATTTAACATATTCACCCTGTTTGTTTTTTATATACACTGTAGGTCTGTTGAAAAGCAAAATAACACAGTCAGACATGCTCTCTTTCTGTGCATCTTGAGCAGTAAATATATCATTTATGCAACACTGACTTCAGTATAATATCCAGTTAGATCCAGGTAGAACATACAACATCACAGCTAACAGTCAGTCTGAGTTTATTAGCAGTGTACTATTCTAAAATTATTCCTGCTCACAGAAGTGGCTCATTTACTGAAAAGTAATTTCCTTTATCTGCTCCTCTTGGGAACATGTGAGAAAATCAGTGTTTTCCCTCCGCTTGGGAGTATACTTGATACTTGGTGTATTTTTACCCATGTGCTGTTGCTGGTAAATGGTGTAATCTTGATCATTGTTCCATTTAATAAATCAGTTTCCAGTAATCAGGCCAGAGAGAACCATCCTTTTACAGGAGGCACATTAGTCAATTCAATTTAGGCAGAAGTTTTAGGAGATATTCAGTTTGTCATATCTGCGGATGTTAATGCAGCTGCCGGTGGATATTTCATTGATTAAGAGAAGATATGTAATGGTTGATAGAAGCATCATTAAGAAATAATTAATAATTAAGCTTCTTTTCTGGGAGGAAACCAGAGTTCAGTCCTAATCTGTGGATGCTGTGTTCTAGCTGCTGAACAGATCTGGCCAATCGTAGACGTCCACAAACATATAAGAGATAAATATAAAGACTGACAGCTGTAAGATTTGATTCAACTGATCTGTTCTGTGGTTCAAGACACAAGGAAAAAGTGACTTGACTTTTCCATATTTGTGTCATATACTGTAGATCTGTATTTACTTGGTTAAGACTGAAAGGAGCGAAAATGCTTCATATCTATTAAATTGCAAATTGTTCTAATATAGTAAAACAAAAGCAATGCATTAAAATGAGGGTTGTCAAAATGAATGCATTAATGCAAATGAGAATTTTAATGGATTAAATGGAATCAATTAAATTTAATTAAATTTAAATCAATTAAATGGAACAGTTGTTTTTCGTTTCAAGTTATTTTGTTCAAACTGTCAAAGGTGTTGAATAAATATGTTCATTTTATATATATTGAGATTTTTGCATGTGTTTTGGATATTTTATTCCATTGTTTTGTGTTTTGCAGTGTACTTTAGAAAAGTTCTCGAATATGTATATATATATATATATATATATATATATATATATATATATATATATATATATATATATATATATATATATATATATATATATATATATATATATATATATATATATATATATATACACATATATTAGATTTTTTTATTATTAAAAAGGAATAGTATTTAATTGTGGTTAATTGAAATGAATTCAAATGAACCCTGTGATTAATCTGATCAAAGGTTTTAATAATTTGAGTGCACTAATTAAAATGACTTCATAAGTTAACTCAAGGATATGGTCGGATTTAATTACATTTGTGCCTGTACTCTCAATTAAGTAATTTATTATTCATTGTCTGTCAAAGAGAAACCTCCATAAATGTCTGTTCTCTGAAATTATTAAAATATTGTATGTATTTCATGTATCCTTTGATTATTAATCTAAAATCTTTTAGACTTTAGATAAACAGCAGGAAGACCGTTTTGATCTGAAGTCAACAGGAGTAGTAAAATAATTCCAGTATAACTTATAAGAAATCACAACTCCACATGTTTTTCTCCATATTTTAATGTAAAAAAAGGGATTATTAAGCATTATCCAAACTATCCTTTCATAAAAAAATGACAATAACCTGATCTTCCAATAACAACTTGACATTTCTTTAGAAAAGCAAGTACAATTTTGACAATATTATACCTCAGCTTATCATTGACACATGTGCATTTTACATCACAGAAAACAGTGGATCTACAAATGTACAAAATATTTTAATCATATGAAAGGAAAAATATAGTATTTAAGTTTATCATCAAAACAACTTTTCAAGACTAAGTCACCCTCGACTGTTAAATTCTTCTCTGTTTTATTTATTTTTTTGCTGGCGTACACAGTGTAGGTATAGAATGAGCCTTAATAACTGGGAATGTCAGGATGCTCTGTGAAAATGTCATGAGGTTTTGAAATCCCTGAAAAAAATCCTCAGGTTTATAACAGAGATCCTTGACAGTGTTGAACTGTCGTCTAGTTGTGAGACTCATTACTTGTGAAAAACTATGAAAATGTCATACTGTTTTCAGGCACCTGAAAAGACACAACTCCATCTTATGGGGAGTGGTTTTCTGCATAAGGAGCCTTATGATGCAGAAAAAAAGACTGTCAAGAAAGTATTGTTAATCTCGGCCAAAATTGGTTGGAGAGATTATTGTAATGTGTGTGTGTGTGTGTGTGTGTGTGTGCACAGAAACAAATCATGCTGTAACTCAATGAATACTTGAGATATCACCATGAAATTACATGGTGACATATACATATAGCTAATGCGCATCAGAAGCAATGATCACTTTGAGTAAAGGTCAAAGGTCAAGGTCACATTTAACTAAAGGGTCAAAATCACATTATCAGTTATAACTCAAGAACGGAGGCTCACAGAACTTTCACATTGGTACCAAATGACGCGGAATGAAGATTTCTATAATTCTCAAATTCTCATATGTAGTGTTATCACCTGAAACCAATAGTTTTTGAGATCTCTGGAGGTTTTCTCTGGAGTCAGACATATCACACTATAACTTAATCAATCCTGGATACTGGAAGTTTCATCAACTTAAAATAATTGAGGCAATCGATTGCCCTTAAATGTTTTGAGTTCTGCTAACTTATTGAGGTTTTACAGTGTGTAGCCACTTTGGAAAAATTGATAATTCCTCAAATACCCCTCTGTAAAGCCCATAAACATAACCACAGTAAAAACTGCTCTACAATGAATTTAAAAAATAAATAAATCTGAACTGAAATGCAAATTGTGTGTGTGTGTGTGTGTGTGGGGGGGGGGGGGTATTTGTGTTTCTAAGTATACAATATTTTACCTGTGAAATAAACAGCAAAAGTGAATGTTGCAATCCAAACTCCAGGGTGTTACCTTTACAAAGAGCCCATTGTTTTATTTGTACAGTTGAAGAACAGCTGGGTGGAGTCATTGGAAGATTATTACAGCTCTTATTACCTACAATAGTGATGGTGTTTTGAACTGTTTCATCTGAACGGCACCTCAGTCCCCTCTTGAGTCAGATCTTGTGTTCTAATTATTGTTATTTTGTCTAATAAATTCCTCTAGGGAACAAGCTTATAGTCAAGACAAATAAATTTGAAAAAAAAAAAAAAAATCTCAAAACTTAATAAGCCTCAGCAAAATACCAAACAAGCATGTCTGACCATCTATTACTCACAACACTTATAGCATAGAGAAATCTCATCTTCTTTTTAATGTGATGAATAAAAATATTTTAAAATACTTATGTTAAATTAAAACATAAAACTAGTATTTGTATTTGACTCCACCCTTAAATTACAGCTTTGTGTGGTGGATCACCCACAAAAACAACCCAAAGGCCGTGTATGCGCATCCTTTCCGCCACATGCTTTTAACCTGCTTTTAATTGCTACTGACAGATGAGCCGCTTCCTACTGCGCCTCTCATCCCACTTTGTGGTATTAAATTTTGCAGAGAGTCACTAAAATATCAGCTGGGTGTAGGTAAGAAAGTAATCTGCGTGATTAAAATGCCACTTTGACTGTGCAGAGCTGCAGTGTGCATTCTCAAACTATTTTCGTCAGCGGCATCATTGGTAGTCAGGTTGAGCTTTGGTTTAGTTCAGCAGACATCTCTTACATGATTGAAATGGTCAGAGGCGCCGTGCCCGTCCCCCTGGCAGGGCCACGAAGAGACACTGTGGGGCGGAGAAGGGCACAGCTCTCAGCTTTAATTAGCCACACAGGGCAACCTATCCTCCTCCACTTCCTTTATTCCTCCTCTTCTATCGTTCCATACTTTCTTCTCATTTTTTTTATATTTGTATTTATCTTCTGCTTGTATTTTCAGATGCTATTCATGTTATTATTGTGGATCTGCTTCATCAGTTTTAGTACATCTTATTCTCTACATGGTAAAAAAGAAAACATTGAGATCATTTAAACTTTTAAAATAACCTTCTGATGTAAAAACGTTAAATGTTCTCAACAAAGTTGCAGTTCATGGGACCAAGTTAAATTAGTCTGTTGTCCCATGATACATATTGTGTTCTGCTAAAACTTCCTACACTGAATTCTTTATTGTTTGTTGCCCCCAAAATAATTAAAAATAATAGTAAATACAGATTTGATTTCTATTACACTTTTGTATGAATCCATACATACATGTACAGTGAATCCATTATTCATTCACCACACATTCCACCAAACATTTATACACCAGTCAGTGCATAAGCGTAGAGAAATGCAACTTATTACCTTAGTCTGGCTAATATCTACAGTATCTATATCTATATATCTATAAATCTATATCTATATCTATATATCTACATATATACATCTATATCTATATCTATATCTATATCTATACCTATACCTATACCTATACCTATACCTATACCTATACCTATACCTATACCTATGCCTATACCTTTACCTATACCTATACCTATACCTATAGTGGTGGTAAATGGTGATAAACTGATGTTTTTCTCTGTGTGTTATTATTAGTTGTTTTACATGTAAAGCACGTTGGTCTTCTTTTATGTTGTTGTAAAGTGCCATATAAATAAACGTTGATCTCTCTCTCTCTGTAGAAATATAAAAGATAAAGTCAGAAATCACAATAACACATTAGTGTAATAGTTTATAATATTTTATCATCTACATCTAGTACATAATTGCTGTTTGTCTTTTATCTGGGGGTGAAGTATTTTAATGCAGTTGAAACAACAGAGTGAGTTTATGTTTGGTGGTCAGTTCACTGACAGCAGATTCCTGAAGGGATCTGGTGCTTCAGCATTCAGACATACACTGCATCCGTGAAGAATATATTAAAGATCCTCACAGTATTTGACCTTTCTTTACCTTTGAGAGCTCATTATTTCTATGTCCTTGACTGTGTGAGAAGGAAAACATATAATCTCAGGATGTACAAGTTACATATAATATCTACACAGGATATGATATGATTATGTGATTAGGTGAAAAATAAATAGTATAAGATTGAACTCGTAAAAACTCAAACATCCAAAGTCTGTTGGTCTAAACTCTTAATACCTGTTACCACTAATGATATCAATCAATGTAAAGAATTTGTGTAAAATACAGTTTGTCGTCTTTTCATGGTCATCAGATGTGACCCAGCTTCTACAACATTGCTTCCATATAAATCCAATGGAGTTGGATCAGTGGATGGGCATGCTTTATGTTCATTTATAATGATATATTTGTTGAAAAAGTTACTTTTTCTTCAGTTTTGTCTGTCTCTGATATAATAACCCTGAACTGTAATCTTAGATTTTATGAATAATTGTATGATCACTGAATTAAAAACTGGAAAATAAAGGATTTATACTGAAAATGCTCAAAATAGAGAGGATAATATTATCATAAATGGTGATAAATAACTTAAGAGAGGTTACATATAGACAGAAATTAATTCACACCAAACTAACACTGGTTCTTTATAGATTAATATGCCTGACTACTGTTTTTGCAAAAAGAAATGCAGGGAAATGTGGATCTCCAAAATGTGTGTTTACAACCCTGTATTAAGTAATGTATGCCTTTATTGTTATAATCTAACAATGTGAGTTGTGTTTTCAGATGTCAGGGGTTTAGTTCAACCCTTTGACACTTTAAATTCCTTTCTTTATTGTTCCAGTCAGTGCAGACTGGTGGTTTATTTAGTGAAGCTCATCCTCACCGTCCTCCTGTTGTGGATCAATGAGGTCAGTGTGAAACACATCTTGTGCGTCCAAAATGCCAGATGTTGTTATCTGCTGAAGTCTGATTTATGCCTTGTTAGACAGCAGCAGATAACTGATGATAGTGTGTGTGAGTGTCAGCATTTATGTTCCATTTACAACTATTCTTTTTCATTGCAGGTGGTACCAGAGCATATCAGGTTAAATTCATAGAAGTGATAATGAAGTATAAATAAATAACACCTTGTGATGAATGCAGGCTTTATGTATGTACCACTATGTACAATGATAGCAATAATATGATAAAAAAATAAGTATACTCTAATGTGCATGCCTTTTATTTTGTTGTTTATGTTTTTCAACCTATATAGACTCATTATGACTGTTCCCAAATGAATTTAGGAGAAGGAGATGGGCCAGGAGGATCATGGGAGACCCCTCACACCCTTACAATTAACTGTTATTATGTATTAATGCAACAACTAACCACTTGCA
Source organism: Siphamia tubifer (assembly GCA_020466265.1). Taxonomy (NCBI): domain Eukaryota; kingdom Metazoa; phylum Chordata; class Actinopteri; order Kurtiformes; family Apogonidae; genus Siphamia; species Siphamia tubifer. The sequence goes on along the minus strand of CM035790.1, from coordinate 21,690,096 downwards.
GGACAACTTTTTCCTGAGAGAGTCAGGCTGCTCAACTGCACACATTAATGTCCAGTCCTTTTAAATGCCACCTGCTCTGTCTGGAATATTATTTATACAGTATATTGATTTATTGATAATGACCATGGTGTCTTTTATTAGTATGATAGTGTTTTATTAACATTATGGTGTAATTTATTAGTATTATTGGGGTGCTATTTAATATTGTATTTTATTTATTATATGGGTGGTGCTATTTAGAATTTTAAAGTGATTTTTTAAAGTGTTAGTCTTAGGTTGTGTTCACGGGGCCCCGAGTATGAGCTTCTTTCTGTTGTGTTTGTAACATACTAGAATGACAGATAAAGCATTAAACCTCGAAGCTTTATTTATATATTTTTTTACTTTTCATAAATAGATGAATAGATAAACAGATGTTTTATCAATATTTAGCATTTTTAAGTATTAATCAATCATTGATTTACTGATCATGGATATTTATAAAAGCACAGATTAAACATGAAGATTATTTGATCAAAAACAGAGAAAACTAAAGAAAATTTAATTTTTATTTCTTTATTCATCTCTTTTTTTTTTCTTTTTTTTTTTTTTTACTGAATGTAAAGTCTTCATCCACTGTCATTGATTCAACTCCATGACTTTTACTGGTGAAGCTGACAGTGTTTCCATGATCATTATAGAACCAAATGGGTCATATCAGATGACCATAAAAAATTTAATTTTACACTAATTATCTACATGTATTCATAGGATTAGTAGATCAACAGGTATTAAACAACAGTTTACATCAGTAGATGATTTTGGTCTCCAGTGCCTCTTTGGATCTTTATGGGATAAGGTTTAGCGACTTACTCACAAAGCACATATAGAACAATTAAACAAAACATTGAATGGGTCATCATCTATCCTGTGTCCATATATTCAAAGCAGGAAATTAAAGATGTGTTGATACAGTTTCTAACATTAGTAAGACAACAAAACTTCTGTGAAAGTCAACATGTGATTGCTGAAATGAGTTTCACTATGAATTAAGTCACAAAAATAACAATGTTTCTGGTTTATGGAAGCCTGTTCTCTGAAAAGTACAACACAGGAAGTTTACATGAGTAAGGGTGTGTTTCCAAGAACCTAATATAAAACTAGACTTTCATACATTTCCTGAAGGAAATGTAACCTGTGTGCTTGTATCTTGGTGGATCGATGGATCGATGGAGTCATGGCTGGTGTGATGAAAAAGGAAGAAATATCTGCTGTTCACTTCAGATGTTGAATCTGTTTGTCATTGTTTGTGGACTGAGTCAGTTCTATTAAAGCTCCTCCCATTTTTTGTTAAAGCTCCTCCCATTTTCTGTGAGTAGGAGACATTCCCCGTTGCTGTGTGCTTGTTGTTGTTATATATTGTTGTTATATATATATATATATATATATATATATATATATATATATATATATATATATATATATATATATATATATATATATATATATATATATTTTTTTTTTTTTTTTAAAACATCATTTGGTATGGCAGATTGAAGGTTGTTCAGATCACTGTCTTGGTTTTTTTTTTTTTTTTTTTTGCACAATGAGAATAAGGTATTAAATTGAATTGAATCCACTGCACCAGCTACAGATCTGACCTAACTTTATGTTGCTATAGCAACATATATCCTGTAAACTACAAATAATACGTGAAAGTGTTCTTTATTATATATATATTTATACATTATTGTGTGTACTGACCCTAACCCTAACCTCCCCATTTTTTAAAAATTTCTTTTTGGTTCATGTTTAATGGCAGTTTTTATGTGTAAGAAGGATGGAAGTGAGGGATTCGATTAGTTAAACTAAGAAAAGCTCTAAGATTTTGTATCTAAAATTGGTCATATATGGTTTTTTCCCTTCTTGAATTAAATATATAATATAATATTATTATTAAATATAATTTATATATATATATATATATATATATATATATATATATATATATATATATATATATATATATATATATATATATATATATATATAAGTAGTAAATGTACAACAATACTAAATGGTTCATAGCTGATTTTCCTTGCTCTCTTTATTTACTAGATATACTAAAAGCTGATCCTTTTGACATTGAACAAGAAGGAACAACAGCAACGTGACCACAAACACTGAAGCACCCCTACACCAAACAGTTTGTCAGTAAACACCACTTTGTATGAGGGTTTAAGGGTAGAATTAAAAAAAAAGATTAAAATAGAAAGGCAGATAGTTTGTGGAAAAGGGTAGAAGTTTTAGTTAACCCATAAATACTCAAACAGCTACTGATGACCAAAAACTAACTGTCAAACCATTAATTTTATCACTGCATGTAAATAATTAGTGTAAAATGCAGTTTGTCATATTTTCATAATCATCAGATATCACCCATTTGGATGTTCAAAGGCTTTGTAGTTACCATGGAAACACTGTCATCTTCTGTTTCACCAGTAAAACAACACTTAGTTTATGTCCAGTTATTCATATATTTTGCTTAATATTTTTCTTCAGTTTTCTCTGTTTCTGGTTTAATTACCATAGAATTTACTCTGAGCTTAATGAACATCAAAATGATCAATGGATTAAATAAGAAAATACCTTATTGACACAGAAAAAAAACATTAAATACAGAGGATAATATTATAATAAACAGTGATAAATCAGTTAAGAAAGGTTAAAAACACAAACAATTTAATTTGGGAACTCTACTATATCTTCATGGGATGAGGGTTGATACATAAAATAGAGCAGTGTTTATTTTATACACTGAGCTTTAATACTTTGCCTTTTGACAGACAATATTTTTTTTAATGATATCTGATTAAATATATTTCAGTATTCATTGCATTTGCAGCATTATGAGGAAAACACGTCAAATATTTAACCTTAAATCATAGAAACAAAAATAAATAATATAATACAATAATATATCAACATGAATTAAAACATAGAACATAAAAAGTAAAAGATTCATCATGTGGGAGTTTAATTTAAATTAGAAAGATATACATTTATATAAAAATAATTTGTATAACCCTGAAAGGCTATAGAGAATTGTTTTCAGCTGTATATTTCTTTCTTTTTCTTGTTATGCCGTAAGTCTTCTGTACTTCTTTTTAGTTTTTTTGGTCAAAAACTCATCCTTTACTCATGTTTTGACAGAATTACATTTATTAGAGAAATAACATCAAGATCGTACAGACCCACAATGTAAATGACAGCTATAGATCATTGATGTAGGAATAAGAAAAACACACAAAACCCCACCACCAACAACAGCAATAAATAAAATCTACTGTTGAAAATGACTTTGTTCATAGTTACAGATGAAATGAACTGACACATCAGATACTATGCTCCACTGACCTGCCATGGGAAATAAGGATACTTAGAGATAGACTGATATATCAGCTGACCAATATATCAGGCTGATATATTGATTTTTTTTTTCATCCAATATTTGCCATTAGCCTTTATAAAAAAAATAAAAAATAAATAAATCCAATATTTAAAAATTATATTTGATCAGGCACCTGTGTGGGCAGGACTTGCAGTTCAATATTAAAGTACTATGTGTACATGTGTTATACTACTGCATGAAATTATTATTAATTATCTGAGTGTGAGACACGTTAACATTCAAAATACAAAGCTGCCACTTCTGTTTATACTGAACTATGATAAAGTGCTTCAGTCTCAAACAAGAACTTGCCCTAATAATGATGAGTCACAGTGGCAATAAACATGTTATGGTTGTACATAAAACAGCTTTGTTTAATGCAGGCACATTTCAGCTGCCTTTTAGGGTGAACACATGAAACAGATTATTATCTCTTATCTATTTCTAGCACGATTGTTTACCTTATCTTACAGGTTCATTTTACAGTACAGGCTGATTTTCATTCATTTTGAGATGATCCATCATTGGTGTAAATTCCACAACAAATGGGATGAGAGTTTATTTCAGAAATATAAGAAAAGAATGATAAGGACAATAGTTGGCTTTACTATTTCGAGACATTTTCACAGCTTTGTAACAAAACATCACAAATATAAAATGAGCAAAGCAGGGGAAATATCAGGCAGAAACCTTTTTGGTCATTTAGTTTTGTTGTCGTATCTTTCAGAGACATATAGGAAAGTAAAAGTTTTTGCTTTTTTCATTAAGTCCCTTGATTTGAAACAGCATAATACAACTTTTTTTTTTTTTTCAGATGAATGTATTAATATTATTTTTGTTAATACCACAAACATAATAACCCTCCCCCATTCAAAAAAGCCCTGCAAACCTAATAAAAAATTGCAGCTTTTCATATAATAATCCCACAGATGTAATTGCAGTCACCTATCAATATATTACATTTGTGGAAAGTTATTACAATTTTGGAAGGTAACATTTTTTTTCCCATCCCACAAGTGTAATAAATTGGTAGGTGACTGCTCTATGTTTATGGAAAAGTTATTACATTTGTGGGATTATTACATTGAAAACTGCAATTTTTAAAATTACATTTGCAGGTTATTATGTTTGTGGGGTTAACAGAAGATCCAGACATAGTGTTTTTATTGTTTGTTTTTTTTTCTACTTTTTGTCCCTTACAGAGGACAATTGAAGAGTTCATTTGCAAAAACAGATTTTTTTTCTTCACAAAATTGCATTTTTTTTACTCTATTGATTTGATATATTATTTATTTCATTTGTTAAGGTCCACTAAATTGAATAAATAATATATCAAATCAATGAGTATTACCTGAAATGTAGAGTAAAAAATGCCACTTTGTGAAAAAAAGAAAAGAAAATAAAGTTGTCTGTTTTTGCAAATGTGCAAAAATGCATTGCTATGATATAAGGATCTTATTGGTCAGTCTTAACGCCGACATTTTAAAAAATATATATTTAGCCAAGGAAAGTGTTGAAAATGGCTTGTGACAACATCTGTTAACTCCATTAATTTATTTCAAATATACATAATTTTACGAGTTTCTTGAAAAACAACTCTTTTGGACATATGAGATTTTCACCTAACGACTATATGTTACAGTAAAGCAGTAAAAAAAAATCTCATAGATAATCTGCCACAAATATGCCATAGTTTACAATAGTGAAGATTAAAAAAGAAAGGATCATGTTTTGAAAATGTCAGCTAACATTAATATTTGGTTATAATGTGTGATATTCAGACAATAAAGTCTACAATTCTTCAGCAATAAACCCATTGAATAATTCAGATTTTTAAAATAGTTTTTAATTTCTTTGGTGTTAAATAACTCTTCTATCAGTCTAACACATGTTGAGATTTGTAGAAACTACCAGAGGTGGAAGTAACTAATCTGTACTTTACTTGAGTGTTTATTTTTCTGGCAACTTATTACTTTTATTCCCAACATTTTTGTATAAATATCTGTACTTTATACTCTTTACATTCTCATAATAGACTCATTACTTTTTCCAACTAGACAAATGTGACAGTATGAAAAATAAGTTGTAATCAGTAAATCAGAAATGGTGACTTACTATATCATCATTTTTGACATTTTATCTCATAATTATCCATTTATTATCTCATAATTTTGAGTTTTTTTATTCTAAGAATTTTGACTTTTTACCTCAGTTAAAAATGTCATTATTCTGTTTTTTTTTCTTTAACGCCTATTTATGACTTTTGGATTTTTCCTGTCCATACATACAAAACCATGACCCAATAAAACACATTTTCTACACAGTAAATAACTTTTAAAGGTTTTATTTTTATTTATTTTTTTACATTAATTTTCAGTTTTTTCCTGGTTAAATAAATATTTTTTCATCCATAGCAAAAAAAAATATGCAGTTTTACTTTCAACATTATTACAATTGACAAGTTGTACTTTTTTTTTACTTTTACTTTAGTAAAGGAGTTGAATGTACTGAGCTTCTTGTTTTACAGCAGCTTCTATTTTTGACAAATGAAAAGAAAACCTAAAAGAGAAAGACAGAGATATTTTATATAAATAAGTACAAAAAATTTTTTAAATTTGAATGACCCAGTTGTGTCAGTTGAGGAAGTTTATTATAATTGAGCATTGACTGAATTTCAACATTTTAATATTTTGTACACTACTAATCTGGAAACATCGTAGACATAAATCAAAACAGAATATGAGTTTGGTTGAGAATATACTTCTACTCAAGTGTAGTATTAGGAAAAGTAGAGAGAAATTCCATGATGTGTTCCTTTTTCTAGATCCGCTCCTTATTTCCACACCCGAGTTTAATGAAAATCAGTGCAGTAGTGTTTTGTGTGATCCTGCAGACAAGCAAATAAATGGATGAAAACATAACCTCATTGACAGAGATCATAAAAAGGCAAAACTCTGCACTCCTTAGTTCCTTTGATTCTTCACATAAATAGTCTCAAAGATGACAATCAGCAATAAAGATGGTAAATATGAAATAAAAAATGAAAAAAAGTCCTGGAATTTTTTGTTCTGTACAAGACCAGCTTGGAACCTTAGAGCATTGATGATTTTAATGTCTCACTTTCAAGAACCTCCATCTGGACATGCTGCTGGAAAAGACAGAAACAGGAATGAATGAGAAACAGTGTCAGTGAAGATGTGTGATTGTGAGTTTGATTTATTTCTATCTATCTCTCTCTCTCTCTCTCTCTCTCTCTCTCTCTCTCTCTCTCTCTCTCTCTCTCTCTCTCTCTCTCTCTCTCTCTCTCTCTCTCTCTGTATATTTCTACAAGTATTCTCTAAAGGGCAGAGTAATTGTCTATAGTTATAATAAATTATGCAGATCAGATCACATTTTATGACATTTCATGTGGTTCATACTTTACTTAGAGTAGAATTAACTTGTATTCTACTAACTTTCGTATCTTAAAAAGTTTATTTTTAATTGTATTAATTATTAATTCAGGAGAACTTTTGGGTAACACTTTACTAGAGGGTGAGTTCATGACACATTCACAGCAGCTGTCCTAAACTGCACATAAAGCTGTTTCATGAGACATGACTTCACATTCATACAAAACCTTTCATGAATGTGGAAGATAGAATAATGACAACTTTTCAAAATACAAGTCCAACAATCGCAAAGCAGCACTGCACTATTTTTTTTTTTTTTTTTTTTTTTTACTGACCCTAAATTTACCTAAACTCAAACATTAATCCTTCACCAATATTTACCAACATAATTTGTGACTTGGTTCAAATTAGATGTACAGTATTATCTCTTTGTGTTTGTATCATTAGTGATTGACATTAGCAATTAGCATTAGCATTTCATGACCCTTTATTATCATCTCTTTGCTGCTTTGTGATTGTTGGACTTTTATTTTGAAAAGTTGTCATGATTCTGTCTTCCACATTCATGAAATGTTTGGTATGAATGTGGAGTCAAGTGTTACCCAAGTTTTATTCACAACCATATGTCAATTCTCTGACCAGGGCAGGAGTTGGAATTTACGGTAAATGCTCAGATCTGAAATTTTCTCATTAAATAACACAATTCATATTCATATATTCATCAATATAATCTCTTCACCAGACATGTATGACATTGCATCATACCTGGATGTTCTGCAGTTTCCCATTCTGTGTGTGGCTTCTGGGTGAGGAATTAGGAACTTTACTTTCTTTTGTTCTGTCCTGGGTCGTAGTTTGCGTAGTGTTGACAGCATTGGCTTTGATTAAACAGAGTGCTTTCTGGAAGCTCTGTTTAAAGTTGTCTGACAGGAAACCGTACAGGAAGGGATTTGCACAGGAGTTGACATAGGTAAGGATGACGAAGAAGAAGTAGATGGCAGTGTTGACATTATTTTCAGGGATAATGTGCACCAGGTTTACAATGTTCATCGTGAAGAAGGGCAGCCAACACAACACAAACACCATCACGATGATCACCACCATGCGTGTCACCTTACGCTCTGACTTGCGGCGCTTTGTCAGCCCAGCTCGCAGACCCGCTGACCTCACCTGGAATAGACAGTTTTGTGAAGTAATTACATCAGAAGTCAAAATAACAAAAACTGGTGACACAAACCATCCACTGATATAAACTCTTTAATACCTGTTGATCCATTAATCCTATCAATACATGTAAATAACTGATGTAAAATACTGTTTGTCATCTTTTCATGGTCATCAGATATGACTCATTTGGACATTCAGAGGCTCTGTAGTTACCATAGAAACCAGGTCATCTTCTACATTATTGGTTCACCAGTAAAACCCATTGAGTTTGACCAATGACAGTGGACAATTAGCAATATCTCTCTTCATTTTTCTGATTAACTGAATTTTTTCATGAATGATCTGTTAATTAAATATAGGAAAATACATGATTTACAGCAAAAAATGCCAAATACAATAATAATAGTACAGTACCACTATTACGTGGTTCACTTCTCACAGCCTTGCTGTTTCACAATTATTATTTAGTGAAATTTCGCATGCTTTTTTTTGTATGAATGAGCATTGTGTTCTGCGTCCTGATTGGCTAAGGGACTATAGACCACTGTCAATCAATCTCCTCTGTGCTATGTCTCCTGTACACTACAGAATGTGTTCAGCTTTGCCAAATTTACATAAAGGTTCCTCTGAAGTGTTGTATGTTGACAAGTTTTCTCCTCGACAAAACCCATAATGTCAATGAAACGTTCTACACCGACAAAAGCACCTGCAGTCAAAGGCACCCAAAAGGCAAAGGAATATGCTATCACACCAAAAGTTGGTTTCGTTGTTTATTACCATACTTATTTTTTTAATGTATGTATAGATTAAATAAGAGGGAAATGTGACAAAATATCATTGTCTGTGTCTGAGAAAGTGTATCAAATGTGTGGTGAGAGCTTTTACATCCTTAAAAACATATATAATGGGGCAGCCATGGCTCAGTTGGTAGAGCAGGTTGTCCATTAACTGAAGGGTTGGCGGTTCGAATCCTCATAGTAGTGGTTGTAGTTCAACTTCTGTTGGACTACAAATGTAGTTTACCACCACCAGAGGGAGAATGTGAGAGTGAACGAATAATGGGTCAATAATGTAAAGTGCTTTGTGTGCCTTGACAAGCACTATATAAATCGAATCTATTATTATAAGAATGTAAAAAAATAAATAAATAAAGCTCACTACTTTGTGGATTCCTCTTATTGCAGTTTATTTTTAGAACGTAACCACTATAATAAGGGGTTCATGTTCCTCTGTATGTAAAAAAAAAAAAAAGGTGATAAATCAGTTAAGAAAGGTAAAAATACAGATTCTTTAATTTTTTCAAATTAAAACGAGCACTAGATCTTTATGGGTTAAAATCTTTCTGGTTGCTTTTCTTTTACCTTGATGACAAGCAGCAGATAGCAGAGGCAGATGACCACCACAGGAAGAAAGAATCCCAAGATAGATGTGTAGAGGATGAAGACGCTGGACCATAAATTGCTGGGCTCAGGCCACGTCATATTGCAGCTTTGAAACTCCTCCTGTATTTTCGAGAAAATGGTGGCCGGCAGTATAATGAGAAAGGACACGAGCCATATCATACCGTTGATGACCTTGGCCAACTGAGTTTTCCGCCACTTGGCGCTCTTCATAGGATGAACTACAGCCAGGTAGCGATCAATGCTCATCACCGTCAGGCAAAAGGTGGATGAAAACTGGCTCATGGTGTCAGCAGTCATGTACATTTTGCAGAGGAACTCCCCATATGGCCAGTAGGAGAGCACATTGTGTGTACCTAAGAAGGGAATCCCCAGGATGTAGAGTTCATCAGCCAATGCCAAATTAAGGATGTACAAGTTAGTCACTGTCTTCATCTTGGTGTAACGGACCACCACATAGATAACCAGAGTGTTACCCAACAGCCCCACAATGAACACGATGATGAAGATGACGGCCGTGACCACTGTGGTGATGCTCACAGGTACCTCATGCCCTTTGGAGGTGATGTTTGGGCTGTGGTTGCTCATGATGTCCGGCCACACAGACGTCATCCCCACTTCCATGGGTATGAACGTTGAGTTCAATCCATCCATTCTTCAACCAGTGAGATCTGTTTGGATTATAACTGAAAGGGACTAAAGACACAAACACATATATAGAATTATTACATGAATGCATGAATGAATGAATATGCTTAATTTTGGTTTGTACATCAATCATTCCACCCATGCAGTATCCCAACACACACACACATACACACACACACGCACACACACACACACACACACACACACATACACACACACAAGGAATAAACTAGAAGCAAAAGCTTATTTTTTTGCCTATAACCTTTTCACCTCATACACATTAAATTACACAGAAAAAAAGTATAAAAATACTTCTTATGACCTGATTCAATAAATGTACTTAAGTCAAATATTTTAGATGTGATATCTGGACATCTTTTTTTTATTTTTATTTTTTTTTAGTTTAAGCCGGGTTAAACTCATGTCATTGTAAATGTGTACAGCATTGAGCAGTCACTGCATGAACAGAGAGAAGAAATAAAATAACAAAACCCAAACAAAATCATGTCTACCATCTCAATTTAATATTACTATATCATTTTAAAAGCAATATTATTTTTTCTTTTTTCTCTTTCCCTTTCCTTTCCTTCTTTCTTCCCCTCTTTAACTTTGCCAGAGGAGTTGAATAACATGCATTTGTGCATTGATTAGTTAATAAGAGAACATGCTCAGTCCTGAGTTGCTTTTTTTAATATGCTGGGAATTTGTGCTTCAGATCAATTTTGAATAATGTTGTGAGTTTACCACAACATGGTGCCTTCTGGGAAATGTGTTTATGGTTTTCCCAGAAAATTAAGTACATTTTTCACTCAACTGTTTTAGCAATTGACTGATATGAGTAAAGTTTAAGCAAGATTTGTCATTGTCTTTGAATTTAATCATTATAAAATGACACAACATTGAAATACTTTTATTGTAATAAAAATATCTTAAACATCTTTTTTTCCACATTTCTATCTGCTTTGTCATAATGATTATTTAAAAAAAAAACATGTTTTACCACTACAAGTAATTTTATCATTTATTATTTTCCATTATGATGGTTAATTCGACATTTGTGTGGCAAATATTACACCACATTTGTCTGTCATTTGTGCGCATTTCAGATTTTAACATAACAAAGTTAAAATGGAAATCAATAGCTTTTTTTTTAAGGCAACGGAAGAGACATCACTAACTATTACTGAACACTGTATGAGCTAACACGTGTCTTTATTTACAAAACTAATTTAAATTTTTTATTTTACGTTTATATATTTTTAAAAACACATGAACTGTCCTCGTGCGCATCGATCTTTAGAATATAGGAAACAATAATAATAATAAAAAAATATATATAATTAAAATACCCCAACTTGTTTTATATTTTATTCATGGTTAGTGTTTCTCTCTGACCTGCAGTGGGAGCAGTGACTTTTCTTCTTCCCACAGTTTATTGCTGTTACTAATGTGTGAACAGCCTAGAGCTTCCCTGCAGAGGACGGATGCACATGATGGCTTGTGGGTGACCTAAAATAATAGCAACATCATAATTGCCATTTGTCAGACGTTGCAACCTGAGGCAGTAAAAACGTGTTGCACAAATAAATGGTATGACGTGAAGGTGCACTGAACCGCGATCCTAAACATGGCGGTGACGCGCAGCCCGCAGCGAGATGTTGAGAAAACAAACATCTGAAGCCCCTGTTGAGCCCAATACCCTGACATTTTTGTCCACCAAGCAATAATAGCTAATAGCCCAAAGGCATAAAGGCATTTTAAGGTGAGATTTTCTCTTAATAAACCAGACTTAAATAACAAAATTAACCTGTGGATAAGAGAAACAATAATCCAAACGCGCGCACAATATGTGGCGAATTAACTCTCCACGTGAACATAATTATTTAAAAAAAAAACAACTAAAGCACATAGAGAAAAAAAAAAGATAAAAAGTGTTCATTTCTTCACATTATTGTATTTTAAATGTTGTGGGTTGCGATGTACCTGTTGGTTCACGTGCGCCTCATCCTCTCATCCAGATGCGTAATGCGTAATTCTTGGTGATTTTTGGAGACTTGCAATTTGACTCAGGATAAAAACACATATAGTCACGTTTTTTCACGCTTTACTGCTTCAATAAGAGGCCAACTCATGCTTGAGTTTTCATCTCGAGGTATTCTCCACCTGGACTGGATGTCAAATGTCCTCATCGGATTCACCAAAAAAATACATTTGTTTCATGATTCTAAAATAAATATCCCGTTTATCGTAAAATACGTTTCCACGTCAGTCACAGGGTCAAGCAGCGCCTCGATCAACTCAGAGTATTTATGTGTGCAGGACGTTACCCCGCCTTTAGATGCCAAAGTCCCACCCATGGGTGGCTTTAATCACCTCACAGCCAACACCAGAAAACACACCAGCTCTTTTTCTCTTCTTTCCTTCACAGTTAATTATGAAGGAAGACTAACTGTATGAGAAAGGGAGAGAAAATGTAACAATGCTCAGATTCAGCCCTGGGAATAAATAACCGAGATGGATTGGGGTACCTGAGACAAAGGAGAAAGAAGGGGAAAAAAGGGTGAAATGGAAAATTGGTAGAGTGAGTATGAGGTTGCACTGGGAGAGAGAGAGATTTGATGAGATTACAGAGTGAGGGAGAGACTTGATGGTAATTGTCTGGGAAAACTGCCCACTTTTAAGACATTAGCTTCATGTTTTTGTCATCCAGGTCAGTGCAGTGTTAACAACAAGCTGCTGTCACACTCACATACACACACACACACACACACACACACACATACGAGACACTAGCTCTGGTCTCTTTGTTTTAGGCTAAATCCAGAGAATAGGTACTAAAGTGCATACGTGTGTGTGTGTGTGTGTGTGTGTGTGTGTGTGTGTGTGTGTGTGTGTGTGTGTGTGTTTGTTTATTGTATGTACACCAGCCCTGCGTTTTCCATCAGTTTAAAGAACCACAGGAGGTGAAGAAGGCCACCTCCTGTAGCTGCTGACGTCTAAGACCCAGTTGGACCAGTCGTATCCAGACAAAATGAGCAGATTTATTGGACTGGTGAGTATAAAAGTAAACAGTGCCACCCAGCTGTGTGTAGAGTTTTAATGTGTCTTACAGGGACAGTGGCTGTTTCTGGTGGCACTTGGGATGTGAGGACAATGATATGCCTCATTTACTATGTTTTTTCCTCAATGTGGGTGATGCAATGTTCTATTGTTTCAAGGTTATTGTTCAGCGAAAGACATTTAGTGAATTCTCTCAATCTTTTACCTTAAAAAATAGCAGCATTCTGGCTTCTTTTAGGTGCAATAAACCAACCTGCTGCCATGGTGATCTGTTACTAGGCTAGAGTTTAGGTTTGGAGAATGGACAAGCATTGGACAGAAAAAGAAAAATCTACAATATTTTTGTTTTTGCACAGTTTGCACTTGAATGTTTTGAGATCTGTGTAACACAAGATGATCACTTTCTCAAATGTGACCACTTATACAGTAGGTATGTGTTGGAGTAAAATTGACATTTTTTGTTTTTATTCTCTAAATTACCAACGCATTTTCCCCAAATTTTAAATAAAAATCTTATTATATAGAGAATGTGTTTGCAGAATATGACACATGGTCGAAATACCAACAAAAATGCTGGTGTTTTCAGACTCAAACAAAGCAAAGAAGACCAGTACATATTCATTTCTAAATAACAAAAGCACACATTGTGTTTCAGTTCATTACAGTTCACAAGTAGAACTCATGAAGTTCACCCAACCAACAATATAAAACAATATATAAAAAAGTTTAAAATACACCACCAACATAATTTAGCAATTTAAGAGCAAAGAGCACAAAATAATTGGAAAAGTCATTTGTTATCTGTACCACCAATTAAAAGCAATGCCCTGAAGGCATCATGATATATTCAGGGTCAGAGGGTGGTTGGTGTTTTTGGCTTTCTTCAGCACCTTCTCCTTCCAGCAAGAGTGAAGGTCATCTGCAATTTTAGAACAGGTTTTAACAATATTCTGCAGTGTGTTTTTGTCCTTTAAATATAAACCATGAAACCAGAAAATAAGTAAGAATGCATTCAATAAAAGAACAATAAATGTTGTTGAGGATCATTTTGTTTGCCTCAACTTAATCATCTTCTGGATGAATAAAAAATACACTTTAATATCTCATTAAGGCCCTGACAAAATGTGACAAACACTTGTTCATTTACATTTTATGTATTGGTGGGATAATAAACAGTCACTGTGACCATGTGTTTATTATATAGGATGTGTCTAAAAAAGTAGACTTTCTGAAAAGTAGCCACCAAATCAAACATTTTCATGAAGTGTCTTTGTATATGTTGTAGGGGTATGGCGAGATCTCGTGTGACAAGATCTCACAAGATGTAATTTGGCGAGATTTCTCGTCGCCTTAAAATAATGTCTCGCGAGATTTGTTATCAACCAAGCAGCCGGAAGTCTGGAAACCGGACGTCGGAAAATACTGGTATTACCTGGGTGCGATTTGCTGGAGACCCCCCCCCCTCTTTGGTTTTGGACACTGGGTTCATTATCGTTCACTGATTTTGCTGCCCGCGTGCGTCCGGGCCCCGCGAGGCCTGGATCCCACCTTAGCCGCTGTGCGCCAGCCACCGTGAGATTTCTGGGAGACCAACTGACTCGCGTGTGCATTAGACTCCTGTGTTTTCAAGATGGGTCGCGTGGGTTGCCGACATAGCAGCTGACCCCTGGCATCTGTTCTGCCCTGGCGATGCTGTTCGCGTGCCGGGGAAGAAGGCGCAGGAGTCCAGGAAGTGGCGAAGTTCAGGCGGAGGGTTGTGTAAAACCCAGAGCTGGTTGTCTCGCACCGCCAAGGAAATTGACCTCCACAGTCAAGCACCAGATTTAATTTTGAAAAATGGAGAAATATATTATTTATTTATTTTAACTTTTATAACATTTTATTTTAGTTTCAATTTGCATAAGAAGTGACATGTCAGTGACATACTTGGTCAGACTCTGTTGAACTATTTTCAGTCTGTATTGACAGAGAATAACTTTTTGTTTTTCACATATTGTCTGCACTTGAAAAAGGAGAAATATATATATTTTTAAGTTTTATAACATTTTATTTTAGTTTTAATTTGTAGAGGAATAAGTTCATTAAGAAGTTCATTAAAAGTTAACACTTGCAGAGTTATACAATCCATCTGCAAGTCAGTTAAATAAAAGTCTGTTGTCCATTCATATAATTTATAATTTAGTTTTCTTAAAATCTCGTGAACCCAATCTCGTGTCTCTTCACATCCCTAATATGTCGGTAAAGACATCCTGCTTGGGTTAGGGCGTGTTTCCCAAACTGTGGGGCGGGCCCCCTACAGGGAAGTGAAGGCTTTCCAGGGGGGGCATGGGGTCACTCCTGGGTGTCTTTTTTTTTCCAGGTTTGAACACACAACAGGTGGAATGTTTTAATGTTGGACCCTGGAGTCATTCTAGGGATGTACAAAAAACAAATCTATTGTCATGGTTACTCACGGTCACTAGAGTAGAGTTTAGGTTTGGAGAATGGACAAGGGTTGGACTGAAAAAAAGGAAAATGTTTCTATTTTTGTACAGTTTGTACTTCAATGTTCTAAGATGTGTAATGTAAACAGGCTTATTTCAGTCACTGATAATGTTCAAATGATCATATTTGTTATGAAAATATATTTGTTTAAAAAAAGTAACTTTATTGTCATAGTTGTAAGATAATTGCACATTTCCTATTTTTATTTGAAAAAGTGAGCCGTCATTTTGAGTTCATTTGTATTGTTCAAGCTAAAATGTAAGTTATTTTTTAATTTACACAACAAATTATTTGAGGAAGAGCAAAAAGTATTGTTACAATATTGATGGTTTTCAGTAAATGTAGAAGCAGGATGTCCATACCAACACATGCAAACAAAGACATTTATTGAAAATAATCTATTGTAAATTTTGGGGATACTATTAGAGAGGGTTTTTTTTTTTTCTCAGGAAAGCCTTTCTCAGTTTTAAGATGAGATAACATACTTTATACTTTATTAATCCCCATGGGGAAATTCAATGACAAATCTTTGTGTTTCTTCAAAGTACTGTAGTCACCATTCCACTCAATAAAAACACAATCATACTACATCAGCACTTAAATAAATGAATAAATACCAAATGTAAATAGCTCTAAGATAAAAAAAAAATCAGAATAAATTATGATTAAATGTTATTATAATTAAGATTAAAGAAGTGGGAGTTAAATATGATAAAAAGCAGATAAGCTAAAAAAGTGATATATAAAAAAAGATTATACATCCTAAAAACACCTCTCATCTGCCCCCACCTCCCCTTTCATTTAAAGTGTTACTCAGGCTAATTGCTCGAGGGACAAATTAATTAATCTTCAACATTTGACACAAATATTAACTAAAGTAAAGTTAACAAAATTAAGTGAGGATAGGTTACTAGTGAGTCAGAGAACTGAATATAAAGTCTGGATGCATGATGAGTGAACATGGTTGTGGTTTAAACTATATATAAGACATTACAGTTAGATAAAGTAACTGAAAAACGTAATTTCTTCTTAATACTTCATGTAGATCATGTCAGAATTGTTGCAGTTACTGACTCTTCTGGAAATAGACAAAAAAACAGGATTGATCTTAGAACTTTTCTAAAGCAAATGATACTCTGGAGATGTTTGTGTTGAACAGAAGCTCTCAGCTAAGCTAAATCAATACCCCACCTCTGGTCCTCAGACACTCAGACAGAGCAGAAATGAATGAAAGCATGTCCACAGTGCTCACAGTAGAAGACTTTCTCCACAGTTACTATGACCTATGACTGACTGTTCTGCTTTTAGTCACAATCTACAGGATATGAGAAGACAGACAATGCAGAGAGCTGATCGGATGGCCAGCTGTTCAAAGCTTTATGAGATTTTAATATCCGTGGTCTGTTGGTATCATTGTAAACACATGCAATGTACTTTAATGCAGATTTAATTAAGTTTTAAAATGATAGCACTGGAGAAACTGGTATTATGGAAATAGTCGTCTTAATTGAGCCAACAAGGTTACGCATTTGCTGTGCACTATTTACTTTATACTCAAACTGGCTATAAAATGTAATAATAAATATAAATAAATTGTGATCATCTTCATATCATTTAGTTTTTCATGTGACAGGAGGTGTTGAGCATCTCAGACTCCAGATGGAGCTGTTGACTGTTGTGGACGTGATACGCTATGTCTCTGACTTGAATCTAGGTTGTAACTTATTAAAAATTAATAGAGATCTGACAGTATTTGTATTTATTTCTCTTCTGTATGTAATTACTGTGAGAGTTGAAACCCAACAGCAGGCCTTAATCCAAGTACAAGCAGCACCAGTTTTAATACTATGGGACTTACTTTGCAGTTACAAAGGCTGGACTCATTAGATATTAACAGTGTTACAGTGGTCCACAAGGAAGTAGCTACACTGTCATTTTTACACTTTGCCACCCTTTTTTAAAAACAAATAAATAAAAACATACTGTTTTTAAGAACTCCAGAGAAACGTCCTGTGATGCCAGTGACATATAAGAGTACTCTATTCAGTTATTCCCCAAAAATCCATCAGTAGTATTTTCTTACTATGATACGATTATCATGACTTCATCAGGAGCAGTTTGTAAGTTTTACTGGTCACACAAGCAGCTGCATAAATGTAAATGTATTCAACATGAGGAAAACATAGGATAATGTTAGCTTTTCTTAATTACTCACACAGTTCAACTATGGGTGACATCTCTCCTCTAAATGTGCAGTTATATGGACAATAGTTTAAAACAGTAACTCATTTGGAAATTAATTTAAAACTTACCTCAGAATGATGTATTCTATGAATGTAACTTCTATCAATACTTTATCCTGCTTTTCTCAATCACACTTCTAACAATCAAACATCTTTCAAGGAGACATGCAGTGACCTGTCAATCAACTGGGGGTGGCACTGGCACCTAAGGTGTCCAATCAGGTTCCAAAGGTGGTCAACACTAGTTAGCAATATTCTCCTAAGGATGACTCACCTCTGATTGGCTCATCAGTCCTCATGCCGAAAGTTAATCAATCTAATCAGTGAAGGCAGTGTGTACTGGCCAATTACAGACAGAGCAGGGTTTGTCATGGTTTCATACATAGAATATTCCCTATACCACTGTATACCCTGGAATACACCTTTAGATATTAACAACAACATTATAATGGTTAGAGCCATTTGTTGTGTTTCAGTTTAAAATTCCTATTCATATTTTGATTTGATAGCTTATTATTTAAAATGTAATTTGTAATTATATGTCTAATACATGAATATTTAAGTTATATCAGTAAGAGTATTAAGGTAATTTATATGATGCAATCCTATTGGCTGCTGAGTTTGACATATAAATGTAACGATGCAGGTTTGAAGCTCAGAACCCAGGAGCATCACAATCTTTTTGATCACATAACCTAATTTATGATATTTTTAAAAATGTATTTTGGATCATATAAGTTCTTGTTAAAGATAAGAAACTGAAAAGTTTGGATCCCAGGCCCTTTATTTTTTTAATGCTTGGCATGTGTAAAAGAAATGTGGAAGAGTACCAACATTTCACTGAAACTGACAAAATGCTAAATATTCAAATAAATGGCAATAAATCATATGTTAAAAGTAAATTAACAACATATTTGGAAATAAAAAAAAAAACCCAAAACAAAACATAATGCTAGATCTTTAAGGGATTAAAACCCCAACCTGATGATTATCAAATGAGTGAATCAGTAGAACTTTCTATTTCATCTAAAAAAACCCTTTTGTTCTCTTACCTGAGGGTGAATCAGGGTTAATTATGCAGGAGCAAAGGGCTATACTTCATAACCAAAATAAATTAAAAGTGAATTTGACAATCATAATTATAACTTGTCAGGTTAAAAGGAGACACCTACAGTTTTTCAGAAATAGAAATTTTTCTAACAATTTAGATGACATTAGGTTTTTCTGAAAGCGACAGTGTCAGCCTGTATTTAAACGCCCAGCCTGCATGAAGCAGAAGGAGCTCAGAATAACCTGAACAATCTTGTATGTGACATAGATGAATCTACATACTGAATATCAATGTACACAAAAGGTGAGTCACTGAGGTTGAGTAAAAAAGAAAAAGGAGTTTAAAAAATTAACCCCTTACCATTATTAATAAGAATGAGAATAAGAATAAGAATAAGAATAAGAATAAGAATAAGAATAAGAATAAGAATAAGAATAAGAATAAGAATAAGAATAAGAATAAGAATAAGAATAAGAATAAGAATAAGATTATTAATAAGAATAAGAATAAGAATAAAAATAAGATTAAGATTAAGAGTAAGATTAAGATTAAGATTAAGAGTAAGATTAAGATTAAGAATAAGAATAAAAATAAGATTAAGATTAAGATTAAGATTAAGAATAAGATTAAGAATAAGAATAAGAATAAGAATAAGAATAAGAATAAGAATAAGAATAAGAATAAGATTAAGATTAAGATTAAGATTATTAATAAGAATAAGAATAAGAATAAGAATAAGATTATTAATAAGAATAAAAATAAGATTAAGATTAAGATTAAGATTAAGATTAAGATTAAGAATAAGATTAAGATTAAGAATAAGAATAAGAATAAGAATAAGAATAAGAATAAGAATAAGAATAAGAATAAGAATAAGATTAAGATTAAGATTAAGATTAAGATTATTAATAAGAATAAGAATAAGAATAAGATTATTAATAAGAATAAGAATAAAAATAAGATTAAGATTAAGATTAAGATTAAGATTAAGATTAAGATTAAGATTAAGATTAAGATTAAGATTAAGATTAATATTAAGATTAAAATTAAGAATAAGAATAAGAATAAGAATAAGAATAAGAATAAGAATAAGAATAAGAATAAGAATAAGAATAAGAATAAGAATAAGAATAAGAATAAGAATAAGAATAAGAATAAGAATAAGAATACCCAAGGTTGCTGTACAGGGATGTAACAAGTTAAAAACAATATAACAAAAACAACACAATATAAAATACAACACAATATAAAATACAATATATAAATACAATGAGGACTGTAGCAAGATAAAAATACAAATATACTAAATAAGGAGGAGAGACCATGTGAAGCAGTTAGAGAGGGTATGTAAGTCTGAAGAGATGTGTTTTGAGTTTGGATTTGAAGAAGGACAGGGTGGCAGAGAGTTCCAGAGTTGGGGAGTGGAGCAGCTGGAGGCTCTGCTCCCCATAGTGTGAAGACCAGCAGTGAGAACTGTGAGGTAGAGAGAGGATAAGGGTCTGATGGACTTGTAGGTGCACAGAAGGATTTTGTAGGTGATTTGTTTGTTGAGCCAGTGGAGTTGTTGAAGGATAGGAGTGATGTGGTGTGAAGATGATGTTCTGGTGATGATCTGGGCAGAAGAGTTGTGAACCAGCTGAGGTTTATGGAGGGACTTTTGAGGGAGGCCAAGGAGGAGTGAATTGTAGTAATCTATACAGTATGGGAAATTACGAGGCTATGGACGAGGATGGCGGTGGTGTGGGGGGGTGAGCGAGGTGGAGCGCAGGTTTAAATAGGCAGAACAGTTAATGTTATTAGTTGAAAAGATAGTGTACTGTCCTCCCCATTCTGGAGTGATTTTTTCTTAACATCTGAAAACACAGGGTGGGGTAACAAGGGTTCAGTGGTGCACACAGGCCTGTTTTTGTCACACACATCCTTCTGTAGATGTTCTGGAGAGAGCATCCTCATGGTGGTAACAGGAGCAGAACTCTGGCTCTGGAAAGAGTCAGGAAGTCATCC
Source organism: Siphamia tubifer (assembly GCA_020466265.1). Taxonomy (NCBI): domain Eukaryota; kingdom Metazoa; phylum Chordata; class Actinopteri; order Kurtiformes; family Apogonidae; genus Siphamia; species Siphamia tubifer. The sequence continues at coordinate 21,669,217 of CM035790.1, read as the reverse complement.
CAGAAACCCAGGCGTCCAGCTGTCGCCTCTGTCAGACCTCTATAACAGCAGGTGTCTGCACAAGGCCACAAGTATCTCCTCAGATGCTTCACATCCTGGGCACAGCCTGTTTTCACTGTTGCTTTATACAGATCCATCCAAACCTGCACCTTCAGATTCAGCAGCATATTTTACAGGAACAGTGACTATACCTCAAATAAGGACATACATTTAACATATACTGTATCCTCAGTGTCCAAATAGGTTCAAAGTGTAATATACTTTATATCCCTTCCATGCATACAGGTCACTACAGTGGGCAGCTATTCTACAGCTGTTCTTAACTATATTAATGGGTTTGTTGTATTAGTTGCATATGAGCCAACACAGTGGATGCTTATACATCACCCTGTTCACTGTAATTTATCCTGTTACTGTAACTATGCTGTTCTTGATAAACCCGTTCTGCAGTAACATGTTTTAATGTAAATCAACAAACTTTTTGTTTGTTTGTTTGTTTGTTTTCATATTATCTCCATGAAGTGGATAACAATAGTTATTTGAGAATGTTAAAATGTGAAGGGAAACAACATTAAAATTTAAAAAAAAATCCTCTTCCAGTTTGCCATATCACTTTCTGATATTAGGTTTTAAATACATGCTTTTTTTCCCCCTTTAAATTCATGGTGTCCGAATATTTATTTATTTTTTCTTATACCTAAACAGGAATAAAACCACTCAGGAAAAAAATCTTCACCTAGGTGGTCATCATTCATGCATGAAAGGGTTAATTATAGTGGTTGGTTGACATGCTTGTTTTTATTCTGTGTATATATATTTCATTTTTCCCCCTTTTAAACTGTTTTGTACTATGCACCACAAGACAGTTGTCTCTTTTAATTTTATTGTACATGCATAAATAAATAAAAGCATTCTATTCTATTCTATTAACATGAACCAGATGGCCCTGTTCATTGTTTATTGAAAATGAGTTTCATTATGTTGTTGAGGATGTGATATATCGTGTGTTTGTCAGTTCTACAGACCTGATAAAGAAAGTAGACTGCAGAAAGAATATACTTTACTCTTAGAGACATACTTGTGGAATATTATACCTAAAGTCTAGGAACACAACATGTAAATGCCTGTAAACCACATGCAGGCATATTCGCAGCAATTTACAGTGATTCATGTTCACTGCATCCTCCTACAAGTCCCACAAGGGGGCCGTGGCTCGCTGATTAGAACCAAAGGCCACTAATCAGAGGAGAAGTTTAATAGAAGATAATGATCACAAAAACAGAGTAGGTGTGATGACTCATGTTTTATGAGTATAACTATGATTATCTCCTCTGTTCACCCCAGTGATTCACAACACGCAATCACAGATCAATGTTGAAAGGCCGGTCAGATTTCAAGGACAATGGGTTGAGTTTATTATAGGTTTTGCATGATTATTTTTTGAAGAACAGAATGTTTACAACTCTGGGCTAAAAGCTGGTCCAAGGTCTTTGGATTTTTTCCAGAAGGTTCTCAGACTTGCTGACCGAAGCCACACTACTGAGACACTTAGTGAATATTTAGTGGATGAAAAATCACTGAAGTCATATCTTAAACTTTTGCTTTTTGGTATTTGTCACATGTGCATTGTATGTTTCAAATGTTTTGCTTTTGTAAATGAGGTTACTTCCTCGATATTTGCCTGAGTTCAAATAAAGTTTAATAGTTAAATAAATTTAATGTATTAATGGTTATTCACATTATTTGTAATCCTATCCTATCCTTTCCTTTCCTTTCCTTGATTAAAAATCTACGGTGGTGGATTGCATTCACATGATAATAAAATTTTTATCAGGTTATCTCATAATTATGAGATCATAATTTCCTCAGATAATAACCATGTGAATATAATGCGCCACCGTAAAAATCAGAGTATGTAGACTGAAAACTGAAAGCACTGAATCAAAGTAAAACATTTTTTTCAATTGCTCACATGTAATACTAACATGAAGTAGAGTGGGCTAAATAGTTGAATTAATTTAATTTTCATTCAATTCAATTTGATTTAGTTCACTCAACTCCATTGTATTAGATCTGAGCAACTGAATTTTTTTTTAAATAAACATATTGATTCAATGTTTTGCTTTTTAAGTATAGTGGGTTCCTATGGGACTTACATTTGCAATGTAGATTTCATGCATTAAATAGAGCAAGAAAACCACAGATTCATAATATCATTCTAAAATGCAGGGAATCCATTTTGAATATATAATGTTGACTGTACATTTACATCAGTGAAACCATATGATTTGATTTTATACCAGATTAAAATGCAAATGCCTTTCAATGGATACACATCTTAAAAAATAAATATTTTGGAAGCTGATGGCTGCAGTCTTCAATTACAGTTTAAAAATGACAACCTTTAACACTGTCCTGTAATTAACAAATAAAAAATAAATACCTGGAGGTGTTTTGAGCAACCAGTCCATTACATCACAGACTTGAGTGACATCTAGTGGTTTTACCTTAAGTGACACTTGTACTTACACAGCATTTAATTTCGTTTAAAGTGAGAATACTTTTGTACATGCTCATGTATCAAATTGTTCAGATATGTACCTTAGAACATTAAATTCATATATACAGACACAATAAAATTACATAAACCTGCATATATAACGCAAAATACAGAGAAATACAACTATATCATTGCTTATGGTTTTGTAACACCTCAATCGATGTGAAACCACATTAGGGTTGGCACACTTTAGTCATTTGATAGTCACATTAATAATCGATGCTGTAGTTTCATTTGTTAGAAGTCAAGGTTGAATATCAGCTCTTGTTAAATATTAAAGTGTAGTGAGTTTTGCCCTGTGTCTGTCTGGACAAAGGAGCCTGTGGTCGACCCTGAGAGGTGAATACTGGACCTGATCTGCCACATTTACCTCTACAACACTGGTGTCAAATATATGGTTCAGGGGCTAAAACTAGGGCTGGATTGACTATCGGGCTACTGGACATTTCCTGGTGGGCCCTCATGCATTTTGGGCCCACTCAGATTTGTTATTTACATAAAAAATGTTTTATAGTTTTTATTGATTGCAATGGTTTAAAAAAAGAAAAGACACATAGAGGCCCATTGGATGATTTTCCTGGAGGACATTGCGAATTGACGTCACCGCATCATCTACCAATGTGGGCTGTCATTTTAAAAGGGGAAAACAACAGCGTAGCAACACTAGACAGATAGCTCAGTTACAATGTTCTTCGACTATTTTGATAAACTTCTGCCCTCCGCAAAAGACCGGTATGAACGGAAATGAGCAGGGATCAACTGGAGAGCAGTCCGCATAAATTACCGGCAGGTTCTTGGCGAAATGACCCCAGGATGTGGTCTAATATGGAGTGGCCAGTCATCTACAACTATCTCGTTGAAAGTCCTGGCATATATACATGAGAAAAAATGCAAACTTATAAGAGCCTGAAAGAATATGTTTGCCCCTCAGTCACCCAGCCTCCAAAGCACTCCACTATTTTAGTTTTACTTCCTCTTTGATTTCGGACTCAAGAGCTTGCCATCATCTGGAGATATTCTTCACAGTGCCTGAAGTCATGCTGGATGTTTTTCACCCTTTTCTGTCAGTACGCGGAAAAAGACAACTTCTCTTCCATTCAAGCATGGTTATTGCACCCGAAGGTTGCACAACATTTGGGCATTTTACACAAAGTTTTAAGCCTGCAGGACAGTGCAGTGCAGTTCATGCAGTGGTTGCTACACTGTTGTTTTTTGTACTAGCGGAAGTGACGTCACAGTGAAGCTATGCATATCCAGCTCACTCAGCAGTGTTGCCAAATGGGGCAGTTTTCTGCCCAATTGGGCTTTTTTTGATTACATCTGGTGGTGGGGGGGTATATTAAATTTGGGCTGCTTTTGCCAACATCTGGCGTTTTTTTTTAATATTGCAAAAACAGCACAAAAAACTGTTATTTTATGGTTTAGAAACAAACAAAATTCAGTATACTTCACTCACTCATATTGTGGTCATTCAATTTATAAAAGTATTTAATTCCAGTGAGTTATTCAGTCACGACAGTATAACAGTGTGACGTCGTAACGTCACATCAACAAACTAGCGTAGTGCGCTGACGTAGGCTATGTACCATCCTACTGCTGTCTTTGCTCATATCCAATGCGCACGCTGAGAGAGCGTTTTCCTAAATTGCGCTCTTGAAAAACAATAGAAGAAATGGTATGGGACTTCTTCTGCTGTCCAGTCTCATGGAGGTGTGCACCAGTGTTCTGTAAATCCTTCCTACCCAGCGAGCTATCCTACCAAGCCAAACTGCACATGCGCACAACATATTACATAATTTCTCGAGATGTTTCGCGGAAGTAGGACAATTCGACAGCACACCAGCCTGTCCAGGAATGGATGGACGTCCCCTACATTCAGTCCCCAGTAGCTGTTGGACACGTTAGATATATAGTAATAATCCAAATGGATGCTCTTCATGTATTCATGGTTTTTTTTTTTATCCATTTGAAAATTAATTTAGTATCAAACAAATCCCAGTGTCCACTACAAGAGACATTAGATAGAAAAATGAATCATGTTTGAAAAAATTAATTCTGCAAGATGATTCTTTCAACTATAATACCTAAATGATCATAAAAATAATAAAAAAAGAAAAAAAAAACCCAACATTTTCTCTGCGTCTCAGGAGGATTTGTGCTCTCATACACGACACTATGAGGAAACCTGTTGATTAGAACATTTAAATCACACCTATAATGATTGTATGGAGTTTATGTAAATCAAAGCTGGTGTCATCTGCAACATAGCACATGTCTTATTTAGAACACTGAATTAGACATTGGTCTGTGGTTCTGGCAGACTGACATGAGAAGAAAAGTAAACGATTCATGCCTCATCTAACTCATTTGACCTCGGTTCACTTCAGCGCCACTCACACAGATTGCACTACCAGGCTGCACAATGGCTGCAGGATTACAAGTTAGATTCAGGTGATGTCCGTTTTTAGTTCCCTCTGATTATCAAACAAAAGGAATCTTTGATGTCTTGAATTTTAGTGTCCCATTCCTGAAAACCACATGACTCAGAAAGAAAAGAAGCTAAATAAGAAAACAGAAAGACAATACCTTGGACAAATCCTGCTCCGTATGCTGCAGCTGCTTTGATTAGAGGATTTTCCTTCCCACACTTTTTTTAATTTTCCCACACTTCCTTTTAAACATTAAAACATCCTGTGCTGTCTTTGTCCTTTTAATGTATCTCTCTTACAGTTTTTTTTTTTCTTGATATTTATTTTCTACCCTCGTATTACTCATCAACCGGTGTATTTGTCGTAATATTCTTTTTTTTTTTTTTTTTTTTTTTTTTTAATATATGATAATATTCTTAATATTCAGTTGTGGAAAAAAGTTTTGTGATATATTGCATTAAAATCATTCTTAACTCATTAAAATCTTAAATTATTGTTCACTTCTCCAAACCCATATACAGTACTCCCTTCTCCATGTGCTTTGTTCTGTTGTGGTCAAAACACAATGTTTCTGCAGAAAAACATCCAGAACATTACATGATGAAACTGTCAATATTTTTGTTTGTATTAAAAAAATAACAAAAGTAATAATTTTCATCTGTTTGTCTGATGCAACCACATCTTTTGAAACACAAAAAATAATTTCTGCAAATATTTCAGAATAATATTGAAAACTGCCTAAAATTTTAAGTGTAAGTGAAAGCCTTTTTTCTACTACCTTATATCATCCCATACATAACTGTCATAGAAATAAACAGAGGTGTTAAAAGTACTCACATTCTGTACATGTATGTGATATATGAAAAAATGCTCTGGTAAAAGTAGAAGTACTGATTCAACTCATCTACTTAATTAAAAGTAAAAAAGTACAATTTCTCAATTGTAATAAAGTACAAAAGTAAAACTAAATATTTTTGGTCATGAATGCAATAATAATTATTTAACCAGGAACAATCAGAAAAGTTTCAAAAGTATCAAGAATTACTATGTTGAAATTATGTTTGATTTTGTGGGTATGGGCAGGAAAATTAGAAAAAAAAAAAAAAAAAGAAGTCACAAATTAGACGAAAAGTCATGAGATTTTAACAAAGTTTTATGAGATAATAAAAATGCATAATTTTAAGACAAAATGTTAAAATTGTGAAATTAATAGTCAACATTGTCAGATAAAAATTCCAAATTATGAGATAAAAAGTCAAAACTGTAAGATAATAGTCATATAATTGTAATATATTTAATACATAAAGTCATACAAAAAGTCTGAAGTGACTACATGTTGTACTGTCACATCTGTTTAATTTGAAAAAGTAACACATCTATTCTGAGAATGTAAGGAGTATAAAGTACAGATATTTATGCATGAAATGTAGGGAATAAAAGAAAAAAAGTTGCCAGTACAGTTATCTAAAATATCTACTTAAGTCCAGTAGTGAAGTACTTTTACTTATTTATTTTCCACTTCTGGAAATAAAAGAGTATTATCTACTGATATATCTTGATGTATCAAGCTCCAAAGTTCTATTGCAGGGTTTATTTTGTTTGTTTTTATGACAGTGATAATAGTTTTAACCATTAACTAACTCTACTTCCCTCAGTAGTGGTGAATTACTGCAATAACTCAAGGTGACCACTTTCTATTTCGCAAAACAGGTTAGCAGCAGTATTTATATTGTCTTATTTTGAGTTAAAAGTTTACAGAATAGCCTAGACACACAAACAAAGCAGAAACTTAATGGTACATGACATTGTTTAGATAAACTTCAACAGTAAACTTCATCGGTTACTGACAAAACACACAAGGTATATAGAGTAAACACTATCCAGGGTGTATATGATCGCATTGAAAATTGCCATAAAAGTGATTAACACCAGTTTATCCCAGGAACAGAGATGACCACAATTACTCGGCCTCTTGTTGTTTTTGAAACTGTACAGCGGCCACATCACCATAGCTGTCAAATACATCACTGCTGACACGATGTTGTAGACGACCATCACTTTGTCAAAGCCAATTGGGCAAAAAGAAGTCAACTGTCCAAGGGTGACAAGGATTATGAGGATGCCAAAGATGAAACACAAGGAGTAAACGGCCACGCACCACTGCAGTTCTGGTTTGCCCATGTACTGGCTCGACTCCAGGGAGGTGAAAATGAGACAGGCCAGGAACGTCTCCAGCATCTTCATGATTCCAGGTACAGTGGAGAGGAAGCCGATGTGCTCCCCACTGGGATGAAGGCGGGTCAGGGCCACCTCGCCTGCATATACTCCAAAACAGACCCAGGACACCACAGAAGTACCGATCTGGCGGTAGCAGATGTTGCAGGTGAAAAACGTGGGGTAGATAATGGAGACGGCGAAGACCATGAGGCTCGCTAACATAGCAAAGGCCGCGGTGAAGTCATGCCAGGCGAAAGGCAGTTTGGTGTTGAGAGTGAAAAACTCCAAGATGACAATGAGGAAAGTGAAGAAGAAACAGAAGCACCAGGTAAACATGCACCAGGCCCAGTAAGGAGAGGAATGGGATCCTGCTGATGCTGCCAGGCTGAAACACATACATGTAAAAACGGCTGCGATCATTCGCATAATCCCCACAGGCTGGGTGACCGCCAGTAAGTCCACACTGACCATGGCTGTAGGAGTTTGTTTGACCTAATATAAGCCTGATTTGCTCGAGTTCATTCTTCAGATTGCGTCCCTCCTTCACTAACGGCGAAGCTTTTATCTGTTTTCAATCCAGATCCTTTTGAAGAAATCCATGTAAGAGATTCAACAGATGTTCTTTGAAACTGAAACTCAGGTGCAGTTCTGTATAATCAAGCAAAGCATGGTGGGCTTATCTGTGTGTTTTATGGCCTCCTCTTCATGCAACTGATTGGATAGTGACTGGGTGTTATCACGTTCACCCTCTGACACACTCTGGACTCTGTTCTTCATTACAAAGCCCATTTATAAGATTATCTGCTACATATTAATTGGGAGTAGATCATTATATATAGAACTATAGATCTATTATTACCCTGGCTTCTAAAGGGGAGGCAAGGGCTTTGTTTTTGGTTAGCTTTTTTTTGGTTTTGTTTGTTTTTTCAGCAACTTTACACACAAACTCCATGATCAATTTCCAGGAAATTTTCAGTAAATATGTAAGTTAGTCTAAAATAGATTTCATTTTACTTTGGTGAATGTAGGTCAAAGGTAAAGCCAAAAATAATGTTCACAATAAGAAATAAAGTTAGAGCAAATCAGATAAAACATTTGCAAGGGGTGGGGGTGTGTTGTGCTTGGCACCACTTGTTACATCTCAGAGTATGCTACAAATGAATAGAGGAACTAAGTAACTCATAAGTAAACATTGTGATGAACAGTAGAACAATCAATCAATTGTTGCATTTTTGATTAACACAAAACAGAAATTATCACAATTTAAATGATGTGTATCTGCAGCTAATGGCACAGGTATGGTAACATGCAAATCAAATACCCTTCATAGGTGGTTATGTGGGCTGAAAACTAAAGCCATATCCCATATTTAATCCATAAACACAGTGTAATTTATTTGTTTTTTACCAGTTTCCAAACACATTTTTCTATATATTTACTTATCCTATGTGATTTATTACCATATATTGCAATATTATCCTCTGTAATTTCCTACATTGAATTCACTGATCATGTAAATGTTCATAAAAGCTCAGATTAAATTTGAAGAAACAGAGAAACAGAGAAAGTAAATAAAATGTCTTTATCCACTGCCAGTATTTCCACATTCAATAGAGCCTTTAAACATTCAAATGGGTCACATCTAATGACCCTAAAAATATGACAAACTGCATTACTTAAATGCACTGGCTGTTTGGGTCTTTAAGGGTTAAATTTTATTCACGCTTAACTTCCTAAGACCTGAACCCTTGCATGGCATATATATGACATATCAACTGTGCCCACTTTAGAGACAGGAAGTGCTTTCAGTTCATTCCCCTGCACAGTTTTATCTTTGTTACAGCAGATCTTTTGTGTTTCCTCTCGATCGTTCCTCTCTCCACCCTTGTGTTCAAATACATCTCTGATGCCATAAAACAATAACAGTCAAAGTTTATGGTTTGTGGATGTCCACTCTTCCCATTTCTGTGAGGACAATGGTAACCCCTGTGTTAGTCAAAGGTTAACTTTTTTGTTGTCATAAGATATGAATTAGGAGGATAGAAAGGTAACTTTGCTGCTGGATTTAGAAACTAGGAAACAAGTTGTTAAACCTTAACAGATGCAGTGAATAGCTTCTCCTTTCTTAGACATTCATTAATATCAGCTTTGACAATGTGAGGAATCATCAGGCTTAGATTGTGATTCAGTGAACACAAAACATAATTTTCACCCATGGATTGTAGAGGTGTGGAAATTTCTTGAATCTAAGGGCGTATTCACATGGTAAAGTCCGGACCAAGGTTCGGACCAGAACCTTTTTTTTGCCTTTTCACACTGTACTTATAATCCGGACTTTATTTACAGTCTTCATTTGCACTGTATTGAATCAAGTGGACCAACGGACTTTAGAACGTCATGTCGTCAATGCGTGTACAGCGTGCGTCTCTCTATACTCCACCCTGATTGGTTAGTAGATGAGCGCGCTACACTGTTGCAGGAAATGCTCCCAGATAATGGACCCAGTTACTAGTCTAAAAATTTTTGCCCTAGTTTGGCAATGTTGCCAACTCTCGTACCAGTGTTTCCACCAGCGGCTTGTCTCCAGGAATGCGAGGCGACTTCAGGAGGAGGCGATTTTTGGCATTTTCCTCGTCCTGGTTTCCTCGTCTCCCCATGTATTGCTGCGACTCATGCTTGGACGTTGACTAGACGTTGACTCCCGTGCACGTAGATGAGCGTGCTACACTGTTGACCCAGTTACTACTTTTATGAGGCTTTTCTAATTCAGTCTTTATAGTATCATCCGACCAAATTTCAATGAAATACCTGGTTTCCTCGTCTTCCGATGTATTCCCGCGACTCATGCTTGGACGTTGACTAGATTCCGCACACGTGACTGTGACGTAATTGGTCCGATAGTCCGGACTATCCTAAAAAGAGCTTTCACACTGTGCACCAGCGAACCTTGGTCCGGTCCGAGACTACCTCCTCAGCTCGGACCAAAGACTCGGTCTTTAGTCCGGACGAAGGTTTGGGGGAGCATTCACACTTGTCGATAAAGTTCAAACTTTCCTGGATAGTCTGAAAGCCCGGATTTTTTGAGTGCAGTGTGAATGCGCCCTAAAACATTCATCTCATCTCGTCATCTGATTCCACTTTATCCTCACTAGGGTCGTGGGGGTCACTGGGGGCCTAATCCAGCTACAATGGGTGAAGGCGGGGTACACCCTGTATGAGTCTCCAGTTCATCTCAGGGTTGAACATATATAGACAAACAATCACTCTCACATTCACTACTACTTACAGATAGCCTAGCCACGCTATCCCTATTCATTACATGTATAGACAAGTTTATGCAACAAACCCTGGGCAGCGCCATTACCATCCTGATATGCATTTCATTTCCACAGGAAGTAAGTTGTGCAGTGTTTGCTAATGTAAACAGACTTCGATTGATAGCTTCTCATGAACTATAGTGTCCTGGGAACATAGTTTTAGTACTTTGTCTGGAGATGGAGTTATTATCCCCCACCCGAATTTAGTGCAGACCTGTGAGGTCTACGTGACCCAACCTAATGTACAGTAAGATTTGTGTGTATTTCGTGGACTTCATCGCAATAGATGGGAAACTTATGGACAATCTGGAAGCCTCTGAGGCGTATCAGTATCTGCATAGTGACAAAGTCGGCTGTGTTGTCATACAAACACGATCGTTTTGTGTATCTGAAAGCAAATGTAGAGCATGTTTGACTAGTGCGTGGCTTAATGCTCACACACACAGACAGGTTTCCAAGTTTATAATCATCACTTGTGGGGAGAAGCCTCTGTACAGGTTTTACAAGTGTGAAAAAAAGGCAAAGTAGCCTTTTGGTAGTAGAACCTAAAGACACCTTCAAACCTTTGAAAAATACATGTTTGTCTTTGCACTTGTTTGTCCCATGTTTTATGGGGACTTCTGGTGAAAAAAACAGCTAACGTTTATAGTAGGGCTGCAATGTTAAGGGCCTGTTTACACAAACCCGGGTAATTTTGAAAATGCAGACATTTGCTTTTGTTTGTGCCTTTTTGTTTATACACCGTTTTTTTTCCTCTGTAAACACATCTTTATAAAAACTTTGGCAAAAGTGAAGATTGTTGAAAACTCAGTCGTTTGTGTATAAAGAGACCAAAACAGCTCTCTTTTGTTTTCTGCACTCACTGATGACATTACTAAACTCTAACCTGTCAATGATGCCAACAAGAAAAATTAAGAGAAAATGTTCCAACATAAATATACAATGAAATAATAACAATAATAATATACTTCTCACTGAATATTTATCTTTTCACAGAGTGATTAATCATTATTCATAAGACCTGTATCAAGGCCTAAAATAAATTTCCTATGCTCACTTTAAAAAATTGATCTTTGTCCGTGATAAATGACTTTGTACTTTTAGGGTATATATTTTTTTCATGAATTCTTTATGTAAAAAACAATTGATAACATAAAAATAGCTTCATTATCCACAAACATATTTAACTGAAAAACACCTAAAACATTTAATTTCAGAATGATTCTAAAATCATAAAAAATACAAAAACTTAATCATGTTAGTTATGAATTCAGTTGATGAACATAAGGTTAAATGGACGACTTCAAGTGAAATGTGGTTCAATCCACACAAAAACCAAAAGCAGTGTCATTAGTTAAATTATAAATTCTTTCAAATTTATGGTACAATATGATTGGTTAGATGCTTGTGTTATTTTTTAAGCTGCTTTTTTTAAGTGTAATTTATAAATTACACAGTCCCATTGAGGGTTAATATTTCTAGGTGGCAGCATACACACCAGTAGAGTGGCCAACATGGAAAATGCAGCAATAAAATCTTTCCAGGAGATGGGTAGCTTAGTGCTGATAGAGGTAAATTCCAGAAGCAGGAAGAGAAGGGTGATATTAAAGCTAAAACACCTAGTTAGCATTCACCATGTTTAGAGGGAGTGTGTGAAGGTACCAGGTGCAGACTGAAGGTTAAACAAGTGAACAGCACCTATAGGATCCTCACCATGCCCACTGGCGCTGTACACACTTTGAAGTTCAGAGTAATCATGACAAGTGTAATCCTTCCACACAGTTTACTCTTTATTTAATTTAACAAATTCTGACCTTTTCTCATAATTATCATTTTCTGATTGTTTTTCCTTTTTCTTCTTTGTTGACTTCCATCTGTCCTACAGCCTTTGTCCTCACAGTGCTGTTAGAATATTAATGACAAACAAAAACAACTGTATCATCATTGTTCATCCACTAAATTTGCTAATCCTCAATAGTCAGCCTGGAAATATGTTACAGAAGTCACTATTAATAATGAATGCTAGGGGGGCAAAAAAGAATATTAATTTTTCAAAAATTATCTTTAATTTCCTTACATCAAAAAACATGTGAAATAATGTTGTAACACCCTTTACTGCAGTCGGACAGACACCCTAGTGCACGTTCAGGTGTTTTATTAAACAACCATAATTACATCAAAGCTCACAACACACTCTGAGTTAACAGAGCCATCCCGTCCTGTGTGTCCTCTTCTCACTTTAACATAGAGACGCACCTTTTTACCCGTCCTACTCCTCCTACAAGATCCACACAACAGTTTACCTCTGTATGGCAACATTAACATTATCTCTTATTGTGGCTTTTCCATTAGACATGTTTGCAAAACTTTACCAATAGTTACTAAATGTTGGAGAAAAAAAACAAAAGTGCATAATATCGGTTAATAGAATATAATAGAAGCCCCTTTTTTATTAGTCTCCTAGTGGGATTAATAACAGAATATAATTTGAGTTTCCTATTTTACCTAAAATAAAAAAAAAATTGATATTTGAAAAGACATTAATTGATTTGTAGATTTTAAAAAATAAGCTTACTCGTATACTTATAAAGGTATTTCTTCTTCTTCTTCTTGTTTATTCATTTATTTGTGTATTTTTTTAATCACTGCTTGTCCCCCATATATAAATGTGCCTGGATCTTAACCCCCCCCCCCCCACACACACACACACACACCTTTAATCAAATATATTTATCACTGAACCGCTGATAGCTGAGTATACATAATCTGAAAAATTAAATGTATAACACAAATGACATAAAGAAGCAAATAATGAGGAAATAGAAAGAAGACACATCACCAGGTTTTTTGTAAGGAGGATGTGAACAAAAAAAGAGGAATATATTTATTGTACTTCTGATTTTATTGTAAAGAAATTTGTGAAGAAATTATTCATATGTAAAAAGTGCTATATGAATAAAATTGTATTCTTATTAGTAGTATTATTAATATGGCACCAGTAATAAAAACTGCAGTGTTTCTTTTTCTCAGACATTTTGCAGTGACACTGACCTCTAGTGGTGAAATGATGACACTATAAAATCAGTTCAATACCTTCATGTTGGCCTGTAATCATCATTCTTCATTTGATGTGTCATGGTCTTGTGACAGTCCTGTGACTTTCCCGTCTTCCGTTGCGTTCTGTCCATCAGCAGGTCTTCATGTGTCATAAGTTGGCGTGTGTGAAAATAGTTTTGGTGAAATGGATGAATGTGTGGAAACAACTGTGTAAGTGAGAAACAGGCGAAATTAGAGCAAGTCTCAGGAATTAGAGGCATAACTTCTACTTTCACTATTGTAGTACTTTTGGCTAAAAAATACTTTTGTGATTTAAATTCAAGGTTTGTACAAATACTGGAGTTTAGTTTAGTATTATTTATATCTACTGTGTTTTTGTGTTTCTTGCTTTTAATTGCACTGTAGTTTGTGTGTGTGTTTTTTAATTGATTCATGTACTGTGTTGTTACAGACCCTGATTGTTCACTTTCCCCCTTTAAGTTGCTTTGGATTAAAGCTTCTGCCAAATGAATAAAAACATACAAATATGGCTTAAATAAATTTTGACTCTTTTATTCAAATAGAAGACACAGTTATTTTACTTCAGTGGTTTATTCTTCTCATCGTGTGAGATATATTATCAGAATCCCTTCATCTGAATGGTGATGACATCATTTAGGCTACATCCAGACAAGTTTGATTTAGGTTTAGTTTTGAAACCGTGTCAAAGAGATATTACGTAAAAATGGAAATGTTTCAGTAAAAAATCTGCGTCAGCATGGGGGCGAAACACTTGCTGAAATTGTTGCAATTCACATGCCACACTCCTAATGAGCGCTGTACATCAATCCCACCGGATACAAGAGAACAATAGAAGAAGTAGTGTGCATTCACCCACATCCTTTTCTACTGGCACGACACACACGCCAGACACAAACAACAACAATAACACTGCTAACACTCTAACCCATTCACCACGGATACTATGTTGTTCACCATTGTTACTGTCTTGTGAGGAAAATAAATGCTACAGGTCCAAGGCTACTGTTTTTTCTGGTCATGTGGTTATGAAGTGGGCATGAACACACATTTTACTTGTCCAGCTCAGCGCGGAAACGGCACCGTCTCCAGATCTTCCCACTCTGGGACCTGTTTTCCAAAGACATCATTTTGGGGTATCCATGACACTGGTCGCATTTTGACATAAGGCCAATCTGTTAAGAAAGTACGTTGGTTTCACACGAAATTGTTTCCAATGTGGATTGGGCCTTAGTAAGTGTACTGTATGTTCATGTTGCATACACTTTTACATCACATTTGTTGACACTAGACCTAAGTTGTCTATCTCCCCGAGTTGGTTGACGTGGTGAAGAAGAAGTCTCAGTTGAATCAAGTATAAGAATATTTATTTCACTCTCTGCAGAAAGCGGAGATTCCTTCTGTACAACATCACTAATAAGACAGGAAGAGGATCTGACCTGAGGTAGCTCTGTGTGTTCTTTATAGACTATTTGGGTTCTTCCCATTTATTTGTGTCTGTCTCCTCATTAGAGTATAGTGTCTATACGTTAGTTGCATAGGCAAGATAAGGTTGTGTGTAGGGGTGCAGCTCCTTGTGCTTCTGACAGATATATGATGTGGTGTGTTGTTATCTCTAGCTGGGGTGAGTCAGATGTTTTTCACTGTACACAAAGAGTTTACATACTGGCATATTTCATGACATAGAAATACCAAACCAAGCATTAGATATATCAAAGGTATGTTTTGTATTTACACATTCATGAGCCGAGCAGGTAAAGCAACAAACATGTGGGACACCTCTAGAAAATTGTACAGCAATGACACACATACCATCGCTGAACAGAGATGGATGTACTATTACTCAGGTCAATAACTGGAAAGGAAATGCTGGTGTTCTATCACAGTACCATCTAGTGGCCTGGCATGCATATCCAATCATATTTTTCCTACTGTTGCGTCTTCGTATAAACAAGGATTTCCTCCTGAAAACACTCGTCTAAATGCGAATGAAAAACAGAAGGCGAGACGCCACTTCTGTGTCTTCTGTTTTCATCGTCACCGTATAAACATAGCAAAAGAAATAAAGTCTTGTTGGCTGGCAGTAGTCTCTATTTCATTATTTACCAGCGGTAAAGTAAAAAAAATTACACAATAAAGGTCAGAACAAAGTGATGCACAACAGTCAGAGAATCCAAAGAGGGAATCTAATCAGGAAGAAAGAGTTACTGTTAAGGAATCATGTGATCCTGATAAGATCAGAAGGTTAGATGGACGGAACATTTTGGTGGAGTAAATGTGACATTTTCCAAAGGTCTGTGATCTGTTGTTTTGAAGCCAGTTGTGTGTGATTTAGCTTTGGGAAGTCACAAATGACAAAATATGGAGAAAAGGAGCAGATCAAGTGAAAAACCTGGGTATTGACAAAAATAAAACAGTAAATATCATTCATTTTATTTGGTACCTCTAATAACTAATATTTTTATTTAACGGATAACATGTCTTTCTTTGAAAAAAAAACAAACAATCCGTGTTCATTCCATGTTTTCCTTTGTCTACTTTGGTCACATGACGCACACAGGAGTTAGTAGTTGATTGCATAACCATTGTTTTTGATTACTTTTGGTGGTCTAAGAATGTTTTCTGTGACTGTAATTACAGTTTACATTGTGGTTGTTCTATACACATAATCAGATTCAACATAACATCCATAATCTGCAGAACCATTGCTTTTTTTATGTTTTTTTTTTCTTACTTGAGTGACAACAGTATGAGAGTTTTCAAATATATACTAAATGAAATATTGGAATTGAGTGAAATTAATTAGATAAAGTGTCTTCACTTACTATGAAGGGAAACACAAAAAAGTGTAAAATAAAATATAAGAAACAGAAGAGATAGGATATCACTCCCCCCATTATACACAAATTCTGCCAGAGGTGGTCAAAGTACTTGCATTCTATACTTAAGTAGAAGTACTGCTACTTGTGTGGAAAAATATTATGGTAAAAGTAGTAGTACTGATTCAACTCCTTTACTGAAGTAAGTAACACAAAAAAAGTACAACTTCTCAATTGTAATAAAGTAAAAAGTAAAACAGTATTTATTTATTGTTTTGCTATGAATGAAATAACATTTATTTAAGCAGGAAAAAACAGAAAAATTCAGATTCAGATTCAGATTCAGATGTCTTTATTTATCCCTGAGGGGCAATTCGGTTTGCATACAATTGGTTGCAGCAACATAAAAAACACACATTCCACACTTTGGCTAGCATCTGTACAGCTAAGAAAGCCTAGCAATAAACAATTAAATACAAAATACAACAGTAACAGTGCAACAGGATCATTAGATACATAAATAGATTTAAAAAAACTGAGAAAAAGATCACACTTGTATATAAAAAGTATAAAAACTTTTTTCCTCATTTTTTTGAAAACTGTCAAAAAATATAAAAAAGTAAAGCCTTTAAAAGTGAGTTACTGTGTAGATGATGTGTTTTATTGGGTCATGATACTCAGTTTAATGGCTATGGACAGGATATTTATGAAAAATTAAAAAGTCATAAATGGGAGATAAAAAAAAAAAATCCAAAATTAGGAGATCAAAACATCTAGATTATGAGATAGAAAGTCAAAATTATGAGAACATTTTCAGAATTTTGAGACAAAATGGCAAAAATTATGAGGCAAAAAATTCAAATTTTGAGATCAAAAATGGATAATTATGAGATAAAAAGTCAAAATTCTGATATAGTAAATCACAATTTCTGATTTACAACTTATTTTTCATAGTGTCACATTTGTCTAGTTTGAAAAAGTAACAACGAATAAAAATAGTCAAGTAAAGTACAGATACCTAAAAATATACCTGAGTACAGTAAAAGAAGTACTTCTACTCAGTTACTTCCACCTCTGGATTCTTAGAAGATAATTGGAGGTCACTTCTTCTAACTCACTTTTCACTCACAGTAAAGTTAGTGATTCATGTCGTTGTGCAACAAAGGGAGTGTTTATGAGATTTACCCTTAGCTTATCTTAGGAAACACTGTACATTTCCACAGACACATTTTTCCCGAACATACAGACTGGTCATCTATGTCAATTATACAATGTTATAGATAAGATAAAACTGAATATCTTATTTGACAGGAAAATTTTCTCCCACACCTGTACCAATGGAAAACTCTGGGTAAATAATGTCATTTGATTGTACTGGTTTGTGCCGTTAAAATTTTAAAATTTTTATATTTGTCTCTGTGGTTTTATAGATAATGGCACAAACCAGCAAAAACAAATAAGACTATTTACCGTAATATATCAATAAAGTAGATATTCTGTTTCATCTTACCTATAACTAACTTAAAATATAGAAAATAAGTCAAATAAATTAAGGTCTGTATGTACGCCGAGTGACTTCAAGGGTTATAAAGTAAAAAATATACAGTGCAATTATTGACATAAGACTATTATGTGAAATTAACATCTTGATAAATATGCTTTTCCCTTTGTTAATCTTTTTTTCTCACAATAATCATAATAGGGATTACTATTTCAACAATATTTGAACACAGTGTTTATTTAGTCCCACCCAGTGGAGCCGGTTTTCACGTGGTAAAATGGGAGGAGAAAGATGTGAAGAGCCACAATCACTTCTGTATGTAAGAGGACTATGAGCAGGAAAGAGAAACAGTGTGCTTTCTGCATTAGTCCAACTATTTACTCTGTGCTATAATCTGTCCATTCAATCCTTGGCTTTTCTCTTTTTGCTTCATCGCTCAGAGAAAGGAAATACTTCACATACTTTTCCTTATTGACGAAAAACTCACAGGTAGGCATACTTTTTTTTCTTCATATATATTTCCTGTTAATAGTAATAAATAACTTTCTGCTTCTGTTTTTGTTGTTTAAAAGTATGTTTCTGCAATTTTTTCCTGATTTTATCCTTATTACAGCACTATAGTATTTCATATAAAGGTCATTACATTAGATTAGTGTAGACAATAAGACAGATTTTAGCCTAATAATGTATGTCCTGAAGTTGTGGTCTCTTTTTTTTTTTTTTTTTTTTTTTTTTTTTAGATTCAGGGGCTAAAACAAAATAGGGCGAGGCACTACAGATCAAAATGGCAGCAGCTGCTTTAGCCACTGTTGTGCTGTTATTGATGCAGGGTGGTTTTATGAGAAGGCATGGGAGGACTGGCAGCGATTGATTGGATTTAGCATCTTATTTGCTTTCATATCGGAACACAGACTAGAAAGCTCTAATCAAGTTATATTGATCTGATGCATGACAGGACTAATGGCACAGCAGGGCTAATGGACATGCATTACATCACTGACAGACACTCCGGCCAATCAGAGGCAGTCTCTGTCCAGCTGGTAGTTTTTCAGTTTGAACATGAAGAAAACCAGAAATAAAAACACACAATAAACAAGCAGATTAATTTATTCATTTGTTCAGTTCAGTTAATTTCATTTTGTTTTGAATATGCAAAGAACTAAACAATCCCACTCTGTCCCCACAAGTAAAATGAACAAGACAAAAATAAATGAATTAATGAAAAAGAAAAAGAAGAACATGTACGTGAAAAGCTAAACAAAATAGGACTTAATTTGCATAAAAAGAAGTGGGAGGGAGTAAAACTTACTTAATGCCAGCTCTTTTCCACAGAACAGTCTATGGTTTAACTTCCTCTCAACATAATTATGCTAATTAATAAATCACAAATCAAAGTTTTTTATGCATGGGAGATGTGTAAAAGTTAGTGTTTCAATATAAGGTGAAACAAAACAGGGCGGTGGAAACGGATGTAACAAATGGTACCAGGCACAACAAACCAAGCCCCTCATGCACATTTTGGCATTGATCCAGCTGATGTCATCATGTATATATATATATATATATATATATATATATATATATATATATATATATATATATATATATATATATATATATATATATATATATATATATATATATATATATATATATATATATATATATATATATATATATATATATTTTTTTTTTTTTTAAATCATAAGATAGACAAAGCCTTTTATTTAATAAAGTTTGAAAAATTCTGAAAAACATTGAGCTTTGTCACATACACACACTAAGAACACACACAGACACATATGCACACACAAACACACACACACGTACACACACAAACACACACACACACACACACACACACACACACGCACACACGCACACACACACACAAACACACACACACACACAAACACACACACACACACAAACACACACACACACACACACACACACACACACACACACACACACACACACACACACACACACACACACACACACACAGGATCAATCTGGAATAATCAGAGCAGAGTGCTTTTAATGCTCTTTTCCTTGTGCATCTTCCACTAAACTAATTACTGAGGCTCCATACAGACAAGAACTCAGACACACCATCCTGCTCAGGTCTATATATATATATATATATATATATATTTATCAGGACACACAACAAAGGCCAATAGAGTACTTTGTCTACAAACTCTGATTTTGGCCAACATACTTGTTTACATAAAACGCCCTGATGCACAATGATTATCTCAGAGTTCTTCATGAAATGTTTCTGTTGCCGTTACATTCCAAGTTGAAGTTGAGTTGATAAATATTTAATCTGTAAAAGATTACATCTGCAAACAGGATGTCTGCTTGGCTTCACAGTGGACAGTTTGTGACGTGTGTAGTTCTGGACTTCCCCTCATTGTTTATAAATTAAAAGATGAGTTTGAGGTCAATATGTATGTTACAAACGTGGCTCATGGGAAGAAACATGAGGATTCAAAAAGGTATATCAGGAAAAATGTATTGATTTATTTTTTGCAATAAATAATATATATAAGTTTAGGAAAGAAGAGTTGGGGCAGGTTGAGAGAGAGAGAGAGAGAGAGAGAGAGAGAGAGAGAGAGAGAGACAGAGACAGAGAGAGAGAGAGAGTGAGAGAGAGAGAGAGAGAGAGAGAGAGAGACTTGGCTCTGCAGGCAAGTCAAATGTATTTGTACAGCACATTTAATGTACAGGACAATTCAAGGTGTTTTACATAAAACATTAAAATGATTAAAATGCATGAAAAGATAATTAAAATAACAGACATAAAAACATTAAAACAAAAAAATTGAGAATCTAAGTAAAAGTTCCAGTAAATAATGATGATTTAAATGAACTGACAGTCTGTCACAGACCTCAGGTATTCAGGTAGTTTGTTCCACAGGTGAGGAGCAGAAAAACTGAATGATGCTTCACTTTGTTTGGTTCTGATTTTGGGCAGACATGGAGACTCGAGTTGGAGACTTGGACTTGAGTTACACTTAAGTCACACAAACAAAGACTTGAGACTTGACTTGGACTTGTGTGATATGACTCGCGAGTTCATTATCATGGAAATATTTATTTTATCATTTAATTTGTTTCAGTTTTTCCAATGTGTCGTCTGACATTATGGGAAAATCACAGGTAGAAATAATAGTTTCCCTCCCTTGATATTTGTGCAAAGGTTTGTAATGCATGTGTGCTGCCACAGGGTTCAAATTACAAATAGATTGTATTTAGAATTTGATCAAATTTAAACAAAGCTTTTGGGATATTTCTTCACATTGTACTCGCAGTGCTCTGATCAATTTTGATGGTGTAGTGTGAAATAACGGAGTATATAGTACAGTAAGGCCTACATGCTTTCACCATACATATTTACTACAGACTTAATCCAAAACAATACACAATGCGGTATTATCTCAAATAGCATCTAATGTGAAAATGTTCATTTGACCATTTGAGACTTGACTTGGACTTGTAAAAAGTGACTTGTAAACATCTCTGATTTTGGGAACACACAGTAAACCTGTGCTTGATGACCTCAGGCAACTAATAACAGTTAGTTCTGTACACAACAATGCTTTTCTGGGAAATTGCTTAACTTCAAACGTTTCCAAAGTATTTTAAACTCTTGCTTCTACAGTTGTGCTTCCACTTTCCCTTAAAATGTTGAACTGAACACTGAACCCACCCCTTGGGAAACTGCAAACTGATTTGGTTCCTATTGTAATAAAGAAACTAACTCCTAACACCATAGATAATCTATACAGTCTTTCCTTTGGTCATGTGATCAGAATGGTGATAAAGGAACATTTTTTGGCGCTTACTATTTATTTATCTATTTTGTCCTATTTTTATATTTTAAAATTTAAAATTTTATCTCTGCATTTATTTCTGTGTTTCTATTTAAATTGTCTTTATCTCTTTTCTTATTTATTTCTGAATTATATTTTCATCTGACATGTTTGTCATTTATTATTAATGACCACTTTAGTGCATTTTACTTACATTTAACAATGATTTTAAGTTAAATATACTTAAAAGGTGATATAATCATTGCATTTTTTTGTATGCTTAATTTTATTTAACTTTTCTTTAACCAGGAAATCCCTTGAGATTAAAATATCTTTTGAGGGTTTCGTGGATTTTTCTTAGGCCACCACTTTTCTTAATTTTCTAAAGTAAACTGTAGTTCATTAAGTAATCATTAAGGAACCTTTTAAATACAATTAACTTATATTTCACTAAAATGTTAAGTTAAATGTATTAAAAAAAGTTATCACTGCTTAATTTTTTTCTAGGCAACCACCTTTTTCTTTTTTTTCATGTAAACTCCACGTATCTAGTATTAAAGTTCATTAAGTAATGATTAACGATTTTTTTAAAAGTACATTTAATTTATATTTCACTAAAATTTTAAGTTAAATATATTTTAAAAGTTGTTAATCTTAAATATTTTTTTAAAGCACCCACTTACTGTGCTCTACATTTCTGGGCTTAAAGTTCATTAAGTCATGAATAATGAACTTTGTAATTAACATTTAACTGAAATTTCAAGTTGAACGTACTTCAAAAGTTCATGACTTAATTTTTTAGGGCAAACACGGTTTTTCATTTCACTTGTTGGTTATTTTTAAATTAATGTGCTTCTTTGAAATCTCAAAGATAAAATAAATCTACTAAATGTCTTAAAAAGTGTATGGTATGTGGTTGAGTTTGTACATTTTCTCATGTCGTAGTGACATCCGTCCATTAGAGGGGAAGTGAAATGAATAATAAATGTGGATATAAAATCAATAGATGACATGGAAATGTAAGCCAAGATGGACTGTGATGTTTTTATACATTTATGGAAATGTAACAGGAACCTCTACTCTTTAATTTAAGGTTTTATGACTGCGTAATAAGCTGATTTGTTTATGACACAAAGCTACTGTTTAACAGTTCCCCTTTTCCAGAGAAACGACCATATACTCCAAAAAAAAAAAAAAAAGGTTTACTTGATTTTATTGTGGGCATCCATCCTACACACAATGAGGAGCTCTGAAACACTTTTTCACTTTCTGTCTATGAACTAGTGTATGTAACATCAATGTATTTAATTAAAAGAATGATGCTTAAATAAAAAATCATGTTAATACAATACATAATTTCTCAGGTACCCTCAAAATTTTTACATGTTTAACTTTTTTTAAAAATTATTTTATTCTGTTCTGTTCTGTTCTGTTCTGTTCTGTTCTATTCTATGTGGGGTTAAATGTATTTTTATTCTTCTTACTTCTGCTATACTAACTTTTATCATAGCATAGCAAAAAACAGAACTTGAAACAATTACCGTATATGTGGATATTTTTGATAATGACATTTTTTTTCTTGATGTCACGTATATGAACTTAACCTATTTTAAACCAACATGACTTCTTCATTTATAATATGGAAGGATTTGACCTAATTGTCTTCGGTCACATTTATTTGTACAATATGATACAACATTAGAATTTACTTTAATCATTAGTCATGTGAAAGGAATTAGCAAATTAATTAGTACATTTGTAAATTTGAATTTCCCATCTTGCTGTGTATAGGACAATAAACACCTTGGGGTCTAGTTTCGCAGACCTGGTGCGTAGCTGGTTTTTACTGCGCCAACGGGGTGCAGTCCAGATGACTTTTGCAAGTTTAGAATGCCGTGCAGACTGGCGTAAGGCCACCTCTTCGTTCCTCCCACTGGTGCATCCCTCCTCCGTTCAATCTCCTTTCCTCTCACTGGCGTAAGGGAAGAAAAAGGGTGTGAATGGATGGAACACAGCTGATCAGATCTGCACCATTATCGCCTTTCCTATCTCTAAAATGTTCATTCGGACGCACGTCACAACACCAGCTGACTGGGTCCATTTGGGTTTTGTTCGTTTTGTTTAAACAGGGTTTTATTTTTACGTTTGAGTCTTTATGGTTCTTAAGTTTGGTTGTTTTAGTTTTGGGTTTTAAATAATCAATGGTTCTATTTTCATAAACCCATAACACGCACACTAATGCAGATATAATATAATATATAATATTTCATCATGCTCCCACTGGCACCCCAAGGGTGACGGCAGATGTCTTGCCCACTCCATACTGTAAATCCAAATGTTCATAATAATAAAATATATTAAGTTGTGAATACTCAAAGTTTCAGAAATATTACTACTAACTCAAATGTATTAAGACGCTGTAACATGTTCTTCTTTTTAAGTAGCTACTTCCAACTCATCTTTTTTTATTAAGGGGAACTATTTAGATATAAGTGAAAATAACTGAACACGATATGAGGTACAACTTAGAAGAATTAAGTCATTAAATGCTGAGAATGATATTGTAGCTACTGTTATTTCTATTGTTTCAAATGAAAAATAACCCTAAATCTATACCTAATGAAATTAAACCTGAAAATACATTGGTGGTGGATGGGGTATTGCATTGAAATATCTCTGACACTCTGGAAACCTGTTTATGAGGTTGTGGTAACGTGTGCTCTGTGTGCCGGTCTGCCAAACTACCACTACACCGGCACGCCGTGCTCGTCGTGCCTTCAGCTGTTGAGCTTGGGGCACTGTCTAAAGTTAGCAAATCTGTCACTACGCTGAGCTGAATCTGTGGTCACCTCCCACGAGTGCGCTGCCACTCCCATTTTGGCGTACCGTGGTCTGCCAAACTACCAAACTATGCAGAGCAGTTTGGTAGCTTGCGCACCCTGCACTGCACCCAGAAACCAGAGCCCCTTGAATCTTGAATTATATTTTTTTTCTGTAAAAGGAACAGTCAACACTTAGCTTCTGCATCTTTTAAGCAAATTTAAAACACAAATCAAAGTCAAAACACAAATCGTGCATGTTTATAGTATTTTTTTTTTCTTTTTTGTGTAATTAATTTGAAAACGTGACATTTTAACATCTATGTATCAGCAATACTGGTATGCTCCTGTTTGCAATTAGTTATTTTAGTAAAGATTTGTTCATTTTTCTTCAAAGCATGAGAAATGTAAGACCTTTGAGCTGTGCTACAGAAATAACATGTTATGGGCTAAGGTGCGTCAGTGTAGATTGTACATGTACAAGTTTTAAAGTTATCTGAAACAGAGATGTAGGCTATTTAACCATAACTATAAGTAACACTGCGTCAAGCATTTAACCTGAGGAAGCCTGTGTGGTCAGCTGACAGGAAGGAAAAAACAAAGATTGGGTTCTCTTTTGTTCTCTTTCCATTTACGTATCTGCATTAACCTTTTCATACTTCCTGGATTTGAGGTTATTTGAGTGACAGTTTCTAAATGAACCAGCACCCTTCACACACATCTTGTATGTATATGGGTTTTCAACAGTGATAAAATAGAACAGTGCAAACAAAATCAATACATAAGACTCAAGATTAACCCTGTGATTGTAGCAGTTCCTCTTTTTTCCTCTACTGTACATATACACTGTAGATTTTGCAGTGTTAATTTGGAGACAATGGGACCAAATACACTCTAGAAGAAGTTAAATAAATTCTCTAAGTGTTGATTTAACACTGCAAAATTTACTGTCTATTTAAACTTCCTTGACATAAGTTTAATTAACACATAAATAGTAAAATGTAAATACTAATCAATTAAAATAAAGCAAAAGAAAAGCATGCAGACAGAACCCCTGGATCTGAAACTCAGTGTCATTCTGTTTAGTCTTGACTCTGGGCACCCACAAAACAGCTGTTCCTAAAGTTCTTAGGGTCCCACATGGTTCATATGGGACCAACATATCACAAATGTACTTCGTTTTAGCACCAAAGTACATCAGTTCTGCTCATCCTCTTTTAAAGTCTATGATAGGAAGTCAGTGTACTAATGTGGTCATATATGGTTGTACAGCCTGGTTCTTTCCAGGACCTGAGCAGCAGTGTTCTGGATGAGCTGCAGCTGTCTGACAGCTCGCTTAGAGAGTCCAATCAGAAAGCAGCTACAGTCGTCCAACATGTTAGAGATACGAGTTTACCCAAGTCTGGTTTAAACAGCAAACCTTGGATTCTGGTGATGTTTTTACAATAATAAAAGGTTGATAATATTATTTTACCTCATTTTTAGGTTTTACAGGAAGGCATTTGTCATCATATATTAGGTTTAGGTTTAATTTATTTGAAAGGGGACAATACAGTTTCATAAAACCCATGATTTCACATGGTTAAAAAAACTGAATTAACCAGAAGGTGAGTTTTCATCTGTAGTTTTCTTTTCTATTTTTTACATTTACAGTAAATATCTTTGAAGATGGAAAAAGGGTATACAGTACAGGAATCAGCACCACCCTACCCTGGTCCTCCTGCAAATTATGGAGGTGGGATGCCTCAGCCAGGGATGTACCCTCCACCCCCACAGGGAGGATACCAGGGAGGTATGTGATCACTGACTGCTGGAGGAAAACACACCATAACTGCAACTACAGCCTGGAACTAGAAAGAGTAGCATTAGTTATTTAACCCTATAAAGCCTGAACCATTAAATGATTGGCAGAAACTTCTTTGTAGCCTTCATTGGACGCGCTGAATAACTCAAAAATATATATTTTTCAAATATAGTTTTCAATGTATGATCTTAAATGTTGTATTATATTTGATAAATCAGGTCTCAATACTTCAATATTATTATTGTTGAACAAACAGAAACATAATATAATGCAAACCTGTCTAAGAAATTGGTAATTCCTTTTCAAAATTGGCAAAGTTTGACATCATTAATGTTCATTAACGAAGTGTCACTGGAAAGGCCTCAGGTGAACTAATTTGTCTATCTGGTGGATTTCTTGTGTATTGCATGTATCCATCAGGTTTTTTTCACAAGAACTATTACACTGATCATTTAGAGCAGAGGTGTCAAACATGCGGCCCAAGGGGCCAAATGGGGCCAGTTTTTTTCTTTGCTTATAAATGACGACAACCTCAATTTTTTGTCATTGTTTGACTGCAAAAATAATATTAAATTATGAAAATATTTCCATTTACAAATTATCCTGTAACAATAAAATGTGAATAACCTGAACAAATGTGAACAATCTGAAATGTTTAAAGAAAATTAGACACAATTTGACCCATTTTCTGCTTCTGTTACTAAGAGTTTAGTGTCTTTGTAGAACTGATCCATAATAAAACACATGGACTAATGATGAACTTAGGCAGAATATTGTTAAAATTGCCCTTATTTTCCTTATGAAATTGAACTTGTTTTGTGTTTAAAACAATTTGAAACAATTTTCAAAATTTAATGTTTTTTTTGTTTTGTTTTTTGCAATAAAACAATGACAAAAATTGAACCCTGATTTAGAGGGTTTCAAAACTAATGTTTCAAATGTGACATGTTTGTCATTATTGGGTTAACACCATGTTCTGTGGAAAATGGTCAAATTTCTAATGGTTTGAAACTTATGCAAAACAGAATTTGACACTATCAATATAAACTTGTCCGTTGAGTAACGTACATATGCAAACACCTGTTGCACTAAGACCACACCATAAACAACTTTCCTTGTGTACAACACATACAAAGGTTTTAATACAACTTTCATGACAATCCAGTTTTGGAAATGGAGTAGACAACCTGAAATCTTCAAGTCAGCATAAAAGTATCTGAAAGAATCTCTTGCTGAACTGGAAATCACAGGTCATCTCATACAATAGACTAAACCATGATGTTCGTAACTCTTTAAATCCTAAAGTGTCATTGCTGACACACCCTCCCTATATTTAGTTTGGGTGGATGTAACTCTTTCATTGTATGTGCAAGTGAAAAAATTCCAACAGTTTCTGAAAACTGAGACATCTTGCTTCATAAGCTGAAGCGGTTTTAGCTGAATTAAAACACGTAGTAACTTGTAATAGCTACTAGAGGTTGAAAGTTGAAAGTTCTGCTCTGGGAAAAAGGGAAAAGGGTTCACTCATAGCATATTTTGTCCTCTTTATAGTCAATTTAAGTAAAATAAATCCAGACGGACCATTTCAGGCTCATAGTTTAAAGGGTTAAACACAAATAGAGGAGACCATAGTTATCTTACATGAAAATGTGAGTAAATACAGATGAAATGTTAGCTTTTATTGACAATAATATTACTACTAGTACTACTAGTAATCATAATAATAACTAGATAACCTAAGAGTCTTCAAGCTTATCCTTTATTATTTGCTTCTAATATTATACCTCTTGTTTTTGAGCATTTGTTGTTCGATGTTACTTGTGATTAAAAAAAAGAAGATTTCTGTCGTCACTGAATTAAGAACATATTATTTCTTTATGATTTCCCTTCATATTTGTTCACAAGAAAACCTTGATGGCTCACTTATAACTACTGTTTCATTTCTTTTTCTACATTATTAAAAGCTACATGTGAAGCTGTGTGTTTAGTAATGTGATGAGGCTTTTTAATCATTTCAGTTCTGATTTTTGTTTTGTTTTTTTTCTACTTTGCTAAATTGTTCATTCAGGTCCTCCTTTTCCTCCGGCTACAGCTGTACCTGCTACAACAGGTTAGCATCTACCTGGAGACACTGCTGGTGATCCATGACACCACTAGGGTCATTTACACTCTGTATGTCCAATACACACACTGTAAACCATCTGTCCATATCTGCTTCATCTGCTTCCACTCACACTGGAAACATGAGAATGTCTTCTGCTCAGCACAACAATGCTAGTGGGAGGAATACTCAAAGCCTTCCCAAATGGAACTAAAGAATAGTTCAATTGTGCTGCATCATGAAAAGCCATTGTTCACAGTTTTTGGCCTCATTGAACAGTTACATTTTACTGTTGTGTTTGTTTTCTGATGAGGAATATTCTCACTATTTCTTTCTGACATTAACATAAAATACCCCAGGTTTTATGAGCTCTATCTTGCTTCCCATTACCATAATCAGTACAATTTGATTTTTACACTAGTGTGATGGTTTTACGGGGCGGCACAGTGGTGCAGTGGTTAGCACTCGTGCCTCACAGCAAGAAGGACCCTGGTTCGAATCCCGTACCAGACCTTTCTGTGTGGAGTTTGCATGTCCTCCCCGTGTCCGCGTGGGTTTTCGCCGGGCACTCCGGTTTCCTCCCACCATCCAAACACATGCACTGATAAGTTAATTGGTTAATCTAAAATTGGCCATAGGTGTGAATGTGAGAGTGATTGTTTGTCTATATATGTTCAGCCCTGAGATGAACTGGCGTCTCATACAGGGTGTACCCCGCCTTCGCCCATTGTAGCTGGATTAGGCCCCCAGTGACCCCCGCGACCCTAGTGAAGCGGGTTCAGATAATGAATGATGGTTTTACATCAACACAACCTTTAGTATAAACCCTGCAGTGACTGAATGATTGAACATTTTAAATCATAATGCATTTGTTGGACCACCAGCAGACCACCCACAGCCAAATTAACCCATGGAGACCCAGGGTTACTAATGTGGCACTTCCAAAATATAAATATTTGACATTTCTTAATTGATTTAGCACTATTTATTTTAATATTATTCTCTGTATTTTCTGTTTTTACAGTAAAAATCTGGTATTTTCCAACATTAAATGTACAGATCATGTAGATGTCAGATTAAAGTTCAGGTTTATTATATCAATAACAGAGAAACCTGTAGGGGTATCCATCCACTACCATTGATCCAACTCCATAAGTTTTACTAGTGAATCAATGTTGTAGTTTAACATGTTTGAACATCCAAAAGGTTCATATCTGATGACCACAAAAAGATGACATGCTGTATTTTCCCTTAGTTGTTTTCATTTTATCTTATTTCATTTTAATTGTATTGTTTATTTAACAGGGACATTGTGCAGTCACACAATTGCACTAGAGTTAACTAAGAGCTGATATACAGTACTATATATGTCAGCAGGTAAACAGACAATAATAAAAACATAATATAAAAACAAGACATTACATAAAACACTAGATATCATTTAACAATGAAGCATAGATAAAAAAAATGACAATACAACAAAAAGCTTTAAATACAATAATAATATAAAAACAGAATCTGTACAAAGCACAAGCACAGTAGGACATTTTAAAACTATTTACAGTCACTAGAACTGTAAATAGTTTTAAAATGTCCTACTGTTGTTATAGCAACATCTTTAAAAGGATCAAGCCATGAGTGTTCTTCAGTAGTACAAAAATAGATAAAGTAAGACACCTAATAATTGTTACAGTTTTTTGTTTTAGCCCAAGTTCAAGTTTTTTAAACAGTGCAAAGATGTTAGATTCTTCAATATCACTAGGAAGGGAATTCTACTTTCCTACTACTTTAACAGAAAATAGACATTTATTGATAAGATTAATAGATGAACAGCTATGAAACAGTTTCTATCAGTGGGTGCTGGCTGTTTAGGTCTTTATGGGTTAAAGGTAGAGGAGGAGATCCTGGAAAAACTGTTTGAGCAAGATACATTTTGAAATTGAAAATACAATATTTAAAGGTCTGATCCAATCCCCTTTCTTCAGACCCCCCCTCCCACCCCCATTCAAATGGTAGTTGAGTTTGATAGACAACTCACCATCCAATAATTTCAGTGGGCTGGTTAAAATGACTTAATGGTGTCAGTCCTGTAGGGACTAAAGGTGATTTAAAATAATGCTCCTAGTCAGGCATGTAAGGGGAACAAATGTGCAAATTAATGCACGAGCATGAAAATAGATACAGACTATCTCCGTACCAAATTTCATATTTTTGCATAAATGTGCACCATCCCTTATCAGAACTCCTCTAACAGCCTCGACTATCCAGGAAAACATCTCCTACCCAACCTTTAAATCAGCCTTTTCATTTAGCGCCCTCTGCTGGTCTTCAACACACACTGAAATGTCTACTGAATATAATGCTTTCTGTGTTTGCAGTGACTCATATGGTGGTAACATCTGGACTTCAGGATGTCCCAGGACAAGCTGTGTGTCCTCACTGTCAGCAAACTGTGGTGACCCAGATCGAGCACACATCAGGCCTCATGACTTGGCTCATCTGTGGTGGCCTTACCATTGTTGGGTAAAAAAAACAAACAAACAAAAAAAACCCAACTTAATTTCAAATGATTTCTTATTAACATGTGTATTATGTTGATTTTTTTTACATTGATTATGTTGCTGGTAATTTTGACCCCTTCCCTTTAAATCCACTCAAAACAGTAAAAAACCCAACAACTTTATTTTACATTATATAAACAATTAGAAAAGATACATACAATACATTTAGTAAATTCTAAAACTAAATTTAAGAAATATTTCATTAAACTTTTTTATCTTCACAAACACTTCTCTGATTCATCCTCATTATAGGAAAATTGACAATCTGGATAATCAATAACATTGTC
The DNA here is from genome assembly GCA_020466265.1 of Siphamia tubifer. NCBI lineage: Eukaryota > Metazoa > Chordata > Actinopteri > Kurtiformes > Apogonidae > Siphamia > Siphamia tubifer. Next base: position 21,637,906 of record CM035790.1, on the reverse strand, counting down.
GTCTGTCTCTGACATCTCTTCCTCTGCATCACTTTCCCAGTTCAAAAATCTGTGATAAAGCCTCTTCAAGAATAAACTTTCTTGAGCTCATTTTTGGTCTGTTTGTCAAAGACATGACATGAGAAAAGGGAGAGAAAGTTTGTCCTCTACACACCTGGGTCTGAATGGTTCTTCAAAGGAAATCAAAATACAAATAATTGACCAATCAAAACAAAGCACATCAAAGACACATGTTTATTTTAGATCTGAGCAGATATTTACCCACATTCAAAATGACCCATAACATCATCTTTGTTTACAAACACTGCACAGACGTTACACTACACATCAAAGTGTCCAGATTTCACACACAAGTTCATGACCTTAGATGAAGAAAAATAAAGGGTAACGTGTACTTTCATCAACTAAAAAACTGTAGTGGGTGAAATTGACTCTTAACATAATACAAGGGTTAAATTAGATCCATTTGATAAAAAAACCTTGATAAAACCAGAATTAACTGAGGTTTTTTTCCCCCTCTAGGTGCCTCTGCTGCGCCTGTATCCCATTCTGCGTCGAAAGCTGTAAAGATGTGGAGCATCAGTGTCCAAATTGCCATAAAGTCATCTACATATACAAACGGATAAAGTGAAAGCATTCACAATGTTAAAGGAAGAGGCTTTCTGAATGTATCTGACGTCCTTTCAACAACATCAAATATCATATTGTATTCCATTAATATTATTCAATTATCATTTCATATCACTTCCTGTCATCAAAAATGAATCGACTGGAAAATGTGTTGTTCAATATTAAACTATACCAAAGTAAGGTGAGATATTTGTGAAGTGTCTGCTGTGGATATGAGTTTGCTGTTAGTGTTTGCATTTAAGGGCTTCCTTTTATTTCATACATGAATGTATAGTATAGTCTTTCACTCTTTTAACCCATAAGGACCCAGTGTGACTTTTATGGCTGTTCCCAAATGAATTTCTATCTCTATTTAAAATTTCTAAGTTATTTATCACTATTTAGTATAATATTATCTTATGAATTTTGCATTTTTTTTCTAGTGAAAATCATCTATTTTCTTATGTTTAATTGACTTATATAGATATTCATAAAAACTTAGAGTAATGTCAAAGGTTATTGTATTAAAACAGAAAAAAAATAAAGTGACTTTTTCAGTAAAATATATCATTAACTGAACATAAACCAAGTGTGTTCATCCACTGTTTTACTGCAACCCACAGGTGAATCAGTGTTATAGTAGATGTTTAGATCAGTAGATGCTGTGGTTGTCAGTGATTATCTGGGTCTTTATGGGTTAAAAAGAAGCATTTATATGGTGCGTGATTTACTGATGTATGACTTGGTATAATGTATGACAAAAACTGCAACCACCAGAAATATACTTGGTTTAATAAACATATATTGTCGTCTGATATTGTTGTTTTTAAGGATGAATAAAATACCTTTTTGTTGGTGTGTCATTACTATCCTTCATTTAAACATAAATTTAAACAGTTGTTTGAATGATGCTAGTCATGTTTGTGAATATTTATAACAGTTCTTGTTTACTGAATGTTGATATTGTTAAAGATGTCCAGAAGTGGAATTAAGTAACTAAGTAAAAGTACTTGATTACTGTAATTAAGTAGATTTTTAGGTATCTTGAGTATTTAGTTTTTAAAGACGCGTCTGGCTGTTGACCTCTCGCTACAGATTTTGGTGAAGATATTGAAGAGATCCTGGATTCTGGATCACTTTGAAATTTTACATTATGGTAAATGGATAATACATTTCAGAGTGATCCAGAATCTAGGATCTATTCAGGATCTTCACCAAAATTGGTCCTTGTCACCCCCAAGCTATCTTGAAAGTTTCATGGAAATCCATCCATAACTTTTTGAGTTGTGTTATTCAAACACACACAAATAAACGCAGGCAAAAACATAACCTCCTTGGTGGACCACCTGCCATTCTGGGAGGGGGTTGGCAGAGGTTTGCGCTCTCAGAGTACTTTTCTAGTTTATTATCATATTATATTCTGCGTTTGTACTTTATCAGTATAAATGACTGAATCTCCTAGATTGAACATGAGCTGTCATCATGTCAATTAATGTATTTACTGTTAACTTCCACATCTGCATTTTGGAAAAAAGAGGTTCACAGAGACAACTGGGGTAAAGAACACATGGGGCTCTAGTTTCGTAGACCAGGCGCAAATGTGGCGCAGCTGGTCTGCCCTACGCCAACGAGATGTGTCCAGGCGACTTTTGCAAGTTTGGCACGCAGCACAGACTGGTGTAAACCCACCTCCTACTGGTGCATCCCTCCTCCGTTAAATCTCCTTTCTTCTCACTGGTGTAAGTGGGAATGATGGAGGAAAAAGGGCGTGGATGGTGCAGATTCAGATCTGCACCATTAATGCCTCTCCTCACTCTTAAATGCGCATCCAGACACACACTGCGACACCAGCTGATTGGGTCCGTTTGGGTCTTGTTTGTTTTATTTAAACAGTGTTTTGATTTCACTGAGGAGTCTTTATGGTTCTTAAGTTTTGTTGTTTTAGTTTTGGTTTTGGGTTTGTAGATGATCGGTGGTTCTATTTTCAAGATTGATTTCATAAACCCATAACACTCCCACCCACACCCACAGATATAATATCATAAAATATATTTCGTCCTGCTCCCACCGGCACCCCAAGGGTGGTGACGGATGACTTGGCCACTCTATAGCTACTGTTATTTCTATTATTTCAAATAAGTATGATTGAAAATATAAACCTAAATCTATGTCCTGAATGAAGTTAAACCTAAAAATAGAACCACCGATCACATCTGGGGTGATTGGTGGTGGATCGGGTATTGCATTGAAATGTTTCTCTCACTCTAGAAACCTGTCTGTGAGGTTGTGGTAATGTGTGTGCCGGTCTGAAACTACCACTACACGAGCTTAGATGTGCCTTCAGCTGGCGAGCTTGGCGCACTGTCTAAAGTCAGCGAAATTGTCACTACGCCGTAGCTGGATCAGTGGTCACCTCCCACAACTGTGGCACCATACTTGGTGTGCTGGCACTCCCAAATTGCTCTGCGCTGGCCGGAAACTAGCATTGTGCAGGCTTTGCTGCGCCTGGAAGTTTAGTGTGTTTTAAGTATGTGGATGAACAGTCACTACCAACCGTAGAGAAAACCATCATTAACAGCTGATAGAAACAGGTCACAGGATTTGGAACTGGAATAAAAAGAAAGTGACAGGAACGTGATGATAAAATACTGAAGGAGAATAGATGCATTTAGGAATGAACTGTGATGACTAGAAGTTTCCTGCTCTGTTTTTTAGTTTCATTCAACCAATAATATGCCTGCTGTGTTTTAGACCATAACACTAAATCCGGTTTGAATGTGTCGATAGAACAAAACAACATAGGAAAGTCAAACAGTCATCAAAGTCAACAACAGAGAAAAAAACTCCACCTACTGCACAAACTATTGTTATTGTTAACAGTTAAATAATAGATTAAACCTACTTTAATTTACTTGCATTTCCAAACTTTGATAAATACTCACTAAAGCTGAATATTGTTAGATTATTTTATTTAATATATTACAACTACATGGTGGTATAACATTCATTTAATATTTTCTAACTGTTCACATCACATAGTATTTTAGCTTATAACTCAGAGATTCACCAGTTGTTTTTTTACAGAAGAAAACTGTATCAGTTAAAATGAAAAACAAATATTCCTATTTATTCTATAGCTTGAATCACATGAAATTCACTTTATTAACGCCTGCAAAACCAACCAATCTGTGTTCTTAGTTGCATAAACCTATTGTGAACAGTTATAAAATATTAAATTAATGTTATACCACCATGTAGTTGTAATATATTGAATAAAATTGTCTAACACTACCCAGCTTTAATGAGTATTTATTAACAATGAAATGTAAGTAAATTAAAGTAAGTTTATTCTATTGTTTAACTGTTGTGTGACTTCAGCTTCAGTTTCATCTGAATAAAGTGACATTATTAAAATAACAAATAGTTCTACCTTCAGTTTGTGTAGTGGGTGGAATTGTTTCCTCTGTTGTTGACTTTGATGAATGTTTGATTTGTTAACTTTCACTTTCTTATGTTACTTGGACACATTTCCAATCGGATTTATGGAGGTCTTAACCTGCCATAATTAAAATATAAACAGAAATATAAAAAATGCTTGATAAAACCACCAATAAGGTACCACTTTTTTTTCCTTCTTTAATTTTCATCCCTGCAAATTGTGAAGGATTTTAAGCATGCTCAGCCTCATAATGATGATCAGCATATTAGAATTCTGCTTTATGGACCAATTGGCCACGGCAAGTCCAGCTTTATCAACACTGTGGACACTGTGTTACAAGGCAGAATGACTGGACGAGCTTTGGCGGATACATGTGGAGGAATGACCTTCACCAAAAAGGTATGAATTCAAACTGGGGAAAGAGGTCAGGACACACTGCCTTTTGTCCCTAGATGTCTTTTTTTTTTAATTATCAAGTGAATAATAAAGGTCATTGATGTGATCACAGTTATAAGTTAAATCTTCTATTTTACAGTGCACAACATACAAAATTACAAAAGAAGAATATGGGACATTTTACCCATTTGTCTTCAATGACATTATGGGCATCGAGAAGGGCCACGGAGTTTGTGAGGAGGACATGAAACTAGCCATGATGGGACATATGAAAGATGGTTATCTGGTAAAGTTCCAGAAGTTAACTTTTAGATTTGATCTAAACTATGGCCATGTATTGTCGTTACATGTAGTGTATGTAGAAAAAAAAGAAAATCATTAGTATTTTTCATTGTTTTACAGTTCAATCCACACTCTGCATTATCCAGAGATGATCCATTCTACAACACAAACCCCAGTCTGAGTGACAAAGCACATGTTATGGTTTGTGTCGTCTCTGCCGAAAAAGTACATTTACTGGATGATGATACTAGAAACAAGATGAGGAAAGTCAGGCTGGATGCTAGTGACATGGGTGAGTACAAAACATAATTTTGGGTTAGTTTATTTCTAAAGTTGAAATGGTGACCTGATTAATATTAACTTTATTATATTTGGTGTCTGCTCTTTATCTTCAGGGATTCCTCAAATGGCTATTCTCACAAAAGTTGATGAAGCCTGTCCTCAGATTAAACAAGACTTAAAAAATGTCTACAAAAGCCAGTATGTGGAGAAACAGGTAGGTTTGAATGTATTTATTTCATATTTATAGATTCATAATCTGACATTGAAATAACACACATCAGTGATGCATGGGCTGACCCGAAGTGAGTGGGTGCCTGCAGTTACAGGTCATTAAAAAACATTTTTAATGATATTCGGGTTGCGGTCGGTCAGGTCTCCAGCATTTATATGATTTATAGTGGCAAGGTGCGGGGTTGTTGTTGCAGATGTCCTCATCGACAATTTATTTACTGCAGTCTGTCATAACACAGAGTAACACTCAGTATAACAAATATCATACATACAACAATAAAGTAACTAGGACCGTAGATGACTGTATGAGTCACTCTGATGTATATGGGTCATCACTGATGTACGGAAAGCACACAGATGACAGCTAGCTTATTATTGTATTAGCTTCAACAACACTCTGGCACTAAACAGTTTTAACTTATGCTCAGATAAAGAACACACCATGCTAATATCTATCCGAACTGCGTTGTTTTATTCATGTCACCATCTGGCATTTACTAACAGTAATAAACCAGGAGTATATGAATAAAGAGAAAAAGAAGGTGAGAGTGATCTTGGCATGGTTACTTAGCAACAACACGGAGGTACATTCTTAACTGTCATAACATCACTGGTGTGTTCAACAGGGTGGGATATTTGAAAACTAACTGAACTGTTCCTGAATAAATATAATTAAACAATCAAACAAACTTTTAAACTTGTGGGCTTTCTAACAGACATTAAAATAACCTGGTAAATGAGCTTCATTAATTGAGTGAGGGTGATCTACAACATCAGTATGGAGGGAGCAAGACATAACGTCAAGTTGAGAGTGTGGAAGTGCCGGAAACATCCAAAAAAAAAAAGTAAGGTTTGGGACACATTCGCTGATATTTTTAAAGATCAGGAGCGGCTCCCAGTGTTTTGTTTTCGGGTTCAAATGGTTCTTTGGGTGTTACAGGTTGTCGACCATTGGTTTAGATGTTGCGTGCAAACAATGACATTGGATTTTAGCACGGAAATAAATGCAGGTATGTCATTAGATGTTCATGAAGACCATTGACTACTCTTTAAAAATGCTGGTCCAGAAGCAGGTCGGGTCCATCCTTTACAAAGATATTAGTTGCGGTCCGAGTGGCGGGTGGGTTAGTTAAAAAAGCGGTCGGTTGTGGGTCGTTTATACATCGACCTGCGCATCACTGACACACATATAATTTTGGGTAGCTGATTGCTGTAACTTTTTTAATGTTATGTTCTTAATTTGACAACATAGATATGCGTTCTGAGTGAATTGCTGGGTATTCCACTGAACTGCATCTTTCCTGTGAAGAACTACCACTCAGAAATTGCTCAAAATAATGACCTTGAAATACTGATACTGATGGCACTGAAACAGATGATCAACTTTGGAGAAGATTTTGTGAACGACCATAAAAGCAAATGAGAGAAACTGCTTCAGCTCCTCATGAAAAAGAATCATGTCAAATTCATATTGTAATCACATGCAATGGAAAACCGATTTGTGGCTGAATTTAAGGTTTCATTTTATATTATACCTGATAAATCAAGCAGAAGTTCACTAGTTGGCATATAGTTTTAACTAAACTTGTAAATACAAATGATTTTGAGATGAACCTTGCTGCAGTAAAGTCATATGCTATGGGAAATGGTTGTAGGGCTTAGTCTGCAGTTACAGTATAATACCAGATAAAGCAAGTAGAAGTGCACTGGCTTAGTGTAGATTCATAACTTAGTTAAAAATGTAATATTAAAAAAAAAATCAATCTGTAATGGACATCACATGTTGTTTTCAAAAGTGCTTTTATGTTACTTTCATATACTTAAGGATCAGGTCTTCTAATTTATATTAATTTCAGCTGAAATAATAAACTGCTATGAATCTGTGCAAATAAAATAAAATATAAATTGTGACTACGTATGTGAAAATGTTGGAGAATTTATTTGATTTGTTGTGTTTGTTTTTTTACTTGTCAGGCCTAATATTTGTCTTTGTGTCTTTTCTTAATAAGTGGAAGTTTGCACTAACTTCTTAAATGTTATATTGTTAATTTGAGAACATAGATGGAGGTTCTGAGTGAATCACTGGGTATTCCACTCAACTGCATCTTTCCTGTGAAGAACTACCACTCAGAAATGGATCCAAATAATGACCTTGAAATACTGATACTGATGGCACTGATACAGATACTCAACTTTGGTGGATGTTCTATGAATAACTTGTCGTGGAAAATTATAATATGATTAACATATCAAAATCTTAAAGTAATGTTATCATTTTAATGTTATATTGTGTAAGATGTTCAATTGCCTTGGTTTTCTGTTCTGTAAGAATGGAACATTGTGACCACATTTTTTTTTTATTTAATTTTTTTCTTGTCTTTTTCTTATATCTCAAATCACCAAAACAGACTGTAAAAGCAGACAAGACAAACTTTGCTTCAGCTCCTCATTAAAAAGAATCACGTCAAAAATTCATATTGTAGTCACATGCAGTGGAAAACTTATCCACAGCTCCATTTAAAGTTACATCTTAAACAGTATTATACCTAATAAATAAGGCAGCAGTACATTGGTTTTGCACAGAATTTAAACTTCTTAAATGCAAATACTGAGACAAACTTTGCTTCATGTAAACGTGAAAAACAATTGTGAAAGAATCCTAATCCAGTCATATGCTATGGGGAACAGCTGTAGGGCTTAGTTTATAGTTATAGCATTATACCTGATAAAGTAAGTAGAAGTATGTTGGTTTAGTGTAGGTCCTTAATGTAATGTTTACAATACTGAAAAGCTGACACAGGAAACCGTTGATGTCATTTTTACCTCAGCTGAGGAGAATAACCAGGAAAAGACAGAAATGCAGCAAGGCTCCTAGGTCTGTGATTTAGTGGTTCTCTTTTCCAGTGTTTCCCTCACAGGGGAGAAGTTTTATCACGCACACAAGCCCTGCCCAGTGACGTCACTCACTGGACAGAAAAAGGACACGTAATTACATAATACTGTGTAGGGAGAGCGTCATAGTTTCATAAAAACATTGGTTAAATTACTTCTAGGGAGTGACTTGTTTCCTGGCGTGAAAATACTAAGTTGAAATAAAGGATGCTTTGTTCCTTAGTGGAAAATTACTAAGCTAAAGAAGGTGACTTTAGGAATTAAAAATACACACATGCTATAGTATTTACTCCACACTTAATTGTGTTCAAAAATTAACATGAAAAAAGACTCAATATGTGATTCATAATATCACATATCACTTTACAAAGGGTTTTCTTTTTGACATTACTTTTATATGCTTAGGATCAGCTCTTCTAATACAAATAAATACCAGCTGAAATGGTAAAATACAATGAAGTTGAGCAAATAAAATAAAATAACATTGTGACCACATGTGTGAAAATGTTGTTTTATTTCATTTGTTTGTTATATCTTTTTCTCATATCTATCCATGTTCTACAGCTTTAGTCACTACAAAAAGTAAGAAAAAAATACATCTGCAGTAAATGAAAGTAAATCAAAGAGAAAACCATCATTGGAATCATTGTTTCTTTTATACTGTACCATACCCTGCACAGTGTTGTTATCTGGGAGTAACACACAAACAGATGACTCACCTCTTCGATTAAAATACAATTGTTTTGCATGTTGCACCCTCTGCTGGTTTATTTAAGTCAGTCATTCAACCTGAGTTTTTGAGTTAACAGATGTTTATTCCACATATGAATTGTGTAGTATTACATAAAATACATATCAATGATTGGGAAATATAATTGTCATGGAAATCTGAAATTAGGATGGTAAACCCAGTGCCAAGTATTATTTTATTGATGTTTTATGCAGAACAGTTCTGTAATACATGGAGTTCAGTGTGTTTTAAGTACAGTATGTGGATGAACAGTCAGCACCAACAGTAGAGAAAACCATTAACAGCTGATAGAAACAGGTCACAGGATTCGAAACTAGACAAATAATGAAATTGGAATAAGAAGAACGTAAATATGATGATAAAATACGGAGGAACAACAGATGCATTTAGGAGTGGTGAACTGTGATACCAAGAAGTTTCCTGCTCAGTTTTCAGTGTAAGCACATTCAAAACCACAATTTGCCTGCTGTGACCATAACACTAAATCCGGTTTGTGTTGGATAGACCAAGTAACATGTAACATAGGAAAGTGAAAGTTAACAAATGAAACATTCATCAAAGTCAGCAACAGAGGAAACATCTCCACCGACTGTACAAACTGAAGGTAGAACTATGTGTTATTTTATTTTAATGATTTTACTTTATTTAGAAGAAACTGAGGCTGAATTCACACAACAGTTAAACAATAGAATAAACTAACTTTAATTTACTTGCATTTCAAAATTTTGATAAATATTCACTAATGTTAGATTATTTTATTTAATATATTACAACTACATGGTGGTATGACATTCATTTGATATTTTATAACTGTTCACATCAAATAGTATTTTAGCTTATAACTCAGAGATTCACCACTTGTTGTTTTACAGAAGAAAACTGTATCAGTTAAAGTGAAAAACAAACATTCCTGTTTATTCTATAGGTTGAATCACATGAAATTCACTTCATTAATACTTGCAAAAACCAACTAATGTACAATAACTCTGCTCTTGCTTAAACCTGTTGAATTCACATCCAAGATGAAAAATGTTATATTAAAATTATCACTTGTGGCATCATTGTACTGTAGTTCATATTTGCAAAAACTCACCTTCACACATTTAAAAGTAAAATATGAAAGTTTCAAACATGTTTATTTTAGCAGTGATGAATGTAATAGATGACAGATGTTGTCACTGTGAAATGTAACCATAGCTACCACATGTTACCAATGTAGGTCTGTTCATCTGTTTAATATAATTAAGCTGATATGTCATGAATGTTACGTCAGACAATTTACCAGTTTTGGTTTAAAAAATTTTATTTAAAAAAAGGGGCTGAGTTGATCTGACAATAAAATTAGATTATTAGTTTTTCTTTGTAAACAGTGAAATGTTTATTATATATATCAAATAATGTTTATTATGTGTTTATTATAGACTATATACAAAACATTCATGTATGTATTAAGTTAATGTTGGCAATACATATTTTTCACACTTTACAGCAATGGCATCGTTCTTCTATAAAGAGAAGCCCACCCCACCATGTAAGACTAAAAACACTAAAGAACATATCTTCAACTCTGACATGATTATACATGTTTGTCACATTAGATAAATAACATGTTTTATCTTATTAGTGCTTGATGAAGAATGGCGAACTGTACCATGGAAGTGAGTACTTTTTAATTAACCATTAATATATGATTTTTACTTGAACATGATACAACTATTGTGCTGGTTTAATTTCCTGTTACTGGGATTGTGTAATTTCCTGTTATTTAGTTTGACTAGAGCCACACCTACTGCACAGAAAGTGAAACATATCAGCACTACAGATAAAAAATAACACTAAACATCCTTACATTGTCTTTATTAATAGTGGAAAAGATGAAAATCTGCAGCTTGTGAAGGATTTCAAGCCTGATCAGCATATTAGAATTCTGCTTTATGGACCAATTGGCCACGGCAAGTCCAGTTTTATCAACACTGTGGACACTGCATTCAGAGGCAGAATGACTGGACGAGCTCTAGCGGATACAAGTGGAGGAAAGACCTTCACCAAAAAGGTGTGAATTAAAACTGGGGAAAGAGGTCAGGGCACACTACCTGTTGCCCCTAGATTTCTTTCTTTTTTTAATATAGTCAAATGAATAATAAAGGACATTGATGTGATCACAGTGAAAACCTCTGTTATTATAAGTTAAATCTTCTATTTTACAGTACACAACATACAACATTACAAAAGGAGAACATGGGACATTTTACCCATTTGTCTTCAATGACATTGCGGGCATCGAGAAGGACCAAGGAGTTTGTGAGGAGGACATCAAACTAGCCATGATGGGACATGTCAAAGATGGTTATATGGTAAAGTTATAGAAGTGAACTTTTAGAGAAGTATCTGTGATGTACAGAATATGGTACATTTGATCTAAACTATGGCCATGTATTGTCATTACATGTAGTGTATGTAGAAAAAAAAGCAAATGAATAGTATTTTTCATTGTTTTACAGTTCAATCCACACTCTGCATTATCCAGAGATGATCCATTCTACAACACAAACCCCAGTCTGAGTGACAAAGCACATGTTCTGGTTTGTGTCGTCTCTGCTGAAAATGTACATTTACTGGATATTGATTATATGAAGAAGATGAGGAAAGTCAGGCTGGATGCTAGTGACATGGGTGAGTACAAAACATAATTTTGGGGTTAGTTAATTTCTAAAGTTGAAATGATGACCTGTTTAATATTAACTTTATTATCTTTGGTGTCTGTTCTTTATCTTCAGGGATTCCTCAAATGGCTATTCTCACCAAAATTGATGAAGCCTGTCCTGAGACTAAACGAGACTTAAAAAATGTCTACAAAAGCAAGTATGTGAAAAAACAGGTAGGTCTGAATGTATTTATTTCATGTTTATAGATTCATAATCTGACATTGAAATAACACATATAATTTTGTGTAGATGATTGCAGTAACTTCTTTAATGTTATCTTAGATGGAGGTTCTGAGTGAATCGCTGGGTATTCCACTGAACTGCATCTTTCCTGTGAAGAACTACCACTCAGAAATTGCTCAAAATAATGACCTTGAAATACTGATACTGATGGCACTGAAACAGATTCTCAACTTTGGAGAAGATTTTGTGAATGACCATAAAAGCAAATGAGACAAACTCCTTCAGCTCCCCATGAAAAAGAATAATGTCAAATTCATATTGTAATCACATGCAATGGAAAACACAAAGAGTTTTGGCTGAATTTACAGTTACATTTTATATTATACCTGATAATTAAGCAGAAGTTTAATAGTTATGCACATAGTTTTAATAAAACTTGTAAATGCAAATATTGAGATGAGCTTTGCTGCAGTTTATAATGAAAAAGAATTCAAAAAGAAAAACTCCTAATGAAGTCATATGCTATGGGAAACTGTTGTAGGGCTTAGTCTACAGTTACAGTATAATATTGGATAAAGCAAGTAAAAATACACTGGTTTAGTGTAGATTCATAACTTAGTTAAAAATGTAATATTAAAAAAATCTGTTTGTAATGGACATCAAATATTGTTTTGCTTTTTTTATGTTACTTTCATATACTTAAGGATCAGTTCTTCTAATTCATTGTAATGTCAGCTGAAATAAACTGCTATGAATCTGTGCAAATAAATTAAAAAAAACATTCTGACCAAGTGTGTGAAAATGTTGCATAATTTATTTGATTTGTTCTGGCGTTTTGTTTTTTTTTCTCTTGTCAAGCTTAACATTTGTCTTTGTGTTTTTTTTTTTTTATTAGTGTGGTCTCTGCAGATAAATGCATGTTGTTAATGTGATGTTGATGTCATCACATGTTGTGGTCAAAAACGTGAACGTTTTTTTTCATCCTTCAATGTAGACTTAGCATCATTTAGAAATTAATTTTATAACACCTGTGTCAAAATGACCATGATCCATAAACCCTATCTTCATGAAATTAGATTAAAAGGTGCTGATTTACAGGAAATTGAATTATTCCTTTTCCGCAGGGAACACGTAACACCAGGTGAACATAATGTTGGATGATCTCAATTCTACATTGTGGGTATATGAGTAGAAGTTGAAGTAGTTGCGAGTTGAAATATAGTGGGAGCATTTTAAGAGTCAAGATGGTGAATTATGGTGTTTGTGCTGGTTCTGTGAACTCCAGCCTGTCAGGACATTGTGTTCATCATTTTCCGAGTAGAAAAAAATATGAATTTGGAGTTTGGGTGAGTTTTGTGCAGATGAAGAGTGTCGACTTCACAGCTGCATCTGTCACCATTCACTTGTCCATTTGTGGATGGAATTTTACTCCGGAGTGTTATCATCCTGGGGATGTGATGGAGTACAAGATGGTTTGATGTAGACTACTATACTAGCATTAGGTAAGACCATGTTTTCTTTTCGCTGTCATGGCGGCTGCGACAGCCTATCACCATAGTAATAGAGCTGCTAACTATGTTCAAAGTATCTGTGAAGTAATGAGGGTTGTTACAGCATAGTATGGGCAATATAGACTGTTAAGCTATTAAGGGTATGAAGATATTAACCATGTTTTGTTGTGTAAATCTGAAGGCTACAAATAGCGAAGTCCCTGTTAGCAACTGGCTAAGTGCTGCAATAACCGTATGGGTGTCACGGTAACACAATGATGCATTTTGCATTGAGTTAGACAAAATGTTGTTCCTAAAAAAAGAATAGCTACATCGGTGTTTACTGAAAAAAAAAAAAACGTAAGTATTAACCATGACAGTACATTTATTACCCTAAGAAGGTAAACCTGCCCGATGTAAACTCATAGCATTAGCCACTATGCTACTACTGTATTCACCAGATATTTTGGCCAATTCACCACTAATTATTAAGCGCTATCTCCCTCCTTTGCCCATCATTTCTGCATCTATCCCTCTCTCTATTGCCCTGGCTTCTCTGTCTCCACTGTAGTTCATAATTATAGGGCTGTTGCCCATCGTATTAACTACTCTTGTCTCCTCCATGTTATCAGTATACATCCGTAGTTAGCTTGATTTTGCGGGAGTCCCTTGTGCTACGTAACTTCCAGCCACTCCCCGTTTTTGGACAAAGACATTATTTCTTCGTATTGTTGGTTAAAAAAGTGTTTATTTTCAGTGTTGAATTCCAGTTTCTTTATCGACATCCTGATATTTTATCATTTATATACACTATGATTCATGGTAGTGTCTAACCTGCATGTTGCGCTTTAAGTCAGGGGTCCCCTATCCTGGTCCTCGAGGAGTGCTATCTTTCATGTTTTAGATATTTCCCTCTTTCAGCACACCTGACAGTCATTATCAGTCTTCTACAGAGCTTGAGGACAGGCTGATCACTTGAATGTGGTGTGAGGGACACATCTAAAACTTGGAGGACAGTGGCCCTCGAGGACCACGATTAGTGACCTTTGCTTTAAGTCCTCACAGAAATGTAGGACTACCAGGGGCTTACTTTTGGGGATTTTTATTATATTTAAAACAAATAACAACTTCAACTCAGATCCCTGCTGGTCCTAGATACCATCCACCCACATTTATCTAGTCCAAGGGTCGACAGATAAATTCCTGCGAAAACATAACCTCCTTGGCAGAGGCCAGATGGAATCACATCACTGAGATGTTCTTCATTACTGTTGGTGATTGTGTCTTATTTTCAGTGGGATCAGATATTCGGAATAGAAATGAGGGAAAAAATATGCATGGTAAGATTTAGATTTTTCCCATTGTGAGTAATACTGTTTCAGTCCTAGTCCATCATCTACATATTCGACCTAATCTGTCCTTACATTTACAACATTAACCATACTCATGCTCTGACATCCCAGGAGATTTCTTTGCAAATGAGAATTTTTTGTAACATGTCATAGATGCAGAACACTACAGACACAATTGTGTTCAGGATGATCACAGACACTATGGGCTCGAGTTTCGGCAAAACTGTCACTGCACCAAGCTGAATTAGTGGTCAACTCCCACGAGTGCACCGCCACACCCAGGTCTGTGAAACTACAGCTATCTGTCTGTCCCTCAATCAATCCATCCATCTATCTATCGAACTTTCCTGCTCTGTTTTTAGTCACAGCACATTCAACCCACAATCTGCCGACTGTATTTTTGACCACGTGTCATGTTCTGTACCTTGTACTTTCTGTTTTCCTCTCTGTCTGTGTTTTTCTGCTCTGTCTCTCTGCTTTGTGTCTCTGCTCTATGTTTCACCTTTCACCCTGTTCTGTTCCCTGGCCAATTATTTAGATGCTCCTCACCTGGTGAGTTCAGCTGAACTCACCAGGTGAGGAGCATAAAAGTCTGCATTCGGACCTGAGTCATTGCCAGATTATCATGACCTGTTCCTCTGATTTTCCCGCAACCTATGTATTCCGTTTCCCGTGTACCAGTCCTGTTTCTGTCCAACCCCTGTTTTCTGCCTGTGTTTTCTGCCTGCCTTTGCTGATACCGAACCTGGACCGGACCCTGTTACGCCCCTCGCTGCCTGCCCTGACCTTGGAACGAACACCAACCCTGATCCCAGCTGCCTGCCCCGACCTAGGACCAGAACCGACCCGATTCCAGTCTCGCCCCCAGACCAGAGGAGATCTTCCGTGATCCGCCTGGATAAGTACTTTCCAGCCCTGAGAGACTTTAAAGGGGACATTTCCTCACTCATCTGTATTGTGTTTCTGATTAGTGTGAGAATAAAATACTGCTTGGACTTTTACGCACGCCTCCTGTTTTGCACTTGGGTTCTCTGTGGTCCGTTACACCACGTGACTAAATCCACTTTGAAATGTGTAAACATAGGAAAGTGAAAGTTAATAAGTCAAACCTTCATCATAGTGAAAAACAGAAGAGACAACTCCACTGACTGCACAAACTGAAGGTAAAACTATTTGTTCTATTTTACTTTATTCATAAGAAACTGAGCCTGAGTTCACACAACAGAAAAAAAAACAATTAAAAAACTTACCTTCATTTACTTGCAGTTGATAAATACTCACAAAAACTGAGTGATCTGGCACAGTTGCAGTTAGTATTCTAGACGTACTGTACATGATGGTAAAATACTAAAATATGTCATATTTTATAGCCGTTTACATCTAATAATATTTTCATCCAAATCTTAAAGATTCACCACTGCTCTCGTTTCACATAACAAAACCATAACAGTGAAACTGGGAGAAAATAAATACATTGAAATTCGGTTTATTAACGCCTGAAAAAAACAACCAATGTACAGTAACTGTGCTCTTAGTTACATAAACCTGTTGAATTCACATCCAGGATTAAAAATGTTACAAATTATCACTTGTGTCTGTGTGAATCACCTTCACACACTATTAGTAAAGTATGAAAGTTCCAAACATATATGTTTAGTTTAGCAGTGATGAATATAATAGATGACAGATGTCATCACTGAAATGTAACCATAGATACCACATGTTACCGATGTAAGTCTGTTCATCTGTTTAATATGATTTAGCTGAAATTGCAGGACGGTTGAGTTAATTTATCATTTCTGGTAAAAAAAAATAAATATGAAATTAATTACAACACTGATAGAGAGTGGAAAGAATATTTTGTCCTTGATAAACAGTAATAAAGCTTCATGTAATGTTTATGCAATATTTAATACAGACAAAACATTCCTTTCCATGTTGATGTTTAGGTTAAATATTTGTCATACTTTACAGCTATGGGAGGATCCTCCTCTAAACCTCAAGAGGTGCCCCCCTCAAGTTGTAAGATATTAAAAACACTAAAAAACATATCTTTAACTCTGACATGATTATATGTTTGTTATATTTGATAAATAACATCTTTTATCTCACTAGTGCTTGATAAAGAATGGCGACCTGTACCATGGCAGTGAGTACTTTTTAAATTAATCTTTAATATGTGCTTTTTGCCCAACTACGATGCAACTATTGTGCTGGTTTAATTTCCTGTTACTGTGATTGTGTAGTTTCCTGTTATTTAGTTTGACTAGAGCCACACCTACTGCACAGAAAATACTACAGACAGAAAGTAATACTACTTGTTTTTAACAGAGAAAAAGCTGGATATCTGCAATTTGTGAGGTGTTTTGAGCCTTTTCCCCATCATAAAAATGAGAAGAATGAAGCTCAGTATCTTAGAATACTGCTTTATGGACCAGTTGGTCATGGCAAGTCCAGTTTTATCAACTCTGTGGACACCGTGGTACGAGGCAGAATGACTGGACAAGCTTTGGTGGATGCATATGATGGAAAGTCTTTTACCAAAAAGGTGTGAATTAAAACCAAAGAAGAAATAACCAAGTTCATGTATTGTATTTCATACATAATGAAAGATAATACTATTCTATTTGTGTGTTTCATCTGCAGTGATAATTACAACACTTCTAATTTACTGTCAGCTGTGTTTATTTATAATCTAGTGAACAACAAGTTCACAAGAACCCCCGCCCCCCTTGCACACATTTTACTTGATTTGCCCCATCTCTTATCATTGTGAAAACACGTTTGTGATGGCTGTAACCTTTGACCTACAATCACCAACATTTAATGGTATATATTCTGGACCACCTCACACCTTTCCACAAAATTTCAGAGAAATTTGTCCAGTAGTTTTTGTGTAGACCTCCTTACAATCAAACAAATGAAAACACCACACAGAGCATGGTACCTTCACAAATCATATAAAATCTGTGATCTTGTCCAATCACAAATACATCATTATCACACATGACCATGTTAAATCACCAATACATGTTGAAAATAGCAAATCTCTGCTGTGACCTTGATGTGAAAATTCAATATGGTATCAGACTGGAAGTAGTGAGTTGATTTGGCTGGAATTGTGAAATTGAGTGTTTTGTCTTTATACCCGTCTCCTTGTACATGCCAAATTTCAAGAATTGCCGACGCTAGTGTGCGAACAGTGGAAATGTGCACACACACACAAACAGACAAATATACAAGATACATATGTTAAAGCAACATAACTTTACGAATCTCTGATTAAAGTGAACAAACTGGATCCGCTCTCCTTCAGGGTGCAGGGTAATTGTGCCGTGGCCGAGGCTAGTCTGGCAACTTGCCCTTATAAAACTTCTAATTAAAATTGTTTTTTAAAAACTACTAAAATGATTCCAATTAAAATATTTAAAAACAAATAACTTAAAACGCCGACAACGCCACCTAGAGATTAAAAGAGCTCTAGGACTCTGAACAGTGTTACAGGTTCTACGCAGGTTCTTTTTGAATCGGGGGTGAGCAGAATTAAAAACAAGTAAAAACGGTTAACTAATTTATTTACATAAAACAATTAAAATACAATACAATAAAGAGTGGTGCCAACCAGTCCAGCTGCCCCGGTTCTTTAACCGGCAGTCTTCTGCATAGCAGTTCCTCCGCGAGCTGCGCCGGCGACCACGCTTCCCCCGAAGCCGACTTCTTCCAGCTCTGCATCTCCGAGCGTCGGTTCCACCTGCGCCCGCTGCTCGTCCAGCGCCTCCGTGGCCGCCACCTGCGCCCGCAGCTCGTCCAGCTCCTTCATGGCCGCCACCTGCGCCTGCCGCTCGCTGCTCGCGCCCTCTCTCTCTGTCTCTGTCTCCTTTTACCCGCGCTCCTTCTCTCTCCGTCTCCGGCTCCTTCTACCCGCGCTCATTCTCTCTCCGGCTCCTTCTACCTTCGGCTCCTACTGTCTTCGGCTCCGGCTCCTTCCACCTTCGGCTCCTTCTGACTTCGGCTCCTTCCAACAACTCCTTCCAACAACTCCTTCCAACAACTCCTTCCAACCCCCGTCTCCTCCGCTCCTCTTCCTTTTTCTACCTGCTGTTCTCATTAGCTGCACCTGCGGTCGGCTGATTGCCGCTGGTGCTGTCTCAATGCTGTGTTCAGGGGTAATAGGGAACCTCACACATTAAAAACATGCATTTAAAAACGACGCAACTAAAACACAATAAGTTAATAAAAAATATAAAACATGCATATAAAAACCCCTTGCACTTTCAGCCCTGTCACATTCCCCCACAGCTAAAGGTTGGCAGTCTCTGCAACAGTCTTACGGTCTATGGCGGAGGCTCTTCTGCTCGGGGAGCCTCGCTCTTCTGCTCGGGGAGCCTCGCTCTTCTGCTCGGGGAGCCTCGCTCGTCTGTTCGGGGAGCCTCGCTCGTCTGTTCGGGGAGCCTCGCTCGTCTGTTCGGGGAGCCTCGCTCGTCTGTTCGGGGAGCCTCGCTCGTCCGTTCGGGGCGCCTCTCGCGCCTTCGTGGCCGCCACCTGCTTCGTGGCCGCCACCTGCTTCGTGGCCGCCACCTGCTTCGTGGCCGCCACCTGTGCCTGCAGCTCGTCCAGCGCCTTCGTGGCCGCCACCTGCGCCTGTCCTGAGGCAGCATTCCGATTTGCTGTGTGACCTGCAACGCATCATCACACAGCTGGAAACACTGCTCTCCATTAGGCTTCATTGTAACATCAATAGTTTTTTCTTCTTTTTCCTTCATCCCTCTTAACCGCATAGCTGGTTCCTGAAGAGGGGTTACTTCCAGTTCAGAGCTGACCGGTCGTCAGTCAGCTCTACAACTCAACATATTAATTCTTCCCGAGCTGCATCCACAAGCCCATGGGCAACCCCCAGTTCAGACTCCAGACCCCCAAACCTTGGCACCCAAGGTGCACCAGAACAGACAGACATCATCATGTTTACAGAATTAAAAAAATAAAAGACTTGCATTAACTCTGCTCAGGCACCCGATCCTGCCGACAACGCCAGAAATTATGTGCCGTGGCCGAGGCTAGTCTGGCAACTTGCCCTTATAAAACTTCTAATTAAAATTGTTTTTTAAAAACTACTAAAATGATTCCAATTAAAATATTTAAAAACAAATAACTTAAAACGCCGACAACGCCACCTAGAGATTAAAAGAGCTCTAGGACTCTGAACAGTGTTACAGGTTCTACGCAGGTTCTTTTTTAATCGGGGGTGAGCAGAATTAAAAACAAGTAAAAACGGTTAACTAATTTATTTACATAAAACAATTAAAATACAATACAATAAAGAGTGGTGCCAACCAGTCCAGCTGCCCCGGTTCTTTAACCGGCAGTCTTCTGCATAGCAGTTCCTCCGCGAGCTGCGCCGGCGACCACGCTTCCCCCGAAGCCGACTTCTTCCAGCTCTGCATCTCCGAGCGTCGGTTCCACCTGCGCCCGCTGCTCGTCCAGCGCCTCCGTGGCCGCCACCTGCGCCCGCAGCTCGTCCAGCTCCTTCATGGCCGCCACCTGCGCCTGCCGCTCGCTGCTCGCGCCCTCTCTCTCTGTCTCTGTCTCCTTTTACCCGCGCTCCTTCTCTCTCCGTCTCCGGCTCCTTCTACCCGCGCTCATTCTCTCTCCGGCTCCTTCTACCTTCGGCTCCTACTGTCTTCGGCTCCGGCTCCTTCCACCTTCGGCTCCTTCTGACTTCGGCTCCTTCCAACAACTCCTTCCAACAACTCCTTCCAACAACTCCTTCCAACCCCCGTCTCCTCCGCTCCTCTTCCTTTTTCTACCTGCTGTTCTCATTAGCTGCACCTGCGGTCGGCTGATTGCCGCTGGTGCTGTCTCAATGCTGTGTTCAGGGGTAATAGGGAACCTCACACATTAAAAACATGCATTTAAAAACGACGCAACTAAAACACAATAAGTTAATAAAAAATATAAAACATGCATATAAAAACCCCTTGCACTTTCAGCCCTGTCACATTCCCCCACAGCTAAAGGTTGGCAGTCTCTGCAACAGTCTTACGGTCTATGGCGGAGGCTCTTCTGCTCGGGGAGCCTCGCTCTTCTGCTCGGGGAGCCTCGCTCTTCTGCTCGGGGAGCCTCGCTCGTCTGTTCGGGGAGCCTCGCTCGTCTGTTCGGGGAGCCTCGCTCGTCTGTTCGGGGAGCCTCGCTCGTCTGTTCGGGGAGCCTCGCTCGTCCGTTCGGGGCGCCTCTCGCGCCTTCGTGGCCGCCACCTGCTTCGTGGCCGCCACCTGCTTCGTGGCCGCCACCTGCTTCGTGGCCGCCACCTGTGCCTGCAGCTCGTCCAGCGCCTTCGTGGCCGCCACCTGCGCCTGTCCTGAGGCAGCATTCCGATTTGCTGTGTGACCTGCAACGCATCATCACACAGCTGGAAACACTGCTCTCCATTAGGCTTCATTGTAACATCAATAGTTTTTTCTTCTTTTTCCTTCATCCCTCTTAACCGCATAGCTGGTTCCTGAAGAGGGGTTACTTCCAGTTCAGAGCTGACCGGTCGTCAGTCAGCTCTACAACTCAACATATTAATTCTTCCCGAGCTGCATCCACAAGCCCATGGGCAACCCCCAGTTCAGACTCCAGACCCCCAAACCTTGGCACC
Organism: Siphamia tubifer; assembly: GCA_020466265.1. NCBI lineage: Eukaryota > Metazoa > Chordata > Actinopteri > Kurtiformes > Apogonidae > Siphamia > Siphamia tubifer. The sequence continues at coordinate 21,616,657 of CM035790.1, read as the reverse complement.
CAAGGTGCACCAGAACAGACAGACATCATCATGTTTACAGAATTAAAAAAATAAAAGACTTGCATTAACTCTGCTCAGGCACCCGATCCTGCCGACAACGCCAGAAATTATGTGCCGTGGCCGAGGCTAGTCTGGCAACTTGCCCTTATAAAACTTCTAATTAAAATTGTTTTTTAAAAACTACTAAAATGATTCCAATTAAAATATTTAAAAACAAATAACTTAAAACGCCGACAACGCCACCTAGAGATTAAAAGAGCTCTAGGACACTGAACAGTGTTACAGGTTCTACGCAGGTTCTTTTTTAATCGGGGGTGAGCAGAATTAAAAACAAGTAAAAACGGTTAACTAATTTATTTACATAAAACAATTAAAATACAATACAATAAAGAGTGGTGCCAACCAGTCCAGCTGCCCCGGTTCTTTAACCGGCAGTCTTCTGCATAGCAGTTCCTCCGCGAGCTGCGCCAGCGACCACGCTTCCCCCGAAGCCGACTTCTTCCAGCTCTGCATCTCCGAGCGTCGGTTCCACCTGCGCCTGCTGCTCGTCCAGCGCCTCCGTGGCCGCCACCTACGCCCGCAGCTCGTCCAGCTCCTTCATGGCCGCCACCTGCGCCTGCCGCTCGCTGCTCGCGCCCTCTCTCTCTGTCTCTCTCTCCTTTTACCCGCGCTCCTTCTCTCTCCGTCTCCGGCTCCTTCTACCCGCGCTCATTCTCTCTCCGGCTCCTTCTACCTTCGGCTCCTACTGTCTTCGGCTCCGGCTCCTTCCACCTTCGGCTCCTTCTGACTTCGGCTCCTTCCAACAACTCCTTCCAACAACTCCTTCCAACAACTCCTTCCAACCCCCGTCTCCTCCGCTCCTCTTCCTTTTTCTACCTGCTGTTCTCATTAGCTGCACCTGCGGTCGGCTGATTGCCGCTGGTGCTGTCTCAATGCTGTGTTCAGGGGTAATAGGGAACCTCACACATTAAAAACATGCATTTAAAAACGACGCAACTAAAACACAATAAGTTAATAAAAAATATAAAACATGCATATAAAAACCCCTTGCACTTTCAGCCCTGTCACATTCCCCCACAGCTAAAGGTTGGCAGTCTCTGCAACAGTCTTACGGTCTATGGCGGAGGCTCTTCTGCTCGGGGAGCCTCGCTCTTCTGCTCGGGGAGCCTCGCTCGTCTGTTCGGGGAGCCTCGCTCGTCTGTTCGGGGAGCCTCGCTCGTCTGTTCGGGGAGCCTCGCTCGTCTGTTCGGGGAGCCTCGCTCGTCTGTTCGGGGAGCCTCGCTCGTCTGTTCGGGGAGCCTCTCGCTCGTCTGTTCCGGGAGCCTCTCGCTCGTCTGTTCCGGGAGCCTCTCGCTCGTCTGTTCCGGGAGCCTCTCGCTCGTCTGTTCCGGGAGCCTCTCGCTCGTCTGTTCCGGGCGCCTCTCGCTCGTCTGTTCCGGGCGCCTCTCGCTCGTCCGTTCGGGGCGCCTCTCGCTCGTCCGTTCGGGGCGCCTCTCGCGCCTTCGTGGCCGCCACCTGCTTCGTGGCCGCCACCTGCTTCGTGGCCGCCACCTGTGCCTGCAGCTCGTCCAGCGCCTTCGTGGCCGCCACCTGCGCCTGTCCTGAGGCAGCATTCCGATTTGCTGTGTGACCTGCAACGCATCATCACACAGCTGGAAACACTGCTCTCCATTAGGCTTCATTGTAACATCAATAGTTTTTTCTTCTTTTTCCTTCATCCCTCTTAACCGCATAGCTGGTTCCTGAAGAGGGGTTACTTCCAGTTCAGAGCTGACCGGTCGTCAGTCAGCTCTACAACTCAACATATTAATTCTTCCCGAGCTGCATCCACAAGCCCATGGGCAACCCCCAGTTCAGACTCCAGACCCCCAAACCTTGGCACCCAAGGTGCACCAGAACAGACAGGCATCATCATGTTTACAGAATTAAAAAAATAAAAGACTTGCATTAACTCTGCTCAGGCACCCGATCCTGCCGACAACGCCAGAAATTATGTGCCGTGGCCGAGGCTAGTCTGGCAACTTGCCCTTATAAAACTTCTAATTAAAATTGTTTTTTAAAAACTACTAAAATGATTCCAATTAAAATATTTAAAAACAAATAACTTAAAACGCCGACAACGCCACCTAGAGATTAAAAGAGCTCTAGGACTCTGAACAGTGTTACAGGTTCTACGCAGGTTCTTTTTGAATCGGGGGTGAGCAGAATTAAAAACAAGTAAAAACGGTTAACTAATTTATTTACATAAAACAATTAAAATACAATACAATAAAGAGTGGTGCCAACCAGTCCAGCTGCCCCGGTTCTTTAACCGGCAGTCTTCTGCATAGCAGTTCCTCCGCGAGCTGCGCCGGCGACCACGCTTCCCCCGAAGCCGACTTCTTCCAGCTCTGCATCTCCGAGCGTCGGTTCCACCTGCGCCCGCTGCTCGTCCAGCGCCTCCGTGGCCGCCACCTGCGCCCGCAGCTCGTCCAGCTCCTTCATGGCCGCCACCTGTGCCTGCCGCTCGCTGCTTGCGCCCTCTCTCTCTGTCTCTGTCTCCTTTTACCCGCGCTCCTTCTCTCTCCGTCTCCGGCTCCTTCTACCCGCGCTCATTCTCTCTCCGGCTCCTTCTACCTTCGGCTCCTACTGTCTTCGGCTCCGGCTCCTTCCACCTTCGGCTCCTTCTGACTTCGGCTCCTTCCAACAACTCCTTCCAACAACTCCTTCCAACAACTCCTTCCAACCCCCGTCTCCTCCGCTCCTCTTCCTTTTTCTACCTGCTGTTCTCATTAGCTGCACCTGCGGTCTATGGCAAGCCAAAGTGTTCACATAGCCGCGCGTTGTGTTTATCATATCACGCGTGCCAGAACGCGTTCTGGCATGCTATCACGCATTACATTACGCGTTCTAGCACGCGTTCTGACACGCCACCACGCGTTCGGGAACGCGGTCTAGCACGCGCAATGGCACGCGTTCTAGCACGCGTTCCGTAACGCGTGCTAGAACGCGCTCTGTAACGCGTTCTAGCACGCGTAATGGCGCGCGCAATGGCACGCGTTTTCGCATGCGTCATGGAACGCGTGCTAGAACGCGTGCTATATGGTAATGATCTCCTCCCACTGATTTTCTCCGCCAATTAATTTGTAGTGCTTACAGCCAATCACTGGCCAACACAACGAGTCCAGAATAACTGAGCACTGATCTTACCTTCACAAACGAAGTGCATTCACTCAATGTTTAATTTTTGCTAAATATTTTGATTTTTCCTTCATCAATCTACTTTATTTAACTTGTTCAACTTTAGTGTGTCTATTCTTAAGGGTTTGTTTATTGTATTTTCAGGTTTCATGCAAAAGGGATAAAATAAAGTGAGATGCCGTTTCATACTTTATTAATAAATAAAGCAAAATGTGAATTGATTTGTCATATTTTGATTATATGTCAATCGAGGTTGCATTGGCTGAGATGACACACTTGGTGAAGGATGAAATTATGGGATAAAATATATAAGAAGATATACATGGTTGCTCATGGCTCAATGACATAATTTCATCTGTATCATGTGACCCTGTTGTGATAGTTTTCTGAAGCAGTGCTGTGGACATGTCCATCATTACTATTATGTAAAATATGTTGTCGTTTAACCTTATTATTATGGTTATATTTGTCATCAAGAAGGTGAAACAAGAGAAACATATATGGGATAGAGATCTATTTACAATAATATTTGCACACATACACTTAGTTACAGTTTTTCTCAGGACAAGTATAATTCACAGACGTACATTCAGGATTTAAAGTTTTTAATTTAACATGTAATAGGTGTGATTGACAGGACCATTGACACCTGTGGTCTCCCTTGCTCTCTGTTGTACTCTTGAAATTGACACTTGATGTTTAACCATGCATATAGTAATATGCATAACTATGTTCATATTTATATTACCTCCGGGGTATATTTTATCCATATCTTTCTCTATATTCTTATTTATACTTTACACTTTACTTATTCTTATTATAGTCTTTCTTATCTTGTATATTATTATATTTGTAAGTTGTATAGTTGTATATTTGTTTTGTTATATTTTGCTTTTTGCATCTTTGCACGGTCTTAAGGGAGTGTCGCATCCATTTCACGTGTGGATGGACAAATAAAGAATTATGATTCTGACATATTTCATCTTCTATTGTTTTGCACCTTTCACTTGCATTGAAGATTAAACTGCATTACTATCATCTATCGTCTTACTTCGCCATCTAGTGGCAAAACATGCAACCTACAGCCAGCTCATGTGTTAGATTAGCACAACAGAATAAGAATTAAAATACAATAAACAAACCCTTAAGAATAGACACACTGAAGTTGAACAAGTTAAATAAAGTAGATTGATGAAGGAAAAGTCAAAATATTTAGCAAAAATTAAACATTGAGTGAATGCACTTCGTTTGTGAAGGTAAGATCAGTGCTCAGCTATTCTGGACTCGTTGTGTTGGCCAGTGATTGGCTGTAAGCACTACAAATTAATTGGCGGATAAAATCAGTGGGAGGAGATCATTACCATATAGCACGCGTTCTAGCACGCGTTCCATGACGCATGCGAAAACGCGTGCCATTGCGCGCGCCATTACGCGTGCTAGAACGCGTTACAGAGCGCGTTCTAGCACGCGTTACGGAACGCGTGCTAGAACGCGTGCCATTGCGCGTGCTAGACCGCGTTCCCGAACGCGTGGTGGCGTGTCAGAACGCGTGCTAGAACGCGTAATGTAACGCGTGATAGCATGCCAGAACGCGTTCTGGCACGCGTGATATGATAAACACAACGCGCGGCTATGTGAACACTTTGGCTTGCCATAGCGGTCGGCGGATTGCCGCTGGTGCTGTCTCAATGCTGTGTTCAGGGGTAATAGGGAACCTCACACATTAAAAACACAATAAAAACATGCATTTAAAAACGACGCAACTAAAACACAATAAGTTAATAAAAAATATAAAACATGCATATAAAAACCCCTTGCACTTTCAGCCCTGTCACATAATAATGGACATTGATGTGACCTTTGTTATTATAAGTTAAATCTTGTGTTTTACAGTACACAACATACAAAATTACAAATGAAGAACATGAGACATTTTACCCATTTGTCTTCAATGACATTATGGGCCTCGAGAGGGACGACGGAGTTCGTGGGGAGGACATCAAACAAGCCATGATGGGACATGTAAAAGATGGTTACATGGTAAAACAAACCTCTCTAAGGGGGAAGTGCTTCCATTCATGCACATTTGCAGTTCATGTACATAGTTATTTTGTTATTATTCTTTTGGGTTAGTTATTGTGTGTTTGTGCATGCTAGATACTTATTCTCCATATAATTCAACACTGCCACTTTATCAGATTCCTTAAAAGTTTTTCACCAACATGTACCCCCAACTGGTTATATTTACCCTAAGTAAAAATAATTTTGATCCAGGCTTTATCACTGAATAGGATTTTGGGTGTATGCAAATTTGATGGTTTATGGCGTAATATGGTTTATGTAAACATTAAATTACAAAAACATACAATAACTTTTTTTCTCATCTAAATATGAGTAATCAACTCATGGAGTTTCATTGTTTGATCTATTATTGAGCATTATTTTGTCTATATATTCACTTGTGATAATCACACTTTAATAACCTATTTATGCTAATTATACAAATTCGCCAAAGGGCAACCAACCTAAATTCCATCCATTAGGCTTATAAATGACTTTTAACCTCCCATATTTTGGATACAGTGGAGCTGTCTTGTCCGACTCCTTTTTCAGGTGACTTTTGGCAGTTTGCCTTAACGGGCCAAGACTGTCTACTATGGTCTACGACTACTGCTACCAGATTTAGTTTAGGTTGTATGCTAATTGGCATATTTTGTTTAATTTATAGCCTCCTTTGAATATTTAAACATCAAATTATAAAAACATGCAATATTTTTTTTCTCATCTTGATATGAGTAATCAACTGAGTAACTTTCATGGTGATATCTATTATTATTATTATTATTATTATTATTATTATTAGTAGTAGTAGTAGTAGTAGTAGTAGTATCATTATTATTTTGCATATTTACCTGTAATCTCACTTTTATTGCTTATTTATGCTAATTATGCAAATGCCCAACCAAGCTCAATTCTATCCATTAGGCCTATAGATGATGTTTCTGCAATAAAACTTTTGGGCTACTCAACATTTCCAGGTTTATGAAATCACAACTAGTTACTAGTTACATGTAGTTTACGTAGACAAAAGCTAATTAATACTATTTTTCATTGTTTTACAGTTTCAACCACACTCCACATTATCCACAGATGACCCATACTATAACACAAACCCCAGATTGAGTGACAAAGTACATGTTCTGGTTTTTGTTATTGCTGCTGACAAACTAATCGTGAAGGAACCACAGGCAAACGAGGACATGGGGAAGGCTAAAGCTAGTTGTGCCTCTAAAGAACATTTAGTGGATAGTGATGCTCTGAAGCAGATGAGGAATGTGAGGTTGGACATTAGTGATAGGGGTAAGTACAACAAATTAATTTGGGGATAATTTTAAGTAAAGTTGAAACAATAACTTAATTAATACAAACTTTATTATCTTTGGTGTCTGCTCTTCATCTTCAGGGATTCCTCAAATAGCTATTCTCACCAACATTGATCAAGCCTGTCCTGAGGTCGAAGCAGACTTACAAAATGTCTACAAAAGCAAGTGTGTGAAAAAAAAGGTAATAATGAATGTATTTGTTAGCCTAGCCGCACTAGACCCCCTAGCAGTAGCAAATCTTATGTGCTACTGTAGTAGTCTAGTTACGCTCAATGTAATTTTTGGCTAGATTTCCATGAAACTGGCAGATGAATCACAGTGAAGTACAGAGTCAGAGGGTGGGGTTTAACAAAGTGACGCTGCAATGATTCAGAGAGAAACAACCATAGAAGAACAACAACAATTTCCTTTTATCAAAGATGAGTGAAGAATGTGAAAAAACATCAGCAATCTTTAAATTCTTTTTATGGAAGTGTTGCAGGCACCAGAATATGGCACCTAGCGACAGATATATGATACCTGGAAAATAGGTTGAAACGTATTAAATGAAGGAGACAGTCGCTTGTGTTGCGAGCTCACCGAACTCCATCTCAGTTATGTTTATTGACATTTCACAATTAACAATACATTCCCTATCTGCCTGACCTGCTTGCATAGTCCTTTAAAATTTTCCCAGCATCATATGACACTGTATTTTCCCTATCTATCTAGACATTATTATTCACATGTTCATGGAACATCCACAGTGTTCAATATCACCTCAAATACATTAGTTCTAAAGTTTAATATACAGTACCCTTGAACGATGCACTTCAGCTAAATCCTGTAAACACATTATCCCTTTTCCAAAGTCCATTTGGTCATTATATTTAGTTTGTAGCATTTTAAAATGCACGTTTACTATAAAGATGCTACTAGCATCAGGACCCATACAAGAGAGTAGCAGTAATAATCACCCGGAACACATATTTACATTGCATAACCACATATCATAGTCTAAAACAATTTACCACTAACAAGATAACACTGTAGGCATTATGTGAACAGAAATAATAAAATGTAGCCAGCCATTGACCATATCAAAACCTCAATCTAACTTAAATAATGGAGGAGTGATGCCTCAACACGTGCGAGCCGCCATCTTAAGTCATAGCATAACTACGGCATAAATGGTTGAATCTTTACCAGTACATTCTACACATAAATTCGACCCAAATTTCAGTAGACAAGTTACCGAAAAGTACATAAACATTAAGTGTTGTTATTGTGTAGTTTTTAAGGATTTACCCGCCTGGAAAATAGGTTGAAACGTATTAAATGACGGAGACAGTCGCTTGTGTTGCGAGCTCACCGAACTCCATCTCAGTTATGAGAGGAGCTAGGCTACTACGCATGTTCTAAGACTAGGTTGCCAAGTTCAACCCGTGTCCTGCACTGCCACCTAGTGACCAAAGTTATACTGCATTAATAATGAAAAAGAATCAAATGTATCACATACTGGGTCTCAAAAAGTATTAATAAAACAAAGCCATTTTCACAATATTAGACAAAAATAAAACAATCACACTAATGTGATCACACTTAGTGGGCATCACAGAAGCAACAACAGTTGTGCAGCTCCATAATCCACCATTTTGTTTAGTCATTTGTAACTTTCTCCAAACTCCTTGAACTATGTCATCCTAAAGATTACGTTGATTGGTTGTAGTACCGTCCTATTGCATACAGAGGATTTGAAAGATAACCTTTTAGCCCCGCCTCCCCTGCCTATGAAGTGTTCCTAGACCTATACATGTAATTAATAGGGATGGTGCGGCTAGGCTATGTATTTGTTTCATGTTTATAGATTAATAATCTAACATTGAAATAACACAAATACCCTTTTGTGTAGATGTTTGCAGTAACTTCAATGTTATCTTGTTAATTTGACAACATAGATGGAGGTTCTGAGTGCGTCACTGGGTATTCCACTGAACTGCATCTTTCCTGTGAAGAACTACCACTCAGAAGTCACTCCAAATGATGACCTTGAAATACTGATACTGATGGCACTGAAACAGATGTTCAACTTTGGAGAAGATTTTGTGAGGAAATTTTAAATGCACACAAGACAACCTTTGTTCTCACAACATCATGAAAAGAAATCATGTCAATATATGATATTGTAGATGTAGGGCTTACTTTACAGTTATACCTGATAAAGTAAGTATAAGAGCACTAGTTTAGTGTAGATACTTAGTTTAGTTAAAACTAACATAAAAGGCTCAATATACTATTCATAATATCACATATTGCTTTGCAAAGTACTTTTTTCTACATTACTTTCAGTGCAAGCTTAAATTATAAAGTACTATGAAGGTGAGCAAATAAAATAAAATGACATTGTGACCAAATACCAAATGAAACTATTGTGTGATTTAATTAATTTGTTGTATTTTTTTTCTCTTGTTGGGCCTACGATTAATCTGTCTTTGTGTGAAGTCGGTACCCTCCTGCTCTGTCCTAGTCAGTCCATTGTGTCCTTTAGCAAGACACTTAAACCTCCTTGCCTATAGTGATACTGACACTGGTGTCTGAATGTTTGGTAGTGGTCAGAGGGGCTGTAGGTGCAAATGGCTGCCACGCTTCTGTCATTCTGCTCCAGGGCAAGTGTGGCTATATATGTAGTTTACCACCACCAGAGGGGCAATGTGAGAGGGAATAAATAATGAGTCACTAATGTAAAGGTATTTGCTAGATTGGAACAGCCATATGGACGGGAGCGGTGCTCAGGACATTCAACACGATTTTAACACTGAGAAAGTTCAAAGAGGATCGTAACATTGTAAATTGTTAAATTTTACACTTTTGAAAGATGACAGCACTGTTGAAAGAAGAAGATCTCTCAATATATCCAGATGAACGAGGACAACTCTAGGTCTAAGTTTATTATTTTTTCAGTAGACCATATGACAAAGGTAAAGATGAATGTAATGTACAAAAACGCTGTGTGCAATGTTCATGGAATCAAAAGCATTTACCATTCATTTATTAGTCTATAAATGACTGGAAAATATAATTCAACAGAGGTTCTTAAATATAACTGACTGAACATTGTCAAACATATCTGACTTAAAATAAATAAGAAATAAAAAATAAACCTGCTGCAAGTAATTGAAGCTTTTAATTTTATTATTTTAATGTCACTTTGCATCACCATAGCATTCCTCTCTGTCTAGTTTTGGTGGTGAACACTGTGCAGGAAACCTTGAGTAAAAAAAGGCTTGAATGAGTCTGTGCTCTAATCAAAGTCAAAGTATCTTTATTTGTTAATCAGGTTCAGATGAAAATAATTTCATGGTGCAGGAGACTGAGTAAAAAAACTGTATTGAATCAGTCAATACTCTAATCAGGTTCAGATGAACAGAATAATATAAAAAAAAATTTAAAAAAAATGTTCCTCTCGCCCCACCTGGACAGTGTCTCCTTCAGACTCGGGTCCTCTACCAGAGGCCTGGGAGCCTGAGGGTTCTGCGCAGGATCTTAGCTGTTCCTAGCAATGCGCTCTTTTGTACAGAGATCTCTGATGTTGTTCCTGGTATCTGCTGGAGCCATTCTCCCAGCTTGGGGGTCACTGCCCCTAGTGCTCCGATTACTACTGGTACCACTGTTGCCTTCACACTCCACATTTTCTCTAACTCCTCTTTCAGCCCTTGGTATTTCTCAAGCTTCTCATGTTCTTTCTTTCTGATGTATGTCTTGTCTGACATATATATATATATATAATGTAATTTCATCATTGTGGTGGTAAGATTTGCCAATTCGCCACAAAGAAATATGTCCAAAGAAATACACCCCAATTCAGTTTTTGGCATATTTCAGGCCATAGCAATGCAATCTGCAGCTGTTCAGAACGTCCGGACCTTAGTCCCGCCCCCCATCCATCCGGTCGTTCCAATCTAGCATCTACTTAATGTAAAGTGATTTGAGTGGCCAAAAAAGAGCTATATAAATCCAATCCATTATTAATACAATTATTAGATTTTATTGTATCATTTTGCCATGTTGTTTATCTTTGTTCTGTTTTTCTTCATTAAATCTGTGTACTGTGTATCCAGGGCCGTTGCTAACCATTTGGGTGCCCTAAGCACAAATGCTCTGTGATGCCCCCCCCCCAACCTCAAACATTTTTTTTGAATTTTCAAAAATTTTGAATTTCTCAGTGCAATTTGTTTACACACTGTCAACAAACATGAGAAATCCAAAAAGGTGTGTGGAAAAACTGTAAACACAGACCAAACAACACTGTAAACACAGAACAAAGAGCCTGGCAATAAAGTGCAAAAATAATAGTTGAACAATAAAAATTCTCAATAAAGAAACTTAAATAAGAAAAATAAGAATGAGAACACAAAAGGCACTTTCCTTAAGTAACTATGTTACACATTTTTTACAATTATGAGATGCCCTAGAGAGGTACACACCTGCATTTCTTTGTTGCAAAATCAGCTATCAGACATGACAGCTTCTTAGCCACATCCCTGTGGCATACAGAGCCATAGTTGGGTTAAAATATATAATATATATATGCAGTAGCCAACTCCGACCAGCAGAGGGCGCGTTGGTGACACTGGTCAAGGGCACGGGTAGTCTCGTGAGACAACAAGAGAACACGCGAGAGGCTGTTCTGTGTACATACTACGGTGCCGCAGTGTCAGTTTATTGCCATTGTTTTTTTTTTCTTTTTATCCCTTACAGGTAAAGAGCAAGTGTCGGAGTTGTTCCGTACATGTATTAGATTGTTTTATAAGTGTAGTTCAAATGTGAAGTGTTATTTGTTTGTTCTACTTGTTAGAACACATAACGGTTGGGAAAGTGGCTAGGTCGTAGCCCGGGTTTAACGTCTCACGAGCGCGAGACGTTAAACCGACCGTTAGAGTAATAATGTTAATTCATATAATTCTTGTATTCTGTATTGTTTTTGTGTGTTTAATGTGTAATATGATTGTTTATGTGTATTATTTTAGAGACAACAAGAGAACACGCGAGAGGCTGTTCTGTGTACATACTACGGTGCCGCAGTGTCAGTTGATTGCCGTTGTTTTTTTTCTTTTTATCCCTTACAGGACAAAATAAAAGAAACGTTTTCAAAAATTAAATGTGTAGTGGAGGGCCATGTCATTTTGACCAAGGCAGACGTCTGTGGTGGAAGCTGAGGAAGGTTGATGATTTCCTGCATCATCTCTTCTTCTTTTTTTCCCCTCTTCTCAGCTCCAGACTCTTGCTGACGTTTCGAGGCCATATTCGCACAGCACAGGTGTTCACCAAATTGCGAATGAGGCATAATCGAACAGACCACTGGGAGGGGAGGGGGCACCATGAGACTGGAGAGAGGGGCACGGAGCAGGTCCCCCCATGTTCTCGGGAAAATTGGTTTATGTTGTTTTTGTATTGTTTAAACATATTAGCGCATATTATTAATATGATTTACACTTTTTTCCCCCACGACCCTGATTTCTTTTGGTGCCGTGCCGACACCAAAGTGCCCTACGCAGTGCGCGTTATGTGCGTCTGCGGAGCTACGGCGCTGAGTGTATCTGTGTATCAGAGTCATCCTTGCACCACATCCCCCTTGACAACTATTTGGTTTCTCCTGCACGTGTTAGAGAACATGAAAGCGAGAGAGAGAGAGAGAGAATGAGCGAGTGAGAAAGCAAGAGACACTTCTCAGAATTCTGGTCCTGGCTGAATAATGATGTGCCACTGGTGAAACTGTACATGGGGGGTAGACATACAAAGTATGGGGCCATATGTCTAACTTTTATATCTAATTTTTTTCCTTGCTGTCATTCCAAAAATGTTGACGTGAACAGAACAGATTAATTCTCTGTGTTTCCTTTAGCTGTGACTATATTACCTCCTCGTTTTAACAACTGCAGCCAGTTTTACGTGGAGCTATGCCTGCTTTTCAGACACACTATAGATGGAGAATCAGTGGCTGCAATTAGTATCAGGTTTGGTAAATCTCACGGCATGTGGTGAAATAAACATTTGTATTTACTCCTCCCAATAATTTTGTTCTGAGAGAAATGCATGAATAAGTGCATATTCATCATTTCAAAAACACTAAATAGGTTGTGTGAGCTCTTTCCCACGTGACAAGCACAAGCGAAACCTTCAGCACGCCCTGTTGGTAGAGAAGCTGCAACGCGTTTTTGTATATGCAGTCACTTTTTTACACACTGAGACCTTTAGTAAATCAGGCTCTTAGTGTCCTGTCCATGTTCTACAGCAGGTGTCTCGAGGGCCGCTGTCCTACATGTTTGACATATTTCCCTCTTCCATCACCATGAAAACCATTACACATCATCAGACTTCTGCAGAGTATGATGATGAGCTGATAATTAATTGAACCAGGTGTGTTTGGAAGAGGGAAATATTTAAAATATGCAGGATACTGGCCCTCCAGGACCAGAGTTTGACACCTGTGTTCTACAGCTTTAGTCACTCCAGTATGTATGTTATAAAAAGAAAAAAAATGTCTGTAGTAAATAACGGTAGAGCAAAGAGAAAACTGTCACTGGCATCATTCGTGTTTTATCACATCCTACAAAGAGTTGTCTGGGAGTTACACAGCAACAGATGACTCACTTCTTCTATAAAAGTGGCTTTGCATGTTGCACCCTCTGCTGATTTATGTACGTCAGTACAATCTAAGTTTTACTCCTGATGTAGAAATGGTAAGAAACAAATAAATGAATGTAATCTGCTGTACTGTACTTTTCCTATTCCCAGAGATTGTATGGTGGAAATGAAGGGAGTATATATACCATATATATACCTATATGTATATAAATATAAATATTTAGATATGAATATATGTCTGAAGATGTGTTAAAAATACTATGTGTGGCAAAGCATGAGTCAGAAGAACAGTGGGTTTCTAGCTGGAGATAAGTTTGTACTAAAAATAAGTGGAGTGACTCTAACAACAATCAGATGACATCAAGGAAGCAGGTTTAGCATGAGTAACTGGTGTCTGAAAATGGACTATAAAAGACACATACATGTCAAAATAAACTGAGCCTTATCCTATTCAACTTCTGATGGTCCTTGATCCATCATGAAAATCCACAACAGAAACACCTGCACATTAGGACATCCCATTGTCTCAGTGTTTTTCCTTCCCCCATAGCTACAACGGTAATTTTTTTTGTACTGTTGATCAATTCTGCAAAATGTGTTTTAAATGTTTCCCTTAAGTAACACTTGCAGTGTTGGTTGTCATTGCAATCATAGTACAATGGAAAATGTGATTCAAAAGGTTAAATGATTGTGACAATTGTGGAACAAGGTGTACAGGAATCCCCTAAGGGAAATACTTCTTCTTTTGAATATTAATTAGGGGGCAGGACTAAGATACACATCTTCCAGTGAAGACCAGTCCCTGATTATATGTCAGAAAGAGTCAAAGTCAATTTCAGTGGTACACTCTCTAACACTCTTACTCATCATGTCATCTTCTTGTACCATCCTCTCACTTACTCTTCTGTTCGCTGGTCCTTTGTGTATACCACACTGCCTGGACTTATGACATCAGACTCCATGACTCGACTAACTAAGTTCCATGGATGGCGAAATTTCTGAAAAATCTTGACTGATCACCAAGCCTCATTAACTGGTCATTAACTCGGTCACCGAGAAAAGAAAACAGTTGCTTTGCTCACACACACACACACAGCCATTTATGCACTGCGGTGCACTCACTTCACTTTTGAGTCACACTGCGAGATCGATTTTATGTTAAAATCTCATTTTAAACCATTACACATAGAGAAAACATTAGATGTTACAGGGAATTATGCTTCTAAATATTGTGGAATTTTTTTTTTTCACCAATGCCACCAGCCTGCGTCAGTACTGTACAAACTCATTTTTGTCGTAGCCCACCTGTTATGTCATTTTAAATAGGTCTGTCAGATGGATAACACAACTCATCCACCGTACTTTTGGGTTTCATGGTGACAACTTGTTGTCCGAGTCTCTATCTGCTAGCTCTAAAAGTTCTGTTACCTCACGTCAGCTTTGCATTTTGTTTATGTTTTGAGTAAACGTTCTAAACTGGTGGAAAATGGCAGTGCCACACACTGTAGATTAATTGAGCTCTGCATTTGCTATTAATAAATTCTGTCAAGTAGCCTATTGCTAATGTTTGAATTCATAATTTTTAAAGATAAGCTATAGAGAGATCACAAAGCTTCCTCTCTATAGTCACACTACAAGACAAAGGAGTTTGTGCAGTGGAATGACTGATGCAGGCTGTTGTTTTGCCATCAACCATCGGTCAAACGGTCATCAGTTAACATTCCTACTTCAGACATTACTGGATAATTTGCCCCTCCTGTGAAAATTTTCAGGAGCCGCCATTGGTCATATAACCCTTGACTTTCAATGACCTTTAAAAGTCAAACAAATGCTAGTTAAAGCCTTTAAATATGGACTACAGCACACGTGTGTGTTTCAGTCAGGGCCACAAGCACACAGTTCAGCCAGGGGTACACACTTATGTATGCATGTGTCAGTTTCCTTCATACCTTGAATACCATATTGACCTAAATATAGCAGTTGAAAAGCACTTGGAGAGTGCAGACTCCACCAAGGCAGATCAGTTCCCCCTCCTGAAAGACACGTGTGTGCGTCCCCCCTTCCACTGATCACCACCAAACTTGTATCACTTGTTTTTTTGTGCTAGTATCAACATTAAATGAAAATGTAATACATCTATAACTTTTTGCGTTATCTTGTTAACAAACACAAATAGATAAACCTCAATGATTACATCGTCCTTAGTAGAGTAACAAAGAGTTTTTTGGTTGAAAATAATGTGAAATAGTGGGGTGGTCTTATAACAAGAGTGGTCCTATATTCGAGTCCATATGATGGGATGTGCACATGTAGAACACATTTGTGCATTAGAGAGAAAAGGTATAAAGTAGCTTCATGTCCAAAAAAGCTGTCAATCACTTCTAGAAGCTTCCCTTCCTTTCCTCGGTTTTTCAAATGATCAAAATACAAAGGAAGTAAAGCTTGTAGATGCTAAATAAAGTTTGGAGCTTCACTTTGGCTTACACCTGCTACACACGCCACAAGAACAAAAAAAAATCTCGCTCCCAGGGCTGCAAGAACAAAATGTCTATATTTTTTCCCCCCACAGCTCTGGTTTGTACAAATCAGTGACATTTACCTTAATGAAGTTCTGAATTATTAACTCTATGCTTCTACAGTATTCTGCATGGGTCAGTGTGTCTTTTGGTAATTGGATTGTTTTTTCAACACGAGAAAAACTAGCAGTTAATTTATTTTCCTTTTAAAGAAACTGAATTTTAGGGCATTTCTCTCTTTTTCAGTGTCAAAATGGACCCCCACCCCTTAATTCTATTAAAAAGGGAAAAATCGAAGTCAATATTTTTTCTTAAAACATTATTTTATCTGTTTTGACACTGGTAAATAAATTACATAAATTTTTTTTTCTATTTTAAAACAAAAATCAATTAACCATTAGTTTTTATTGTTTCTGGAAAAAAGGCTCCAATTACTAAAGGGTTCACAGACATGTCTGTATGTATTATTATTTTTCCACTCCCTCCTTTATCACATTCTTAATGCTGGAATGAATAGATGTCTAGAACCTTCTTGATCTATTCTCAGATAGAGAACATTCCACCAAAACCTGCCTGCGGTGTATTTGACCATAACACTAAAACTGGTATAACATGTCTAGATAGGTCACGGATCACACACTATAAAAAGCGAAAGGTAACTGGTAAAACAATCATTACAGTTGACAAAAGAGAAAACACCAACTGCATAAACTGAAGGTAATTATTTGTTTTATTTTTATTTTTTGTTTTTTACTTTATTCCTAAAAAACTGAGGCTGAGTTGATTCAACATTAAGCAAATTAACAAAGTTACTTTGATTTACTTGCAAGTTTAGGACAGTTTCATTTAATATACGACAATTACATGGTGGGATAATATTTAATAATTTATAACACCAAACAGTATTTTCAATTTTGAATTCAAATATTGAATTGTTTTGCAGAAGTGAAACAGATTTTTTTCTAATCTGTACAGGTGTGCTGTCACTTGAGTTACAGGGAATTCATTAACACCTGTAAAAAAACAACCAATGTACAGTAACTGTGCTCTTAGTTACATGAACCTGTTGAACTTACATCCAGGATTAAAAATGTTCCTTTAAAATTATAATTTGTGGTAACATTGTGATGTACTTCATGTTTGTGATAATGACCTCCACACACTTTTTGGGAAGTATGAAAATTCCAAACATATGTTTGTTTTCAGTTGTGATAAATGAAATAAATGACAGATGTTTTCAGTGTGAAATGTACCTGTAACCAACACATGTAACTGTACTGTACCTGTTCATCTGTTTAATGGGATTTAGGTAAAGTTGCAGTAATGTTGATACAATTTATCATTAGAGTTAAAAATATATATAGTTGTGTGCTCTGAGAATGGAATATAATAGACAGATACTAGAATTGTTCTTTTTGATAAACAGTAAATTATTTTTGGTAATCTTTATCCCAGTGCTGGATGCTGAGCTGAGTTAGTTTACTTTCAGTTATAAAATTACAGCACCATAATTTCATTCTGTGCATTCACAACACACACACACACACACACACACACACACACACACACACACACACACATATATATGTATATATTAAAAAAAATATTTTATTTTATTTCTTCATTTATTTATTTTAATTTTCAAGGAGGGGAAGCTCTTATTTCTATGTAAATTCTGCCTTTCATTCCTTTTTCAAGTAAATGAAAACTTATGCCCAAGGGCATAACTTTGATTTCAAAAATAATACTGGGGACAATTACCGTAAACCTGAGTAAGGTTTGAAAACTGCTGGGTACAATCAGGCTATTCATCTATTTGACGTTCTGTTCATTCAGTTAAGCCTGTGTTCTGTCAAAATGTGCACCTGGATGTATACACTGACAGATGTGTCTATCAAAACCATTATAGTCTATTTAGGCATCATATAATGCTCCCAATATAGATAGACTTTTTTAAACAATTTTCTCTTTCTACTACTGTATTTAGATTTAGTTATTCAAAAGGTAGGCTATTGTTTGTGTTGGTTGAACTAACAAGATGTGAACAATAACACCCAGGTAAGCTAAGTCACATGCGCTATCATTCAAAGTGAATTTACTTAGGCTATTGTCAACTAATGTCAATAAGCTACGCTAAACTATGAATTAATCTAAATCACTAGTCTATTATTTAGTCACTGAAATGGTAAGCTATTGTTTACATGTATTAAACTAATTTGAATAATAACACCCAGACAACTCATGTGCATAAAGCTCATATCATACAAAACTTACTAAATAAAAAGTTACTATCTATCGATTGCTTATATGCTTGCTGGTCAAAGGCAGGATAAAATAAATATACTCTCAAATTATTACGTCCAGCTGAATTGACATAACACTGGGTGAAACAAAACTCTTGAAATACCAATGTTATGTGACGGAATCAATAATTGCTTTTTTTTCTTCTTTTTTTTTTACATCGGTGATGTAAATGCTCACATGGGGCCCTACAATTGGAGCATATAGAGCCTTTGGGGTGCTCTATACGCCCTACTATACTGATGAGCACCTTCTAGCACTGTGGTAGCTTCAAATGTTGTCATGTGATATTCCAAACTTGGTGTTGAGGCAAGGTAAGGCCAGGCAAATTTATTTGTATAGCACATTTCATGTACAGGACAACTCAAGGTGCTTTACACAAAAACAGAAACAGAAGAAAATTAAAATGATAAAGATGCATTAAAAGACAATTAAAATCAAGACATAAAAACATTTTAAAGCAAATAATCTAAGTAAAAGCTCCAGTGAACAATAATGTTTACAGGCCTGATTTAAATGAACTGACAGTTTTTCTCAGACCTCAGATATCCAGGTAGTTTGTTCCACAGTTGAGGAGCAGAGTAACTGAATGATGCCTCACTTTGTTTCGTTCTAATCTTTGGAACACAAAGTAAACCTGGTCCTGATGACCTCAGGGCTCTGGATGCTTCATAGGGAACCAGTAGGTCTAGGATGTATTTGGGTTTTGAGTGAGTAAAACAACAAAAGCACCACTTATGATCTCTAGAAATATGAAGCATATTGTTACAGATCACCAGTGCTGCTGCTTCTGCACCAAGAAGGCAGCATAAGTAACATATTCAGCCTAGGAAACTAGAGAAACGAGAAGACTAGAAAAAGTCCCTGGCATCCCCAGTGAAAATGACGTCTATTCTGTGACCTTATTGTTCCAAGAAGGCATCTTTTCCAGGGACTTCTCCAGTATTCTCTAGGCTGCTTTAAGGATACCAACAAATGGATGGACAACAAATGTATGAGAAGTGAACAACATTGACTCAGACCATTTGTGATAAGGAACTGATTCTTAACAAACTTGTTTTCAAGAACTTCTAACAGATTTCTGGTCAATTAAATGTTAATGCAGACGTAGATATTTGACTACTTAGTTTTTGACATTATTTATTTAGTATATTTAGTATATAGTATATATGTTTATATTTATATATATATATATATATATATATATATATATATATATATATATATATGTGTGTGTGTGTGTGTGTGTGTGTATATGTAGCATATATGTTTATATGTATATGATAAACATGTGTATATTTCTCATATTTTACAGCTATGGGACGGAACAGTTCTAAACCTGCAGTGCACCTCCCTTGTAAGACATTAAAAGTACTAAAGAACATATCTTCAACTGACATGATTATACATGTTTATTATGTTCCACAAATAACATGCTTTATCTCACTAGTGTTTGATGAAGAATGGCGAACTGTAAAATGGACGTGAGTCCTTTTTCATTTATCTTATCTAGAGCCACACCTACTGCACAGCAAGTGAATCATATCAGTACTACAGACAAAAAGTAAGAATAAACATCTTTAAATGTTACTTTTTAATAGTGGCAAAGCTGAACCTTTGCCTCATAATGATGAGAGGGAAGAAGATCAGCAAATTAGAATTCTGATTTATGGACCCATTGGTCATGGAAAGTCCAGTTTTATCAACACTGTGGACAGTGTGTTACGAGGCAAAATGACAGCACGGGCTTTGGTGGATGACATTGGAGGAACATCCTTCACCAAAATGGTAAATTAAAACTCAGCTGTTTTTGTTTGCAATCTCATGAATAATAAAGGACATTGATGTGATCATAGTGACACCCCTGTTTTTATAAATTAAATATTCTGTTTTACAGTACACAACATACAAAATTCCAAAAAGAGAACGTGGAAAGTTTTACCCATTTATCTTCAATGACATTATGGGCATCGAGAAGGGCCGAGGAGTTTGTGAGGAGGACATCAAACTAGCCATGATGGGACATGTTAAAGATGGGTATCCGGTAAAGTTTCTGAACTAAAGTTTTAAACAAGTAACTGATGTGCAGAATATGGTACTTTTATGGTACTTTATGGTATTTTATCCAAACTATTTACATGTATTATTGTTACATGTAGTTTTAGACCTGGTCAAAAATCAACTTTTTCCTATTCTCATATGAAATGGCATTTTATGTTAATATTGTTCTTTGATTTTCTACCATTTGTGTCTTACTTTGCTCATGTTACCAATTATTTTGTTAGTTCTCAGGAGTTAAAGGGTTAAACTGAATCACATGGAAGAGGGAAATATCTAAAACATGCAGGACACCGGCCCTCGAGGACGGGAGTTTGACACCTGTGCTTTACATGGTGGAAAGCAGAAAACAAATCTTGAAAGATTTGCACAAACAACTCGTGGAAGCAGGATTCACTTGTTTAGGGTTTGTTTCTTGACGTTATCAAATCTTCTGTTACATTCAACATCTTTGAGCAGGTACTCCCTCTGCTTGGCATCAGTGGTGATCACATTAGCAAAATTACTCAATATTATTATTATTATTATTATTATTATTATTATTATTATTATTATTATTATTATTAATAATAATAATAATAATAATAATAATAATAATAATAATAATAATAATAATAATAATAATAATAATAATAATAATAATAATAATAATTAAAGCTGCAAGCAGCATTGGATCGGGACCTCGACTTTACGCGTGGATTTCGTCCCATGCCATAACACGTTATAACCCTCATATCTAAAAATGAGCAAATTATACTCCATAATATGGCATTTTCATCAAAGTTTCAGTCAAAGCAGGTCCTGTTTGGGAGCCAGACACAGCGCAGTTGTGCCCTATATATGGAGGGAAGGGGGCGTGGCCGGAGCACTGCATGTATGTGTAGAGCAGGGTGAGAGTGTTAGCCAATCAGCTGTCAGCTTTAGAGTGTGTGGCTGTATCTAGGCAGAAAGTCAGAGAGAGAAAGAAATAGGAACAAAGTAATGTCACATGTATAGGTGTACAGGAGTGGGAGCATATTAGCCAATCAGCTGTCAGTATTAGAGGGTGTGCTGTTGCTGGGCAGAAAAGAAGAGTGAGAGAGGGCAAAAAGGAGCAAAGTATATGTCACACACACTGTGTATATAAACATACACATACTCTGTGTACATGACATACATTATGTATATGCCATGTGTGTAGGTCATTCCATGTATATGTGTGTATATAGGTTTGTGTATGTTGCCCTGTGTCTGTATGAGAGAATTTGCCTGTCAATCATGTTAAAGCTCCTCCCACAGTCTGTTCAACTTCTCTTCATTGTCTGCACCTGTTAATCAAAGCTGCGCCGTTGCCCTGGTAACGGCCCCCACCTTTTTTCTCCTACACAGATGCACAGCCTGTCCCTCTGTAACTGGCTTTAAAGCCAAATCTTACCTCAGAACTACTGCCATTTGTGAGAGAACCGTAAATGCTAGCTCAAAACCAAAATGATTGTGAGTGACAGGAGGCTTTGAGGAACAAGTAGATGTATTTTTTTCTGCTGTAGGGTCAAACATGACCGAGATTGGGCAGTTTTAAAAACACTAAAATTAGGCGAACATAAGATTTTCTTTGATCCAAATTAACATGGGAGTGAATGAAGGCTGAGACCAGACATCCCCCCAAACTACTGAGTCTCATTTAAATTTTAAATTAGCTGGATCTTCCAAACCTGGTTTATATTGTTCCTAGGTAGTATGACTACATTTCTGGAAAGTTTCATTCACTTGCTGTTTATGGTTTCTCATATTTTGCCATTTTCATCAAAGTTTCAGTCAAAGCTGCTCCTCTACTGCACCCACACAAAAGCATTGTGCCAAATAAGGAGTTGCAGGGGGCGTGGCTAATTCCGCCACCTAGAATTTCTTTCTGACTTTGGGGAAAATCTGGAACTCAGGAGAGGAAACTAAAATTGCCGAATCTCCCAAACCGTACATCTGATTTAAAAAATTCTTAGTGTGGCGACTTCTGCTCATGTCACTGATTCTCACAATATGTCATATGTTGGGGAATATTTAATTTTATTTTTAAATTTTCGGCTATTGCAACTAACCGGGCCTGAGTAAAAAAAACT
The DNA here is from genome assembly GCA_020466265.1 of Siphamia tubifer. NCBI lineage: Eukaryota > Metazoa > Chordata > Actinopteri > Kurtiformes > Apogonidae > Siphamia > Siphamia tubifer. The sequence goes on along the minus strand of CM035790.1, from coordinate 21,594,502 downwards.
ACAGGAGATACAAAAATGATTTTTACAACTTTTATGTTTCTCAGATAGCTCTATCCATTGGTACTATTTTTACATCTCTGCGACATAAGGTTTTGGAGGAGTAAATTTTTTACGATTTCCAAACAACTCCAGATTGCGAACTTTCTGTAGGAGATAGACCATAAGTACCAGTGTATGAATTTTTCGGGCGGTTACAAGGAAACTTTTGGCGTTGGTTTCATGTCTCTAGGCCAAGCGGTTCAGGTTTTAGATTTGGAAGCTTTTACTTTGAAAGGCAGATTGTGAACTTCCTGTCCAAGATAGATGGGTGGTATCAGCGTATGAAATGTCGGGCTGTCGCGCCAGCGTGCGTCTCATCTTTCTGCGACATTCCTAAGGCTCGTTTGGGCCATTTTAGTGATTTTTCCGGAATTTTCCATGCGTTCTTTTCTCAATAAAATTAATATTATGGGATGGAATCACATTTTTTCTTCATATATAATGAAATTTGGCAGACCTTCGGTCACGATCTGCTAGCTCTAAATGTATTTTTTGCCTAAAGCAATGCCGGCCGCAACTTTTGCTGTTTTTTTCGTGTCTTTAAGGCGAACCTCTGAAAAGTTAACGTTCCAATTTTTTCTCCTTTTTGGTTGCTAGTTCAAAGAAGAAAGAGTTCGGCGTAAGAAAAATAATAAAAAACGAACGAAATACAATAGGGACTCGGCCCACAGGGCCGAGTCCCTATGCGTTGCACACATAGTGTGCAAATGCATAGTGTGCAAATGCATAGTGCCTCGACCCTGCGTGCTCGGTTCCTAACGAGTCCCTATGCGTTGCACACATAGTGTGCAAATGCATAGGGCCTCGACCCTGCGGGCCGAGTCCCTAATAACTGTTTATGAAATAAGTAAGCCTCTGTGGGTTCTTCACAGAAAAAAGGTCCATGGAACATAAACGTCTTCATATTAACAGGTCCAAGTTCAGCTTAGTTGTCAGAGCAGAATCTCTGACTTAAATGACTCATATGAGCAGTCTCTCAAAATTATTGTGTCAAACTAGTTAATAATAGTTAATTGTTGGAAAGCCCACACAGTTTAATTGTTTATTTGATTGTTTGGTTATATTTGTTCAGGAATAATTCCTTTTCTGTAAGTTTTCAAATGTCCCACACTGTGGAACGCACCACTAATGTTACGACGGTTATGAACGTAGTCCGTGTTTTATTAGCCGCTGTGTTGTAGGTAACCGTGCCAAGTTCACCATCTCTGCTTCTTTTTCTCTTTTTTATTCATCTATTCCTGGTTTATTACTTAGTGTAGATGCCACAAGGTGAGATAAATAACACAGTACAGTTCGGGTAGATGTTAGCATTTGTACTGTATAAGCTAATGCTGTTTGGCGCCGGTGTGTTGTTGAAGCTAATACGATAATGTGCTAGCAGCTAGCATTGCTAGCTGTAATCTGTGATCTCTGTGAGGTGATGTGTGTGTTCCATGACCCATGTAATACATCTGAGTGACTCATATAGTCGGTCTTAGTTAATTTATTATTGTATGTATATATTGTTATATTGGGTGTTACTGTGTATTATTACAGACCGCAGTGAATAAACCTTTAATGAGGACATCTGTATCCGTGTTCTTTAATTAGAACCACAACCCACACCTTGTCACTATGAACCAAATCGTGGAGACAAAACCACGCTCTCTGCTTCATTAATAATGAAAATAGTTCATAACTAAGGAACATTTTATTGCAAAAGTCCAACTTTGTTGTGAAATACAAATACACACATATAAAAAAGTCTAAATTGTCTCTGGTATTGTTCAGGGGGCCGGACCAAATGTGGAGGTGGGCCGTATCTGGCCCGTGGGCCGTAGTTTGGGGACCACTGGTCTAGGGCTTTGTTGTCGTCATTCTATGCTCAGGCTTGCACTTGTTAGATACATAATTCACAAATCGAATTATTACCCAAGAAATTCAAGACAAACTTAGAACATTTATTCATTCACAATATGAACTTTATTTTGATATATTAAAACGTGTTAAAATCTAGTTTCTAGCAAATTGTTTGCAATCATCATACACAAATAATGCCTCCGCAATTGAAAAAAAGCCAACATTTTCTACAAATCAATATATATATATATATATATTTGAAGAGAAATTGAATATTCACACATTTTTATGGGTAGGATACATGCTGTACAGTCTCTTCATTCATTTGGCATTGGCTTATTTGGGTGTAAAGTTATAGTACTGAAAGTGAAAGAAAATGAATGTGTTTTGGAAGAGAGACTGTAAAACTTCAGCCTCAATGTGACAATGCTCATCTGCATCCTAGACAAAAATTGTGATAGTTTTTTGGCTTTTTAAGATCAAGAAGGATGGAAACAATGCCATTCTGAATGAAAATATGAAAAAGTTGATATTTGAACACATCTAATGTAGATTATGTCAAAATATGCTAATTAATAGTATTTTTCATTGTTTTACAGTTCAATCCAGACTACACATTATCCACAGATGATCCATTCTACAACACAAACCCCAGTCTGAGTGACAAAGTACATGTTCTGGTTTGTGTCGTCTCTGCTGATAAAGTACATTTAGTGGATGATGATACTATGACTAAAATGAGGATAGTCAGGCTGTATGCTAGAGACATGGGTGAGTACAAAAAGGAATTTGGGAGTGGGTCATAGATAACATTAAAATGATCTGATTGTTAACTTTATTATCTTTGCTGTCTGTTCTTTATCCTCAGGGATTCCTCAAATAGCTATTCTCACCAAAGTTGATGAAGCCTGTCCTCAGGTCAAAGCAAACTTAAAAAATGTCTACAAAAGCAAGTTTGTGAAAAAACAGGTAGGTCCAAAACTATATATTTGTTGTTCATAGAGTGATGATAAGACATTGAAATAACTCAAATATGGAAGTTTGCAGTAATGTCTTCATTCTTATCTTGTTAATTTGACAACATAGATGGAGGTTGTGAGTGCATCACTGGGTATTCCACTGAACTGCATCTTTCCTGTGAAGAACTACCACTCAGAAATCAATCGAAATGGTGACCTTGAAATACTGATACTGATGGCACTGAAACAGATGCTCAACTTTGGAGAAGATTTTGTGAATGACTATGAAAGCAAATGAGACAAACTCTGCTTCAGCTCCTCGTGAAAAGAAATCATGTAAAAAAAAAAAAATCACATTGTATTTGCATGTAGGGACACAGATTTATAGCTTCATATACAGTTATGTCTAATATTATACCTAATTAATCAAACAGAAGTAACTGGTTAAATGCAGATCTGTAACTTAAATAAAAGTTAAAATTCTAAAAAGACTAACGAGTTTAATTCAGAATATCACATATTGCTTCGTAAATAGTTTCCATTAGATGTTACTTGGGGATCGCCTGTTAATGTCTGCTTAAATGATACACTGCAATCAATTTGTACTAATTAAATAAAAATAACATTAAACACAACATAACCAAATGAGTGAAAATGTTTCATTATTTCATTCTTTATTGTCTCTCAGGCTTATAGTTGTTAATTCTTTGTGTGTATAATTTTGTTCGGTCCAGATAATCGTAAACTATTAGAATGATTTTGACATCATCACATGACGTGGTCAACAACTCAACTGTTGTGATGATGCCATTAAAGACCATTGTAAATGTAGCATTATAATCATCCCAGCCTGCATGATGCCTTTTATGTTTGAATTTAACACCATTTCTTATAATTTCATCTAAATGAGAAGCTAAAGTAAATTCCATAGGGACAGTTTGATTGGTTTAGTTGAGACCTATTTAAAAACATATATGCTATCTGTTCACTAGCTATTATCTTATTTTACTGTTATTTACATTTTCACTTTTGTTTTCTTTGTTTAAATAAACATGTTTTTTAAGATAGCACTGATACTGTGATGAGTACGGGAAAATCTGAGCTTTTGGAGACATATTTGAATGCAGCATGGTACAAGTATGGAAAAGAGGAAGAAATCCACATAATATATCTTCCATCATAAAAAACAACATACACTAATTGTCCCCAAAGCAACATTTCACTAGTTACTCTGCCAAGGAATTGGGGGAGTTATGATTTTGCTGGTGTGTGTGTTTGTTTGTGAGTTTGTTTGTTTGTTCATTAAAAGATAACTCAAAAAGTTATGAACAGAGCTGGGTCAAATTTCCAGAAATGTTGATACTGGAAAAAGGAACAACTGATTAAATGTTGTTGGTTGTGGTGGTGGGGGGGTGATACTGACACAAGATACAAGTCCAAATCAAATTACTAAAAGACACACTAACCTGTTTGTCATGTCTGCATGTTTTGTTAGTTTCCACTCCCTCTCTTTATCACGTTCTTAATGCTAGAATGAACTGTCATGTCTAGAACCTTCTTGATTGATTCTTAGATACAACACATTCAACCGAAAACCTGCATGATTGGTTTTTAACCATGACATTATGACAACAAAACTTATATAAGATGTCTAAATAGTCCACGTAACATGCACAAACAAACATTTTAGTTGACAACAGCGAAACGACAACACTGACTTCGCAAACTAAAGGTAGAGTTATTTGTTTTGGTTTTTTTTTATTTGAATTGTTTGATTATATTCCTAAGAAGCTGAGGCAGAGTTCACATAACATTAAACAAATTAAAAACTTACTTTTATTTACTTGCAGTTTACAACTATGATAAAATAGTCAAAAAAGCTGAGGAGTTTGGGACAGTTTCATTAAGTATAAAACAATTGCAAGATGGTAAAATATTTTATTACGCTTTGCATTAAACAGTATTTTAACACTTTTAAGAATATATTTGTTTTCACCAATGATGATTATAATAGATGACAGATGTCATCAGTGTGAAATGTAGCCACACTGTAAAAAAGATAAAACAATTTTAAAAATCTTGTTTGTACAGAAAACAGCTGTCAGCTGTGGCTGCAAGAATAATCCTGTAAAAACACATGAAACTGTAAATATGTTTACAGAGAAAGATGTAGATTTAACATTTTAAACATGTAGATTTAACATTGAATGTAAACAGTAAATGAACTTCCACTTACATAGACCTGCATGGTGCCTAAACTGGGACCAGTTTAAGGTTCAGTGTCTTCAGAATTTTTTAAGACCACTTGGACATGTGAACAGCTGGAGCTGGGATTCGTACTGCCAACCCTTTGGTCACCCCATTGTACATATTTAAAATCTTAAATGATCAACTATTTACACATTTTATTAAAATAAATAAATTGGCTGTTATTTCAACATTGTGGTCTTGTTTTTCAATGTACAGTTTTATTTTCTGAAAACAATAATAATATATCATTTTACATACAAATCTGGTTTTGTTAACATATTCATTCTGTAAAAATAACAGTTACATTTGAATTAATCAGTAAAACAAAAGTCCCACATAAACAACTTCGTATTGTATTTACACTTACAGTTTCTTTTCTGAAGCAATTTTAACATGTTTTCCTGTTAATTCTATCATCTTTTTTTTTTTTTTTTTTTTTTTTTTTACAGTTTCTATCAAGCACATTTACCTATTGTAGGTTTGTTCAGTTGTTTAACCTGATTTTGTGTTAATAAAAAAAAGATGGACTTCAGGGTAAAAATATTTTTTGTAAACAGTAATATGGTTATTGTAATTTTTAGTATATATTATATATTAAACATTCATATCTGTGTAATATTGGTATTTAACATTTTTCATATTTTACAGATATGGCATGGTTATTCCAACCATCACCATGTAAGATTAAAAACACTAAAGAACATATCTTCAACTTTGTCATCATTATATATGTATGTTGTATTTAATAAATAACATGCTTTATTTCACTAGTGCTTAAGAAAGAATGGCGACCTGTACCATGGGGTGAGTACTTTTTAATTGATCTTTTTTTCTTTTTTTCTCTTTTTCTATAGCCTACTGGTTACCATTAGGAATGGAAACCATTAATTCATCTTTGATATGTGCTCTTTATGCAAATATAATGCATATATTGTGCTGATTTAATTTCTGTATTAAATTATTAAATTTAGTTTCTGTAGTTTCCTGTTATTTGACTAGAGTGACACCTACTGCACAGCAAGTGAAACATGTCAGTTCTACAGACAAAAAGTAATAATAAACATTTTAAATGTTTTTTTAATAGTGTAAAATCTGAATATCTACGGTTTATGAGGTGTTTTGAGCCTCTTCAACTTCATAATGATGAGAAGAAAGACAATCAGCATATTAGAATTCTGGTTTATGGACCAGTTGGCCACGGCAAGTCGAGTTTTATCAACACTGTGGACACTGTGTTAAGAGGCAGAGTGACTGGACGAGCTTTGGTGGATAACATTGGAGGAACATCCTTCACCACAAAGGTGAACTAAAACTCAGCTGTGTTTGTTTAATCTAGTAAATAATATTGGATATTGATGTGATCATAGTGACACCTCTGTTCTTATAAGTTAAATCTTTTATTTTACAGTACACAACATACAAAATTCAAAAAAGAGAACGTGGGAAATTTTACCCATTTGTCTTCAGTGACATTATGGGCATCGAGAGGAATGAAGGACTTTTTGAGGAGGACATCAAACTAGCCATGATGGGACATGTCAAAGATGGTTATCTGGTAAAATTACTGAATTAAACTTTTATGCAATTAACTGTGATGTACATGTAACCGAGAGAAAAAGGAGAGAAGGTGGTGGTCAAAACTGATCCCGGATCAGTAGTTCAATTTTTTAAAGTTTAATTCACAATTATGTAGAGCAAAGGATAAAAAACTAAAAAAAAACCAATCATAATATTTAAGATACTAAAAAAAGAGTAGTTGTACATAACAAGATGTTCCACAAATTAAAACATTAGGGGACTGGCCGGCCGCGGATGTGCGCCGCGACAAGGGAGGAAGTCGCTGGAGCAGAGTGCCTACTACGCGCTGCGTGCAACACACACACACACACAAAACAAGGATAAACAAACCATGCAAAAGTGGGTAAGTGCAGAAAAAGAACACAAGTTGGGAGTGATGGGACGGTAGTGAGAAACTGTCTCCACAGCCCCTCGTCACCAGTGTTGCCAACTCCCAAACAACGTAAGGAGCTAGGGGCACTTCCAAAATGCACTAGAATGCGCTAAGGTATATATATATAAAGTGTGGTCAAGTAAGAGTGTGTGTGACACACACATATATATATATATATATATATATATATATATATATATATATATATATATATATATATATATATATATATATATATATATATATATATATATATATATATATATATATATATATATATATATATATATATATATATATATATATATGTGTGTGTGTGTGTGTGTGTGTGTGTGTGTGTGGGTGTGCGTGTACACTGTACACGCACACCCACTCTTACTTGACCACACTTTGTCTGACCTCTCCCCCGAAACCTCTTTGCCATGGGAGACTCTACCAGGAGTATTATAGGCTTGCCTGGAATATAGGATTCCAGGCTGGCCTATAATACTCCAGACAACACAGCTCTTGGGTTCAGTGTGGCACACAGACCTCTCCACCATGTTAAGGTTATGGTCCTAGGAGAGGATATTTTTTGGTGTTTTTTGTGTATGTCTGTTTTAAGTGGCATTGGCAATGAAGGGAGAATCAAACTGTTTGTCTCAACCAGATAGACAGATAGATAATAAGTGCCCCTCACTTCACAATCACATGGGTGTGATTTTTTATTTATTTATTTTTTTTTTACCAGAGCTGCTGCTTGGCGAGTGCTTCATGAGTCCTGAGTAGAATGATTGCGATATTGAGGGGACAGAAACGGCCTGAGTCACAGGCGCGCGATTTGTTCCTATTGTCAATAGAAGTCTATGCAGAAGAGCCGCCTTTGAACTGGCCCCATAATGTGAACGGGATGACGGGATCATTGTCGTAACTCAGTCTATACTCGAATGGTGTGCACACTGTGCGCCGTGCCTCCCGCGCACAGGCAAGCAAATGGAGAAGAGGAAAAAGTATGAAAAACGAGGGTTTTATCTCTAGCGCCTGTCAATAAATTTCACCCCAACTCACCAGCAAAAAAGCACTAGATTTTGCGCCATGCGCTTTTCACAAATGTTGGGCGCTAGGGGGGTCTGAAAAAGCTTTAAATATAGCGACAAATGCGCCAAGTTGGCAACAGTACTCGTCACTACGGGCAATCACGCCCAGACCAGATCCTAAACAGATAAAGGAACTGTTAAAAATATATATAAAAAGAACCCTATTCTGCATACGGATTAATTCAAAATACAAATTAAAAGACCCAATCTTGCGTTAAAACAGGTAAAAATAATACTAATAAAATCAACATAAAACAGCAGTGGCCCGGCTCCTAAGCAGCATGCATGATGCGGCCATGCTCATTTAGTGTTCGTTCAATGAAGAGGAGTGTAAGGCTGTCTTTTGTCCAATCACGTTTATATCTGCTCAGAAAATTACCAACACCTGTGTGCTCTGACTAGCGGTACGGGGTTGCCGAGGGACAACAGTCACCGTCGGTCACATACAGAATATGGTACATTTCCAAACATGTATTTTAATTACATGTAGTTTATTTGGAAAACAGCAAATTAAATTAATAGTATTTTTCATTGTTTTACAGTTCAAACCAGACTCTACATTATCCACAGATGATCCATTCTACAACACAAACCCCAGTCTGAGTGACAAAGTACATGTTCTGGTTTGTGTCGTCTCTGCTGATAAAGTACCTTTACTGGATAATGATACTATGAATAAAATGAGGGAAGTCAGGCTGGATGCTAGAGACATGGGTGAGTACAAAAAGGAATTTGGGAGTGGGTCATAGATAAAGTTAAAATGATCTGATTATTAACTTTATTATCTTTGGTGTCTGTTTTTTTTATCATCAGAGATTCCTCAAATAGCTATTCTCACCAAAGTTGATGAAGCCTGTCCTGAGGTCAAAGGAAACTTAAAAAATGTCTACAAAAGCAAGTATGTAAAACAACAGGTAGGTCTAAAACTATATATTTGTTGTTCATAGAGTGATGATAAGAGATTGAAATGACTCAAATATTCTCTTTAAGTGGAAGTTTTTAGTAACGTCTTTGATCTTATCTTGTTAATTTGACAACATAGATGGAGGTTGTGAGTGCATCACTGGGTATTCCACTGAACTGCATCTTTCCTGTGAAGAACTACCACTCTGAAATCACTCCAAATGATGACCTTGAAATACTGATACTGATGGCACTGAAACAGATGCTCAACTTTGGAAAAGATTTTGTGAATGACTGTAAAAACAAATGAGACAAACTCTGCTTCAGCTCCTCATGAAAATACGTAAATCATATAAAAAAATCATATGGTATTTTCATGGAGGGACACAGATTTATAGCTTCATATACAGTTATGTCTAATATTATACCTAATTAACCAAGCAGAAGTAACCGGTTAAGCGCAGATCTGTAAGTTAAATGAAAGTTACAATTCTAAATTTTTTTTTATAAAAAATAACAAGTTTAATTCAGAATATCACATATTGCTTCATAAATAGTTATCATTAGATGTTACTTTGGGATCGCCTGTTAATGTCTGCTTAACCTCCTGGGACCCAGTAGGAAAACATTGTTTGCCATTTTACATGAAATAATTGCCTTAATTGGAAATAGCATGATGCAACAGTTTATTCAGACACATTTTTAATTTTTTTTTTTAACATAATGTCCTTTTCAGTGGACATTTTTTATTTATTATTTTTAAATAAAAGTGTGAAATTCTTGTCCACTACAGAGGACAAAAAATGTATTGCTGGGACTCAGGAGGTTAAATGGTAAACTGCAATCAATTTGTACTAATTAAATAAAAATATCATTAAACACAAGATAACCAAATGAGTGAAAACGTTGCATTATTTCATACTTTATTGGTTCTCAGGCTTATAATTGTTAATTCTTTGTGTGGATAATTTTGTTTGGTCCAGATAATCGTAAACTATTAGAATAATTCTGGTCAACAACTCAGCTGTTGTGATGATGCCTTTAAAGACCATTGTAAATGTAGGATTATAATCATCCTAACTTGTGTGATGCCTTTTATGCTTGAATTTAACACCACTTCTCATAATTTAATCTAAATGAGAAGCTAAAGTAAATTCCACAGGGACAGTTTGATTTGTTTAGTTGAGACCTATTTAAAAACACACCAGACACTTGAAAACGCTTTACTGAGGGCGCAATATAAATATATGTTCACTAGCTATTATCTTATTTTATTGTGTTATTTACATTTTCACTTTTGTTTTCTTAGTTTAAATAAACAAGTTTTTTTAAGGTAACGCTGATATTGTGAAAGGGCGGCACGGTGGTGCAGTGGTTAGCACTCGTGCCTCACAGCAAGAAGGACCCTGGTTTGAATCCCACAACAGACCTTTCTGTGTGGAGTTTGCATGTCCTCCCCGTGTCCGCGTGGGTTTTCGCCGGGCACTCCAGTTTCCTCCCACCATCCAAAAACATGCACTGATAGGTTAATTGGTTACTCTAAAAAAAAAATTGGCCATAGGTGTGAATGTGAGAGTGATTGTCTATATATGTTCAGCCCTGCGATGAACTGCCGTCTCATACAGGGTGTACCCCGCCTTTGCCCATTGTAGCTGGATTAGGCCCCAGTGACCCTAGTGAGGATAAAGCGGGTTCAGATAATGAATGAATAAATGAATGAATGATATTGTGAAGAGTACAGGAAAATCTGAGCTTTTGGAGACATACAGTATTTGAATGCAGCATGGTACTAGTGAGGAAAAGAGGAAGAAATCCACATAATATATCTTCCATCATAAAAAACAACATACACTAATTATCCCAAAGCAACATTTCACTAGTTACTCTGCCAAGGAATTGGTGAAGTTATGATTTTGCTGGTGTTTGTGTGTTTGTTTGTTAGTTTGTTTGTTAGCTAAAAAGATAACTCAAAAAGTTATGGACAGATTTGGGTAAAATTTTCAGAAATGTTGATACTTGTTAAGTATATGTTGTTACAAATACAAAGCCATGTTAATCAGCATTCAATAAGATGCGTATGATGTAATGACGTCGGTGTACACGCACACGCGCATCACGCGCACCACCGCCATGTTTATTTTTATATGTTGAATAAACGGCTGAGTCAGTTGTGTTTGTGCCAGCCAACAGAGAAGACGGTCCTGAGTAATTTCTTTCTAAGCTAGGCTAGTTGGTAAAGTTGTTCACTGTGTTACCTAAGTAAAACGCAAAGCTGCTGCGCAGGGATGACGAATATCTCAACAGGTTATGGGCCCAGTCACTTAGGCCACAGGTGTAGCAGACTTTTATTCGACGGCGAAGAGAAAAATTATGAACTTTGGGAAGCAAGGTTCCTCGCCCACATGGAGCTTCGTAGTCTCAGGGAGACTATCACGGTGGAACCCGTCATTGACGGAGAAGATGATGAAGCTCTCGCCGAAGATGAAGTGAAAAATGGTGAGGCGTACGCGGAACTTGTGCAAGTTTTGGACAACAAAAGTTTATCGTTGGTGATGAGAGACGCCGAACGAAATGGAAGAAAGGCATTGGAGATTCTGCGAAAGCACTACGTTGGCAAGGACAAACCACGAGTCGTGAGTCTTTATTGTGAACTGTCCTCACTCTGCAAAGCTAGCGATGAGACAATTACCGAATACATAATTCGAGCAGAGACTATCTTCACGTCATTAACGAGAGCAGACGAACAAATCAGTGATGGACTTATGATCGCAATGGTAGTAAAAGGGTTACCAGAGTCATATAAGCCGTTCGTTGTGCACGTTACACAGACAAATGAAGTCGTTACTTTTGGAGAGTTTAAAAGTAAACTACGCAGCTATGAGAGTACCGAGAAATATGGCAGAGGAGATGTGACTGAGGACAATGTGATGAGGTCAAGCGGGGCAACAAAAGCGCGCGGGAGAGGCCGAGGAAAGAAAGTGGACTTGGCTGACATGGAGTGTTACGCGTGCGGGAAAAGAGGACACATGGCCCGGGTATGCCCCAATGAAATGCAACAGAGAGATGATCGGGCATGGGGCAAGCCACAGCGAGGAAGAGGACGTGGTCGTGGATACAGCCGAGGTCGTGACCAAATCAAGAAAGTTGATGGACAGACAGATTCAGAGTCGTCATTTTATTTTAAGATGAGTGACTGCCAAGTGCAAGGACAAAACAAGAAGGGGCTCATGGTTGATTGTGGAGCCACATCGCACATGATCAACGATGCCACCAAGTTCAAAATGGTGGACAAGCGCTTCAAACCAGAGGATCACATAATCGAGTTGGCCGATGGAACAAAGGTTAGCGGAATGGCGAAGATGAGGGGAGACGCCGAGGTCACCTTGCTGGACAGCGAGGGACGACGAGTGAGAATGAGACTCAAGCAGGCGCTCTATATTCCATCATTCCCACAGAACATTTTTTCCGTCAAGGCAGCGACAGCAAATGGTGCCGAGGTCCGGTTCAAAGATGGCGACGACTGGCTGGTGAACAGGGACGGTACTAAATTCAGAATGCATGTGTATGGTAGACTGTATTACCTTAGCACAGTTGAGAGTGAAAACATTGATGAAGTGTATGGTTGTCATGACATGCAAACGTGGCACAGAATACTAGGGCATTGTAACTTCGATGACATTGCAAAGTTAGAGAATGTAGTTGAAGGGATGTCTATTCAGGGTAAAAATGACAAGACAAACCAAAACTGTAAAATATGCACACAGGGTAAATTTACACAAAGCAGAAACAGACAGGCAGATCCAAAAGCTACATCGATACTTAAGCTAGTGCACACAGATTTGTGTGGCCCAATAGAACCAGCAGATAAAGATGGCTACAAGTATGCAATAGCATTTACTGATGATTACAGTGGGATGATTTTTCCCTATTTTCTTAAGGCAAAAAGCTATGCAGTGCAAGCTACAGAGAAATTCATAGCGGATGTCGCACCCTATGGAAAGATTAAATGTATAAGGTCTGACAACGGTACAGAATTTACTGGGCAGGAATTCCAGTCATTACTTAGGAGTAATGGGATAAGGCACGAGACAAGTGCACCCTACTCACCTCATCAGAACGGAACTGCTGAGAGAGGATGGAGAACTCTATTTGAGATGGCACGATGCATGCTGTTGGAGAGTAACCTCCCAAAGCAATTGTGGACGTATGCAGTGCAAACAGCTGCTCAAATTCGTAACAGGTGTTATAGTAAGCGTCTGGAGCAGACACCTTACTGTGTTTTTACAGGGAAAACACCCAACCTGTCTAATATGAAAATATTTGGATCTGAATGCTACACGTATAAGCAGGATAAAAAGAAGCTTGATTCTAAGTGTGACAAAGGGATCTTTGTCGGATATGATAAGTATAGCCCAGCTTATAATATCTACTATCCGGAGACAGGGAAAATCCTAAAACATAGTCTAGTGAAAATAATCACAGAATGCAGCACAAATAGCCAGACACAGACAAATTATGACTTCAAGGATGACATAGAAAGATATGAAAATGCAACACCAAAGCTAATGAGTCATGATCTAGAACAGGTTGAGGAGACTAACGAGCCGAGTGTAGAGATGACTGAGGTTAGTCCAACCCAGGCTAATGGTACAGAGAAAGAGCAGGTAGTACCAAGATATCCTGTGAGGGAGAGGAAGGCTCCAGAATACCTAAAAGAGTACCAATGTAAAGCAGAGTGTGATGATGAAACAGAAAATGTGGATTATTTCTACAGAGTAACTTATGGTGTACCTAAAACATTCAGTGAAGCAATGAATTCCAAAAAATCTAAATTGTGGGGTGATGCAATGAAAGATGAGATGCAATCCTTAACTGAAAATGAGACTTTCACTTTGACACCACTACCAAGGGGCAAACAAGCAGTGGGAGGTCGCTGGGTATATGCAGTGAAAGAAGGCCCAGATGGATCTGAGACTTTTAAAGCCAGATATGTGGCAAAGGGGTACGGTCAGGTGGAAGGGATTGACTACAAAGAGACATTTTCACCCACTGCCAATATAACCTCCGTTCGAGCGATGATGCAAGTAGCTGTGCAGGAGGACCTTGTCCTTCACCAAATGGATGTAAAGACTGCTTACTTGCATGCTCCCATGGACTGTGAGGTTTACATGCAACAACCCGAAGGTTTTGAAGTTAAGTCGAAAACAGGTGAACATCTTGTGTGTAAACTCAACAAGTCACTGTATGGGTTAAAACAGTCCGGCCGTAACTGGAATATGTTACTGCATAATCACCTAACAGACAATGGTTTTGTGCAAAATGATGCTGACCACTGTGTCTACACCAGAGAATCTGAAAATGAGAAAGTCATGCTGTTAGTATGGGTTGATGATTTAATCATAGCAGCGAGTAACAACAACATACTGAAAAATGTAAAAGAAATGCTTAAGAGGAGGTTTAAGATGAAGGATATGGGCCTACTTAAACACTTCTTAGGAATTGATTTTATCTACAGTGATGGAAAAATCAAAATGACACAAAGGAGACACATTGAGAAAATGTTAACACGATTTGGAATGTCAGAATGCAAACCCAGATCTACCCCATGTGAGCAAAAGTTACATTTTGACAATGATGGTGATGTAATTGACCCAACAGGCTACAGAGAGATAGTGGGTAGTTTAATATATATTATGACATGCACCAGACCCGACTTGAGTTGGATAGTTGGTAAACTATCACAACATTTGGCAGAACCTAAGCAGCAGCATTGGACTGCCGTAAAACATTTACTAAGATACTTAAAGAGTACTATGGATCAGAAATTACACTATCAAAAATGTGAGAAAGGCCTACAGCTTGAGGGTTATAGTGACGCTGATTGGGCAGCTGATAAAAATGACAGGAGTACCACTGGATATTGCTTTAGCTTAACTGAAACTGGTGCGGTAATATCATGGAAGAGCAGGAAGCAGCCAACAGTGGCACTATCTAGTTGTGAAGCAGAGTACATGGCTCTAGCAGCCGCTACTCAGGAAAGCATGTACTTAGTACAACTACTTAAAGGAATGGATGGTGGTAATCAGCATTTACCAGTTAAAATCTATGAAGACAACCAAGGGGCAATAGCATTATCAAAGAACCCGGTATGCAGGCAGAGAAGCAAGCATGTGGATATAAAATATCACTTTGTACGGTCTGCACACACAGAGGGGAAAATTAATGTTATTTACTGTCCTACTGCAGACATGGTTGCTGATGTACTTACCAAACCCATGTCAAGGGTAAAATTTGAAACATTCGTGTGTTATTTGTTTGGAGAGTGATGAACACGGGCAGATAAAAATGAATGTAATGAGAAAATGAAGAGGAAGATATATTTTTCTTTTCTTTAGGTTTTCAGAACTGCCAGGATGTGAAATATTTTTTTTTTTTACGAGTTATATTGTAACTGAGTACAGTACACAAGAGTTATGGTTGTGTATTTTGTTTTTGTTTTTCCACTATATAGTACAGAGATGGAAGAAAGCTGTAAACATGTCTTTGAGTGGGAGTGTTAAGTATATGTTGTTACAAATACAAAGCCATGTTAATCAGCATTCAATAAGATGCGTATGATGTAATGACGTCGGTGTACACGCACACGCGCATCACGCGCACCACCGCCATGTTTATTTTTATATGTTGAATAAACGGCTGAGTCAGTTGTGTTTGTGCCAGCCAACAGAGAAGACGGTCCTGAGTAATTTCTTTCTAAGCTAGGCTAGTTGGTAAAGTTGTTCACTGTGTTACCTAAGTAAAACGCAAAGCTGCTGCGCAGGGATGACGAATATCTCAACAATACTGGAACAAGGAACAACTGATTAAATGTTGGTGGTGATTGGTGGAGGTACATGGGGGGCATTACACTCGCCGAGTGCTTTTCTAGTTTTTCTTTTGCTTCTGAGAAGAAAATCCAATTAATAAAAGACACACTAACCTGTTTGTTATGTCTGCATATTGTTAGTTTCCACTCTCTCTCTTTATCACATTCTTAATGCTGGAATGAACTGGCATGTCACGAACCTTCTTGATTGATTCTTAGATACAACCCATTCAACCAAAAACCTGCATGATTGGTTTTTAACCATGACATTATGAAAGTGAAAGAAAATGAATGTTTTTTGGAAGAGAGATTTTAAAACTTCAGCCTCGATGTGACAATTGCTCATCTGCATCCTAGACAAAAATGGTTATAATTTTTTGGCTTTTTAAGATCAAGAAGGATGGAAACAATACCATTCTGAATGAAAATATGAAAAAGTTGATATTTGAACACGTCTAATGTAGATTATGTCAAAATATGCTAATTAATAATATTTTTCATTGTTTTACAGTTCAATCCAAACTGCATATTATCCACAAATGATCCATTCTACAACACAAACCCCAGTTTTAGTGACAAAGTACATGTTCTGGTTTGTGTCGTCACTGCCTCTAAAGTACATTTAGTGGATGATGATACTATGAAGAAAATGAGGAAAGTCAGGCTGGATACTAGTTACATGGTTGAGTACAAAAAGGAATTTGGGAGTGGTTCATAGATAAAGTTAAAAAAAATTATCTGATTGTTAACTGTATTATCTTTGGTGTCTGTTTTTATCATCAGGGATTCCTCAAGTGGCTATTCTCACTAAAATTGATGAAGCCTGTCCTGAGGTCAAAGCAGACTTAAAGAATGTCTAAAGATATCATGTCAAAAAATTAACATTTTATTTGCATGTAGTGACACAGATTTATAGCTTCATATACAGTTATGTCTAATATTATACCTAATTAATCAAACAGAAGTAGCTGGTTAAGTGCAGATCTGTAACTTAAATAAAAGTTAAATTCTAAAAAAAAATAATAATAATAAGACAAACAAGTTAAATTCAGAACTTCATAAATAGATGTTATTCAATAAATTTGCATTACATTTTAATTAAATTACTTTGAATTAAATAATTAAAACTAATATCAACAGATGTTACTTTGGGATCGCCGGTTATATGCTTAAATGATACACTGCAATCAATTTGTACTAATTAAATAAAAAATAACATGAAACAGAACATAACCAAATTAGTTAAAATGTTGCATTATTTCATGCTTTATTGTGTCTCAGGCTTATAGTTGTTGATTCTGTGTGTAGAATTTTTTTCCGTTGAGATAATCATAAACTGTGAGAATGATTTTGACGTCATCACATGACATGGTCAACAATTCAGCAGTTGTGATGATGCCTTTAAAGACCACTGTAAATGTAGGATTAAAATCATCCTAGCCTGCATGATGCCTTTTATGTTTGAATTTAACACCCTTTCTTATAATTTCATCTAAATGAGAAGCTAAAGTAAATTCCATAGGGACAGTTTGATTGGTTTAGTTGAGACCTATTTAAAAACACACCAGACACTTGAAAAATGCTTTACTAAGGGCGCAATATAAATATATGCTATCTGTTCACTAGCTATTATCTTATTTTATTGTGTTATTTAAATTTTCACTTTTGTTTTCTTTGTTTAAATAAACATGTTTTTTAAGATAGCGCTGATACTGTGAAGAGTACGGGAAAATCTGAGCTTTTGGAGACATATTTGAATGCAGCATGGTACAAGTATGGAAAAGAGGAAGAAATCCACATAATATATCTTCCATCATAAAAAACAACATACACTAATTGTCCCCAAAGCAACATTTCTCTAGTTACCATAACCAAATGAGTGAAAATGTTTTATTTCATGCTTTATTGTCTCTCAGGCTTATAGTTGTTAATTCTTTGTGTGGATAATTTTGTTCGTTCCAGATAATCATAAACTATTAGAATGATTCTGACGTCATCACATGACGTGGTCAACAACTCATCTGTTGTGATGATGCCTTTAAAGACCATTGTAAATGTAGGTTTGTAATCATCCCAGCCTGCATAATGCCTTTTATGCTTGAATTTAACACCACTTCTTATCATTTCAACTAAATGAGAAGCTTAAGTAAATTCCATAGGGACAGTTTGATTGGTTTAGTTGAGACCTATTTAAAAACACAACACCAGTATATATATATATATATATATATATATATATATATATATATATATATATATATATATATATATACACATGTATATATATATATATATATATATATATATATATATATATATATATATATACATGTATATATATATATATATATATATATATATATATATATATATATATATATATATATATATATATACGCTATGTGTTCATGAAATATTATCTTATTTTATTGTGTTTTTTACATTTTCATTTTTGTTTTCTTTGTTTAAATCAACATGTTTTTTTAAGCTCGTTCTGATACTGTGGAAAGTACGAGAAAATCTGAGCTTTTGGAGACATATTTGAATGCAGCATGGTACAAGTGAGGAAAAGAGGAAGAAATCCACATATCCTATCTTCCATCATAAAAAACATCATACACTAATTGTCCCAAAGCAACATTTCACTAGTTACTCTGCCAAGGAATTGGTGGAGTTATGATTTTGCTGGTGTTTGTGTGTTTGTTTGTGAGTTTATTTGTTAGTTAAAAAGATAACTCAAAAAGTTATGGACAGATTTAGGTGAAATTTTCAGACATGTTGATACTGGAACAAGGAACAACTGATTAAATGTTGGTGGTTATTGGTGGGGGTACGGGGGGGGGGGGGCAGTCATGTGTGTAATTGTGACACTGACACAAGGAACAAGTGATAAAACTTTGGGGATGATCAGTGAAGGTAGGGGGTGATCTGCCTTGGCTGAGTCTACGCTCTCTGAGTGCTTTTCTAGTTTTTCTTTTGTTTCTGAAAAAAAAATCCAATTACTAAAAGACACACTAACCTGTTTGTCATGTCTACATGTTTTGTGTAACCATTGTAGGTTTGTTCAGTTGTTTAATATGGTTTAGCTGAAACTAGAGGAATGTTATTTAAAATTTTATATCATTTGTGATGACAAAAAGAGATGGACCTCAGGTTAAAAGAATATTTCTTTTTTCTTTGTAAACAGTAATATGGTTATTGTAAAGTTTAGTATATATACTATATACTAAACATTCATATTGGTATTCAATATTTTTCATATTTTACAGATATAGCATGGTTATCCCAACCATCACCATGTAAGATTAAAAACACTAAAGAATATATCTTCAACTCTTTCATGATTATACATGTTTGTTATATTTAATAAATAACATGCTTTATTTCACTCGTGCTTAATAAAGAATGGCGACCTGTACCATGGGAGTGAGTACTTTTTAATGTATTTTTTTTCTCTTTTTTAAAATTCATCTTTATTATGTGTTTTTTACTCAAACATGATGCATATATTGTGTTGATTTAATTTCCTGTTACAGTGTTTCTGTAGTTTCCTTTTATTTGGTTTGACTAGAGCGACAACTACTGCACAGCAAGTGAAACATATCAGTTCTACAGACAAAAAGTAATAAACATTTAAATGTTATTTTTTAATAGTTGCAAATCTGAATATCTACGGTTTATGAGGCGTTTTGAGCCTTTTCAACTTCATAATGATGAGAAGAAAAAAGATCAGCATATTAGAATTCTGGTTTATGGACCAATTGGCCACGGCAGGTCGAGTTTTATCAACACTGTGGACACTGTGTTAAGAGGCAGAATGACTGGACGAGCTTTGGTGGATAACATTGGAGGAACATCCTTCACCACAAAGGTGAACTAAAACTCAGCTGTGTTTGTTTAATCTAGTAAATAATATTGGATATTGATGTGATCATAGTGACACCTCTGTTCTTATAAGTTAAATCTTTTATTTTACAGTACACAACATACAAAATTCAAAAAAGAGAACGTGGGAAATTTTACCCATTTGTCTTCAATGACATTATGGGCATCGAGAAGGACCAAGGAGTTTGTGAGGAGGACATCAAACTAGCCATGATGGGACATGTCAAAGATGGTTATAGTGTAAGGTTACTGAATTAAACTTTTAAACAAGTAACTGATGTACAGAATATGGTACATTTGATCCAAACTATTTACATGTATTTTAATTAAATGTAGTTTATTTTGAAAACAGCTAATTAAATTAATAGTATTTTTCATTGTTTTACAGTTCAATCCAGACTCTACATTATCCACAGATGATCCGTTCTACAACACAAACCCTAGTCTGAGTGACAAAGTACATGTTCTGGTTTGTGTCGTCTCTGCTGATAAAGTACATTTAATGGATGATGATACTAAGAAGAAAATGAAGGAAGTCAGGCTGGATGCTAGAGACATGGGTGAGTACAAAAAGGAATTTTGGAGTGGTTCATAGATAAAGTTAAAATATTCATATTATTTTTGGTGTGGAATCTGAGCTTTTGGAGACATATTTGAATGCAGCATGGTACAAGTGAGGAAAAGAGGAAAAAATCCACATACCATATCTTCCATCATAAAAAACAACATACACTAATTGTCCCCAAAGCAACATTTCACTAGTTACTCTGCCAAGGAATTGGTGAAGTTATGATTTTGCTGATGTTTATGTGTTTGTTTGTGAGTTTATTTGTTAGTTAAAAAGATAACTCAAAAAGTTATGGACAGATTTAGGTGAAATTTTCAGACATGTTGATATTGGAACAAGGAACAACTGATTAAATTTTGGTAGTGATTGGTGGAGGTACATGTGGTGGTGGGTGAGGGGGGCAGTCATGTGTGTAATTGTGATACTGACACAAGGAACAAGTGATAAAACTTTGGGGATGATCAGTGAAGGTGGGGGGTGATCTGCCTTGGCTGAGTCTACGCTCTCTGAGTGCTTTTCTAGTTCTTCTTTTGTTTCTGAAAAGAAAATCCAATTACTAAAAGACACACTAACCTGTTTGTTATGTCTACATGTTTTGTTAGTTTCCACTCCCTCTCTTTATCACATTCTTAATGAACTGGAATGAACTGTCATGTCTAGAACCTTCTTCATTGATTCTTAGATACAACACATTCAACCGAAAACCTGCGTGATTGTTTTTTAACCATGACATTATTACAACAAAACTTATATAACATGTCTAGATAGTCCACGTAACATGCACTATAAGAAAGTGAAAGTTAACATGTAAAACAAACATTTAACTTGACAACAGCAAAAGAACACTGACTTCGCAAACTAAAGGTAGAGTTATTTGTTTTTTTGTTTAATATTTGAATTGTTTGATTATATTCCTAAGAAGCTGAGGATGAGTTCACATAACATTAAGTAAATGAAAAACTTACTTTTATTTACTTGCAGTTTACAACTATGATAAAATACTGACAAACGCTGAGGAGTTTGGACAGTTTCATTAAGTATAAAACAATTGCAAGATGGTAAAATATTAAAATATTTTATAACGTTTTGCATCAAACAGTATTTTTTCCCATAATTGAAAGATTCACCACTGCTCTTGTTTCACAGAAGAAAACCGTGTCAATGAAACTGAAAAACTTTTTCTAATGTATTCTGTAGCTTGAGTCACAGGAAAAAAGTCACGGTTTATGAGGCGTTTTGAGCCTTTTCAACTTCAGAATGATGAGAAGAAAGACAATCAGCATATTAGAATTCTGCTTTATGGACCAATTGGCCACGGCAAGTCCAGTTTTATCAACACTGTGGACAGTGTTGATATGACTGGACGAGCTTTGGTGGATGACATTCAAAAAATATCCTTCACCACAAAGGTGAACTAAAACTCAGCTGTGTTTGTTTAATCTAGTAAATAAAGTAAATCTACTTGTGCTCCCTTCAAATAGATTTAGGCCCTGACAGCAGCCATTTTAGAGTCGTGTGCACGTAAAGAGACGGTGGCACTGCGCATATGTGGATGTATTAATGTGACAAATATAATAAATAGTGAATAAATAACATTCAAATAGAGTAAAAAAGCATAACAAATGTTAAAAGTAGATAATAAATAGCAATGATTCATGATTAAAGGGAACAAGGTAACATGATTAAAGGGATACTGTACATGATTCCAATAAAGGATTTTATTGTGAACCTAAACATTGTATTTTGACACAAGACAGAATGAAAATGCTGTAAATTGTGATTTTACATGATTATTGTAATAAAAAAAAGCTACACTAGCGAGGCAACTGAACAGACGTCTCCTCGTGATTCATTTTCCTTTCTCTGTTTTTAACAGATAATATAAATCTGCCAACAGGCCCCAAACTGGGGTGTGTAACATATGCAATACGGTCAAAAGTTGATGTTGAACTTGACTCACTGGTCGCAAGTGGCGTGCTTGAACCGGTGACTATTAGTGACTGGGCTACACCTATTGTTCCTGTGGCAAAGAAGAATGGTGACATTTGAATCTGTGGAGATTTCAAGGTGACGCTGAATCCTGTACTAGCTCCTGAACAATATCCTCTCCCTCACATAGATGACCTGTTTGCAGGACTCAGTCACGGACAAAAGTTAAGCAAAATAGATCTAAATCAGGCCTATTTGCAGATGCTTGTCGAGGAAGAGTCAAGAGAGCTCCTCACTATAACCACACAAAAGGGTCTATTCAGATATTGTCGGCTTCCATTTGGAATCACGTCGGCCCCTGCCCATTTCCAGCGTGCCATGGAACAGATCCTCAGTGGTCTCCCCGGGGTGCAATGTTACCTAGATGACATATTGTGCACTGGAGCCACTGATGAGGAACATCTGTGTAATCTGGATGCCGTCCTTCAACGGCTACAAGACTACGGACTTAGAGTCCGCAAAGCCAAGTGTGAGTTTTTTAAGCCCTCTGTTGAATATCTGGGGCATGTTATCAATGCAAGCGGATTACACACTGCCCCATCCAAGAGCCGTGCCATTGCAGAAGCTCCAGCACCTCAAAACGTGAGTCAGTTACGCTCTTTTCTTGGGTTACTAAACTATTATGGCCGGTTCATACCCAATTTAGCATCTATGTTGAAGCCATTACATAGCCTACTCTGTAAAGGAAAATCCTGGAACTGGAATAAAGCCTGTCAGGTGGATTTCCAGAGGGACAAGGACACCCTGTTGAAGTCTGGAGTCCTGACACATTTTGACCCCTCTCTCCCTATACAGCTAGCTTGTGATGCTTCTTCCTATGGAGTGGGAGCTGTGATTTCTGACATATTGCCAAGCGGAGAAGAAAGGCCTATTGCATTTGCATCGCGAACATTGAACAAAGCGGAGTTCAATTATGCACTCTGGCATACCATCGCTGGCGGTGAGCCGCATGCAGAGGTGGGCTATGTTGTTATCAGCCCACTCTTATGACATCAAATATCGCAAAGCAGACAGACATCAAAATGCGGATGGGTTGTCCAGACTTCCCTTACCCATTACCAAGCCTGACACAAACAGTGCAGATATTTTCTACTTCAGTCAGGTAGAGGGTGCGCCTGTCACTGCAGCCCAGGAGGGCAGCATTGTCCATACAGTCGGGATGTTTGCTGTGGGGGAGGAGGGTGGTCATTCCACAAACATTACGCAGGACTGTCTTAGAACAACTCCATGCAGGCCATAGTGGAATTGTGCGCATGAAAGAATTGGCAAGGAGTTTCTTTTGGTGGCCAGGAGTGGATAGAGAAATTGAAGATGTGGCAAAGTGTTGCCTGACATGTCAGAGAGTTCGGAACATGCCACAGCTAGCTCCCTTGCATCCTTGGGAGTTCCCAGAACATCCCTGGCAATGGGTTCACATAGATTTCACAGGACCAGTGGAAGGACGGATGCTACTGGTAGCTGTGGATGCCCACAGCAAATGGTCTGAGGTGCCAATCATGAAATCTACCACTGCAAATAAAACTATTGAAAAAATAGGGGAAATGTTCAGCCGTTTTGGGTGTCCCTCGCAATTGGTCTCCGACAATGGTTCTCAGCTGGTGTCAAAAGAAATGACTGTTTTCTTACATGCAAATGGTGTGCAGCACATCAAATCAGCACCTTTCCACCCAGCTACTAATGGGTTAGCCGAAAGGCTTGTCCAAACTTTGAAACATGCACTGGAGACGTCTCAGGGTCAAGGAATATTTCATCAGCAGTTTCATAGATTTTTCTTAACGTATAGGAATACCCCCCAGGATACCACCAAGGTGTCTCCATCATCCCTGATGTTCAAGAGAGACCTGCGGACCCATTTTGATCTGTTAAAACCCACCACAGTGAAAGACACCGTTCAACGTCAGCAGGAGAAGCACACTCAGCAACGCAAGCAACACGCCAAAAAAAGGAACTTCTCTCCCGGTGACCATGTGTTGGCCAGGAATTATAGTGCTGGTCCACGGTGGGTGCAGGCGACCATTGTGGCACAGACTGGTCCTGTCTCGTATACGGTCCAGACAGCTGATGGTCGCATGTGGAGAAGACATATTGACCAACTCCTACAGACAAGGGCATCAACACCCACGTTGTCATCAGGAGACTGTAGTGAGGATGTACTGGAAGGCTGCACAAGTGACTCCATCGTAGCACCGGTGGGTATCCCTGTTCACGAAGTACCTGTTTCTGATTCCCCACCAGAGTTGTCGGAGGGACTGGCGCTTCCATCTCCAGCAGTGCTGTCAGCCCCTCTCAGAGACAGCTTGGCTGCTGCCCTCAGTGCGCGGCGCTATCCGGAATGGGAGCAGCGGCCTCCCAAACGTATGGACTTATGAACTTTTTTTAGACAGACACACCCAAGTTTTGGGGGCAGAAAAATCCCTATGGGTGTTGTCACGAGATGAGGTAGTCCACCCTCATCTTGTAGGTTCATGTGTTTTGTTTTGTTTGTTTTGTTGAGTTAAAAAAAAAGTATTTGTATGTAATACTTGTTTTATGCTGATATGTACTGACCTTCCTGATTACTGTTAAATGTCTGATTTTGTCTCATGTGGAATTTGTAATGATGGGGACATGTGTTGTAAGGGGGGAGGAGATGTTATGTTTGTCCCTCCTACAGAATATAGGTCATGTTTTGGTGCATGATGGGTAATCAGGAAGTTGTTCTGTTGGACTGGAGAAACACAGTAAAGCACACGTGAAGTGTTACTCGTACGTATGAGTATTATTTATTTATGGATATAACCGGGCCCGGATCTAGGCATAGGCAAGGGGGGGAAATGCCCCCCTAAATTTTGCACCTGCGACATACTTGATGCCGCGCTTTCCCCTATCAAACCTACCAAACGCGATGACAAGGAAAAAATCCCACATGCTTTAAATACAGCACCCAAAGATATTTGCGCTGTTCTCTCCTGAATCTCTTCTGATTGGTAGATGCAAAGGGAGGGCGTGGCCTCTCTCAGACTCGCTTGGCTTCAGTTCTGTCACTTTCTCACACCAGTTTGACCTGACCGTCATAGAGACAGTCACACTGTACTCATTCACTGCAGTGATTTGGCTTTATTTCTTCCACCTATCTCTCCTCTACCGATCACGATGCGCAGATTTCTGGTTGCTAAAGCTAAAGCTAACACTCGTACTTGTGACAATGCTACGGTATTAGCAACAGAAGCTCCGATCTTCCGTTCCCGCCGCTCAGCCCGCTCCTCCTGCAGCAGTAGTGACACATTCACTCACTACCCAGCAGCCACTCGTCACCGTCAGGTGATGGCATTGCTTCTCCACTCGCTACAGGCTGTAAACCTCTGTGCCCCACAGTCCCAGTCTAGTTGCACAAGCACCATAGCCGCCGCCATTTGCCAATATCTACAAGGGCACAATGAAGGCTTTCCTCAGCTACATCGCATGTATGTGGCATCCATTGTGATTAGGATATCCTCTGCTTCATGCCAGACCTCTTTCTCTACTTTGTCTCATGTCCTTACCAGAGGTGTGAAGTAACTAAGTAAAAGAACTTCATTACTGTACTTAAGTAGATATTTTAGGTATATTTACTTTACTTGAGTATTTATTTTTCTGGCAACTTTTTACTTTTACTCCCTACATTTTTGCATAAATATCTGTACTTTATACTCTTTACATTCTCAGAATAGACTTGTTACTTTTTTAAACAAAACAGACGTGACAGTATGAAAAATAAGTGGCTTCAGATGGAAAATCAGTGGAGGAGGGAAACTGTGGTTAATAGTTATATGACTATTATCTCACAATTTGGAATTTTTATCTCATAATTTTTTTACTTTTAATTTAACAATTTTAACATTTTATCTAAAATTCTGACTTTTTCTCTTAAAATAATGCATTTTTGTTTAAATGTCATATTTCTATAACTTTTTAAAAATGTCATGATGACTTTTTAATCTCAATTGTGCTAAACTAAAGAAAATGACAAAGAAATACATGACTTTACATGACTTTTTATCTCAATTGTGCCCCCCCCCCCCCCCCCCCCCTCAATTTTCTGTCCATATCCACAAAACAGATTTTCTACACAGTAACTCACTTTTAAAATATTAATTGTAAGTACTTTTGGGGTATTTTTACTGGTTAAATAAGTATTGTTGTGTTCATGACAAAAAAAATTATTTTACTTTTTACAATTCAAATTCACTTTATTACAATTCAAAAGTTGTACTTTTTAACTTTTACTTAAGTAGAGGAGTTGAATTAGTACTTCTACTTTTATCAGAGTATTTTTTCACACAAGTAGCTGTACTTCTACTTAAGTACAGAATGTGAGTACTTTGACCACCTCTGGTCCTTACCCCCTTTCGCCACACTATGCTACACAAGAGAAAAAGAGATTTAGTTATTCTGGCTCACGAGAAGGCTATAACAAAAGGCCTAAACATGGATACATTTGTTAGGGTGTTTGCACAGAAAAACAGACGGCTGATCCTAAAGTGATAGAAATAAGCTATGAACAACAACACAAACAGACTGTAACTAAAGAAAATGACAAAGAAATACATGAAAGGATAAAAAGTAAAAACAATTAGACAAAAATAATAAGAAAAATCCTAAAAGTTGCTATAGGGTATATGAAAATGACATAAAAGACCAAAAAAATACACAGACATTTAAAAGATCTGTTGTTCTAAATAAATAAATGATAAAGGAATGCATAAAAGGATAAAAAGAACAAAAAATGAAAAGAAAAAATACAAAAAATAAAATTAAAAATACAAAAAATTAAAAACATCCTAAAAGTTGCTATAAGCTGTGAAAACAACAAAAAAGACAAAAAATATACAGAAAATGTTAAAATAGAATATGTTCTGTCAATAAATGAATGACATAGGAATACACAAAATAGGAAAAAAGGAAAAAAACTACAAAAACATACACAAAAATAAAATAAACAAAACAAAAAACAAAACAAAACCAAAAAAAAAAAGAGTAATTCAGCCACAAATGGTGACACAAGCCAGTGTCGCATTTGTGCCAGTCCCAAGCCCGGATAAATACAGAGGGTAGTGCCAGGCATGGCATCCAAATCCAATATAAAAACTATAATACAAATCAAATTGATATAGATATGGATTGATTAACTGATGACGGCATAGTTAGCATTGTTTTCTGTGCTTTTAAGGGTTTGGGTGGGATTTGACACCCCCCAGTTCATGCCCCTCCTGCCAAACCACATGCCCCTCCAAGTGGGCAGAGCTAGATCCGGCCCTGGATATAACACAGAACACTACAGACACTTGTGTGCAGGACGATCACAGACACTAGGGCTCCAGTTTCAGCAAAACTGTCACTGCACCAAGCTGAATTAGTGGTCAACTCCCACGAGTGCACCGCCACATCCAGGTCTGTGAAGCTACAGCTATCTATCTGTCTGTCTGCCCATCCGTCTGTCTGTCCCTCAATCAATCCATCCATCTATCAAACTTTCCTGCTCTGTTTTTAGTCACAGCACATTCAACCCACAATCTCCCCACTGTATTTTTGACCACGTGACTAAATCCACTTTGAAATGTGTAAACATAGGAAAGTGAAAGTTAATGAGTCAAACCTTCATCATAGTGAAAAACAGAAGAGACAACTCCACTGACTGCACAAACTGAAGGTAAAACTATTTGTTCTATTTTACTTTATTCATAAGAAACTGAGCCTGAGTTCACACAACAGAAAAAAAAACAATTCAAAAACTTACATTCATTTACTTGCAGTTGATAAATACTCACAAAAACTGAGTGATCTGGCACAGTTGCAGTTAGTATTCTAGACGTACTGTACATGATGGTAAAATACTAAAATATGTCATATTTTATAGCCGTTTACATCTAATAATATTTTCATCCAAATCTTAAAGATTCACCACTGCTCTCGTTTCACATAACAAAACCATAACAGTGAAACTGGGAGAAAATAAATACATTGAAATTCGGTTTATTAACGCCTGAAAAAAACAACCAATGTGCAGTAACTGTACTCTTAGTTACATTAACCTGATGAATTCACATCCAGGATTAAAAATGTTACATAAAAATTATCACTTGTGTCTGTGTGAATCACCTTCACACACTATTAGTAAAGTATGAAAGTTCCAAACATATATGTTTAGTTTAGCAGTGATGAATATAATAGATGACAGATGTCATCACTGAAATGTAACCATAAATACCACATGTTACCGATGTAAGTCTGTTCATCTGTTTAATATGATTTAGCTGAAATTGCAGGACGGTTGAGTTAATTTATCATTTGTGGTAAAAAAAAAAAACCAAAACCAAAAACACATTGAACCAAAAACTTGCGTGATTGGTCCTTAACCATAACATTATGACAAGAAAACTTGCATAACATGTCTAGATAGTCCACGTAACATACACTATAAGGAAGTGAAAGTTAACATGTAAAACAAACATTCAACCTGACAACAGCAAAACGACAACACTTACTTCGCAAACTAAAGGTAGAGTTGTTTTTATTTTATTATTTGAATTGTTTGATTATATTCCTAAAAAGCTGAGGCTGAGTTCACATAACATTAAACAAATGAAAAACTTACTTTTATTTACTTGCAGTTTACAACTATGATAAAATAGCCACAAAAGCTGAGGAGTTTGGGACAGTTTCATTAAGTATAAAACAATTGCAAGATGGTAAAATATTTTATAACGTTTTGTATCAAACAGTATTTTTTCCGATAATTCAAAGATTCACCACTGCTCTTGTTTCATAGAAAAAAAACATATAAATGAAACAGACATTTTTCTAATGTATTCTGTAGCTTGAGTCACAGGACACCAATGTACAGTAACTGTGTTCTTAAGTTACATAAAAGTGTTGATTTCATATCCAGAATTAAAAATGTTATTATTTGTAACAACATTGTGATGTTGTTCATATTTGTCATAATGACCTTAACACACTTTTAAGAATATGTTTGTTTTCACCAATGATGATTATAATAGATGACAGATGTCATCAGTGTGAAATGTAGCCACACTGTAAAAAAGATAAAAAAAATTTAAAAATCTTGTTTGTACAGAAAACAGCTGTCAGCTGTGGCTGCAAGAATAATCCTGTAAAAACACATGAAACTGTAAATATGTTTACAGAGAAAGATGTAGATTTAACATTTTAAACATGTAGATTTAACATTGAATGTAAACAGTAAATGAACTTCCACTTACATAGACCTGCATGGTGCCTAAACTGGGACCAGTTTAAGGTTCAGTGTCTTCAGAATTTTTTAAGACCACTTGGACATGTGAACAGCTGGAGCTGGGATTCGTACTGCCAACCCTTTGGTCACCCCATTGTACATATTTAAAATCTTACGTGATCAACTATTTACACATTTTATTAAAATAAATAAATTGGCTGTTATTTCAACATTGTGGTCTTGTTTTTCAATGTACAGTTTTATTTTCTGAAAACAATAGTAATGTATAATTTTACATACAAATCTGGTTTCAACATATTCATTCTGTAAAAACAACAATTACAATTGATTTAATCATTAACACAAAAGTCCCACATAAATAACTTTGTATTGTATTTTCACTTACAGTTTCTTTCTTGTGACAATTCTTAAATGTTTTGCTGTTAATTCTACCATCATTATTTTTTTACAGTTCCTATTAATCACATGTAACCATTGTAGGTTTGTTCAGTTGTTTAATATGGTTTAGCTGAAACTACAGGAATGTTATTTAAAATTATATATCATTTGTGATGAAAAAGATTGACTTCAGTGTAAAAAGAATATTTTTTTGTAAACAGTAATATGGTTATTGTAAAGTTTAGTATATATATTATATACTAAATATTCATATCTGTGTTATGTTAGTATTCAATGTTTTTCATATTTTACAGATATGGCAAGGTTATCCCAACCATCACCATGTAAGATTAAAAACACTAAAGAATATATCTTCAACTCTTTCATGATTATACATGTTTGTTATATTTAATAAATAACATGCTTTATTTCACTAGTGCTTGATAAAGAATGGCGACCTGTACCATGGGAGTGAGTACTTTTTAATTGATCTTTTTTTTCTCTTTTTTTAATTCATCTTTATTATGTGTTTTCTTTTTTTCAAACATGATGCATATATTGTGTTGATTTAATTTCCTGTTAGTGTTTCTGTAGTTTCCTTTTATTTGGTTTGACTAGAGCGACACCTACTGCAGAGCAAGTGAAACATATAAGTTCTACAGACAAAAAGTAATAATAAACATTTAAATGTTATTTTTTAATAGTTGCAAATCTGAATATCTACAGTTTATGAGGCGTTTTGAGCCTTTTCAACTTCAGAATGATGAGATGGAAGAAGATCAGCATATTAGAATTCTGGTTTATGGACCCTCTGGCCACGGCATGTCCAGTTTTATCAACACTGTGGACACTGTGTTAAGAGGCAGAATGACTGGACGAGCTTTGGTGAATGATATTGAAGGAACATCCTTCACCAAAAAGGTGAACTAAAACTCAGCTGTGTTTGTTTAATCTTGTGAATAATATTGGACATTGATGTGATCATAGTGACACCTCTGTTCTTATAAGTTAAATCTTTTATTTTACAGTACACAACATACAAAATTCAAAAAAGAGAACGTGGGAAATTTTACCCATTTGTCTTCAATGACATTATGGGCATCGAGAAGTATGGAGGAGTTTGTGAGGAGGACATCAAACTAGCCATGATGGGACATGTTAAAGATGGTTATCTGGTAAAATTACTGAATTAAACTTTCAAGCAAGTAACTGTGATGTATAGAATATGGTACATTTGATCCAAACTATTTACATGTATTTTAATTACATGTAGTTTATTTTGAAAACAGTTAATTAAATTAATTCTATCTTTCATTGTTTTACAGTTCAATCCAGACTACACATTATCCACAGATGATCCATTCTACAACACAAACCCCAGTCTGAGTGACAAAGTACATGTTCTGGTTTGTGTCGTCTCTGTGTATAGCGTACATTTTCTGAATGATGATATTATGAAGAAAATGAGAGAAGTCAGGCTGGCTGCTAGTGACATGGGTGAGTACAAAAAGCTGTTTGGGACTGGTTCAT
Source organism: Siphamia tubifer (assembly GCA_020466265.1). NCBI lineage: Eukaryota > Metazoa > Chordata > Actinopteri > Kurtiformes > Apogonidae > Siphamia > Siphamia tubifer. The sequence goes on along the minus strand of CM035790.1, from coordinate 21,563,036 downwards.
AGATAAAGTTAAAATGATCTGATTGTTAACTTTATTATCGTTGGTGTCTGTTCTTTATCCTCAGGGATTCCTCAAATGGCTATTCTCACCAAAGTTGATGAGGTCAACGCAGACTTAAGAAAAGTCTACAAAAGCAAGTTTGTGAAAACACAGGTAGGGGTAAAGCCATATATTTTTTGTTTATAGAGTGATAATCTGACATTGAAATAATTCAAATATCCTCTTTAAGTTGAAGTTTGCAGTAATCTCTTTAATCTTATCTTGTTAATTTGACAACATAGATGAAGGTTCTGAGTCAATCACTGGGTATTCCACTGAACTGCATCTTTCCTGTGAAGAACTACCACTCTGAAATCAATGCAAATGATGACCTTGAAATACTGATACTGATGGCACTGAAGCAGATGCTCAACTTTGGAGAAGATTTTGTGAATGACTGTAAAAGCAAATGAGACAAACTCTGCTTCAGCTCCTTGTGAAAAGAAATCATTTTTAAAAAATCACATTGTATTTGCATGTAGTGACACAGATTTATAGCTTCATATACAGTAATGTCTAATATTATACCTAATTAATCAAACAGAAGTAGCTGGTTAAGTGCAGATCTGTAACTTAAATAAAAGTTAAAATTATATATAAAAAAAGGCTAACAAATTTAATTCAGAATATCACATGTTGCTTTATTAATAGTTTCCATTAGATGTTACTTTGAGATCACCTGTTAATGTCTGCTTAAATGATAGACTGTAATCATTTTGTACGAATTAAATAAAAATATCATTAAACAAAACATAACCAAATGAGTGAAAACGTTGCATTATTTCATGCTTTATTGGTTCTCAGGCTTATAATTGTTAATTCTTTGTGTGGATAATTTTGTTTGGTCCAGATAATCGTAAACTATAATTCTGGTCAATAACTCAGCTGTTGTGATGATGCCTTTAAAGACCATTGTAAATGTAGGATTATAATCATCCCAACTTGTGTGATGCCTTTTATGCTTGAATTTAACACCACTTCTTATAATTTCATCTAAATGAGAAGCTAAAGTAAATTCCATAGGGACAGTTTTATTGGTTTATTTGAGCCCTATTTAAAAACACACCAGACACTTGAAAACGCTTTACTGAGGGCGCAATATAAGGTAACACTTTACAATAAGGGTACATGAATCATGTTGGAATCATGGTCTGATTCATGATGAATTAACATATGACTCATGTATGTACTAATGATTAATATATCATGAGTCATGAAAGGATTCCTGTTGGAATCATGATGACTCATGATGAGTCACTATTAATATATCATGAATTAACACTGCTGTTAATTCATGTTGTTAATATATCATGAATTGTTAATTCATGTTGTTAATATATCATGTATTAACACTGCTGATAGCTATCAATCAAATTATATATGAATCAGACTTTAGTGAAGGGTGCATGAGTAATGATGGAGTAATATTTGATTTATGGTGAATTAATACTAGGACGGGGGCTTCCAACCTTCATATCCGTCACCTGCTGGCCGTGGTCTACTTACTCCTCTGCTGGACTCAGCCCCTGGCCTACTGTTTTCCACAAGTCATATTCATGATGAATTAACTTATTACTTAGCAAAATCTTTTGAGTCACCATATGAGTCATGGTATATTAATGATTAACATACCATTAATTAATGTATAAAGATGTGATATTCAGAATGTGTTAATATATACTTAGAGAAGAAATTATGATTAAAGTTTTCTTTGCCTCTTATTGTAAAGTCATGACATCACAATCATAACTATACTATTAACCAGTGTGTAATATATTATTACAATACAAATGATTTATATAAACCAAGTGAAATCACAGCATTGTGTATTTTCCGAATGTCATCAATACAACCAAAATACCAGATTGGGTACAACAACATTTTAATAACCAAAAATATCCAAAGGCAGATCACAGAGAGAGAGAGAGAGAGAGAGAGAGAGAGAGAGAGAGAGAGAGAGAGAGAGAGAGAGAGAGAGAGAGAGAGAAAGAGAGAGAGAGAAATGAAAAGTCATTCTCCACAGTACACGGATGCATTGTCCTGCATGAAAAAAGTTAAAAAGTGCCCAAAAGTCAAGTCAAAATCTGCCTTGTTCAGAGAGACAACCAGAAGGAGGTTTTCCTGCCGCCTTCTCCGCAACCAGCCGTTTCTGGCGATCACGCACTCCTAATATGCCGAATACCCACTTTTTCTGTCGGCATGTTGCTGCAGCCCTTCCGCGGTGATACTGTAAAACACAAAAAGCAAAGATGGCAGACTCATGGTGAGGACAAGGGGGAGTTTGTTAAAAAAAAAAGTTTGAGAACTACCACGTTAGTGTATGTGGCCTTTTCTTTTTTGCAGCATATCATCAAATTAGTGTCCACCATGCCAAACAACGCCAAAGCGATCACATGGAACAAGCTCCAGCAGCACCTACTGTCCCATGAGTCTACACTCTCTGAGTGCTTTTCTAGTTTTTGTTTTGTTTCTGAAAAGAAAATCCAATTACTAAAAGATACACTAACCTGTTTGTTATGTCTGCATGTTTTGTTATTTTCCACTCCCTCTCTTTATCACATTCTTAATGCTAGAATGAACTGTCATGTCTAGAACCTTCTTCATTGATTCTTAGATACAACACATTCAACCGAAAACCTGCGTGATAAGTTTTTAACCATGACATTATTGTCATGACCTCCGCTCCGGTGACCTTTCCCCCAGTGCTCATCCACACTCACCTGGTCCCGCACTGCGCAGCTGCAAGCCGTTCCTCATCTGTGGCTATAAAAGCAGTAAGGCTTGCAGTTGCCAGTGCGGGACCATTCAGTATTGTCACCTCCATAACCCGGACATCTTCTGCCATCTCCTCAATCACCATAACCCGGACATTCATCATCACCACGGACTCTGACCGTTTGCTCCCAGGTTTTTGTCTGTCTTGTCTTCATGTTTCTCAGTTGTGTTAATAAATTATTTTTCCCTTCAGTACTGTGCAATGGAGTCCTCCTTTCACCTCACCCCGATCCCTGACAGAATGGTCCCGCCAACCATCTGGACTCCGCCAGTGCTGAAGGGACCCTTTTTGTTTTAGTTTTCCCCGGTTTGTTCTGTCTAAAGTCTGTCCAGTCTTGCGTTCTGTCCCGTTCTGTGTTTCTGGCTTAAGCGTTCTGTGTCTCTGTCCCGTTCTGTGTTTCCCTGCCCTGCGTTCTGTGTCTTTGCGTTCTGTGTCTTTGCGTTCTGTGTCTTTGCGTTCTGTGTCTTTGCGTTCTGTGTCTTTGCGTTCTGTGTCTTTGCGTTCTGTGTCTTTGCGTTCTGTGTCTTTGCGTTCTGTGTCTTTGCGTTCCGAGTTTTTGGCTAGCGTTCCGAGTTTTTGGCTAGCGTTCCGAGTTTTTGGCTAGCGTTCCGAGTTTTTGGCTAGCGTTCCGAGTTTTTGGCTAGCGTTCCGAGTTTCTGGCTAGCGTTCCGAGTTTCTGGCTAGCGTTCCGAGTTTCTGGCTAGCGTTCCTTCCGTCTCTTTCCAGCGTTCCTTCCGTCTCTTTCCAGCGTTCCTTCCGTCTCTTTCCAGCGTTCCTTCCGTCTCTTTCCGTCTCGTTCCTTCCGTCTCTTTCCGTCTCGTTCCTTCCGTCTCTTTCCGTCTCGTTCCTTCCGTCTCTTTCCGTCTCGTTCCTTGCGTCTCTTTCCGTCTCGTTCCTTGCGTCTCTTTCCGTCTCGTTCCTTGCGTCTCTTTCCGTCTCGTTCCTTGCGTCTCTTTCCGTCTCGTTCCTTGCGTCTCTTTCCGTCTCGTTCCTTTGCGTCTCTTTCCGTCTCGTTCCTTTGCGTCTCTTTCCGTCTCGTTCCTTTGCGTCTCTTTCCGTCTCGTTCCTTTGCGTCTCTTTCCTGCGTCTCTTTGCGTCTCTTTCCTGCGTCTCTTTGCGTCTCTTTGCGTCTCTTTCCTGCGTCTCTTTGCATCTCTTTGCGTCTCTTTCCTGCGTCTCTTTGCGTCTCTTTGCGTCTCTTTGCGTCTCTTTCCTGCGTCTCTTTCCTGCGTCTCTTTCCTGACCGTTTGCTCCCAGGTTTTTGTCTGTCTTGTCTTCATGTTTCTCAGTTGTGTTAATAAATTATTTTTCCCTTCAGTACTGTGCAATGGAGTCCTCCTTTCACCTCACCCCGATCCCTGACAATTATGACATTAAAACTTGGATAACATGCCTACAAAGTCCACGTAACACGCACTATAAGAAAGTGAAACGTGCTTATATGCTTACTGGTCAAAGACATGATAAAATAATTATACTTTCAAATTTTTAATTACGTCCATTTTCCAAGTCAATTGCACATCTGGCTGCATTGCTGAATTGACAGAACACTGAAATACCCATGTTATGTGACAGAATCAATAATCACTTAATTCTTTTTTACATCAGTGACATAACTGCGCACATGGGGCCCTATGGTCGGAGCACATAGAGCCTTTGGGGTGCTCTATACACCCTATTATACTGATGAGCATCTTCCAGCACTGTGGTAGCTTCACATGTTGTCATATGATAATTTACTCTTAACATTATTTCATTCTGCTATTTTATGTATTTACTTTTATTTTATTCTTTTCTTTTTAACTGTGTAAATCTTTTAACTTGTTCCTACAATAGCAAGATAATGGGGGGGTCTGATGTAAAGTACTTTGTGCTACATGCACCATGTATGAAAAGTGCTATATAAATAAAGTTTGGTTGATTGATAGAAAGATGGGTATCCGGCAAAGTTTCTGAACTAAAGTTTTCATCAAGTAACTGATGTACAGAATATGGTACATTTTATCCAAACTATTTACATGTATTGTAGTTATATGTAGATTTAGACATGTTTAAAAGTCAAATTTTTCCTATTCTCACATGAAATGACATTGTTTCCCATGGGTTTTGGTCTGAAAAATCCAAAAATCATAGTCATTTTGATCTAAAATGTCAGGAAGTATTGCTGCAGGAAGGTTAAAATTTTCCCTCATGAGATGAGCCAAATAGGACTCATTTTGTGTCCGTCATGTGACGTTTTGTCCAACAACTTTAGATCTAAGTAAGATAGAAAAACAAAACAGTTATTGAAATAAAGCTGTTTTAATGCTCTTTTGTATAGTGAACTTCTTCAAGCTCATTCAATAAAAGGTAACAATTAGTAACATGTCATTCCAAGAAAATCAACAAAATTCAATATTTTTAATGTACATTAACCTTTACATAGTGGAAAGCGGAAAACAAATCTTGAAAGATTTGCGCAAACGACTTGTGGAAGCATGATTCACTTGTTTAGGGTTTGTTTCTTGAAGTTATCAAATCTTCTGTTATATTCAATACCTTTGAGCAGGTACTCCCTCTGCTTGGCATCAGTGGTGAGCATACTGGCAAAATGATTCATCATGTTTACATAACGCTCAGCGATGTCATTGACCACACTTATGTTGTTGACAGTCTAGGGCTTTTTACCCTAGAAATTCAAGACAAACTTAGAACATTTATTCATTCACAATATAAACTTTATATTGATATATTAAAATCTGTTAAAATCTAGTTTGTAGCAAATTGTTTGCAATCATCATGCACAAATAATGCCTCCGCAATTGGAAAAAAGCCAACATTTTCTACAAATCCATATTCATTGAAGAGAAATTGAATATTCACACTTTTTTATGGTTAGAATACATGCTGTACAGTCTCTTTGTTCATTTGGTATTGGCTTATTTGGGTGTAAAGTTATAGTACTGAAAGTGAAAGAAAATTAATGCGTTTTGGAAGAGAGACTGTAAAACTTCAGCCTCAATGTGACAATGTTTATCTGCATCCTAGACAAAAATGGTTATAATTTTTTGTTTTTTTAATATCAAGAAGGATGGAAACAATACCATTCTGTTTGGAAATATGAAAAAGTTGATATTTGAACAGGTCTAATGTAGTTTATGTCAAAAAATGCTAATTAATAATATTTTTCATTGTTTTACAGTTCAATCCAAACTGCATGTTATCCACAAATGATCCATTCTACAACACAAACCCCAGTTTTAGTAACAAAGTACATGTTCTGGTTTGTGTCGTCACTGCCTCTAAAGTACATTTAGTGGATGATGATACTATGAAGAAAATGAGGGAAGTTAGGCTGGATACTAGTGAGATGGGTGAGTACAAAAAGGAATTTGGGAGTGGTTCAAAGATAAAGTTGAAAAAATGAACTGATTGTTAACTTTATTATCTTTGGTTTCTGTTCTTTATCTTCAGGGATTCCTCAAATAGCTATTCTTACCAAAATTGATGAAGCCTGTCCTGAGCTCAACACAGACTTAAAGAATGTCTAAAGAAATCATGTTAAAAAAATTCACATTGTATTTACATGTAGTGACACAGATTTATAGCTTCATATACAGTAATGTCTAATATTATACCTAATTAATCAAGCAGAAGTAGCTGGTTCAGTGAAGATCTGTAACTTAAATAAAAGTTACAATTATATTTAAAAAAAAGATTAACAAGTTTAATGCTGAACATCACATATTGCTTTATAAATAGTTTCCATTAGATGTTTGATTTTGATTTTTTATTTGAATGATTTATTTCGAACATGTGCAAAGTGCAACAATAATCAATACAACAATAATAATAATAACAATGACATGTCTGAAAAGGAGTAGGATGAAGCATAAGCTCATTTAATCCTACCCCTTCTTCACTTCCCCAATAACCTGAATTCATCTTATAGCAATAATAACAATACCAATAATCAATAACTGAAGTACTGAACATATCCATATATACAAAAAACAAATGAGCAGATAGGAAAGTAGGTAACAAATAGAGTTTTTTTGTTGTTTGTTTGTTTTCTTTTTTTCTTCCTTTTTTTCCTTTTTCTAATTTGTCTGCATTTTGTTCTTATTTTTTTTATTTTATTTTATTTTTCTATTCATTCACTTATTTTATGCATGTATTTATTTATTTATTTTATATCTTTTAACCCCACAGAGGGGGAGTCAACAGTGCTCAAGATCAGTGCATATTCCAGTCTTGCAGCCATATACTAGACTATTTAGTGCATGTGTGTGACCATCATCGGTCCTCCCCGAAAGCTGAGCAGACATCCCCCATTAGAACTCTCCCTTACAAGCCAGTGAGGGCAGTGCTGCACCTCAGTGATGTGCGGAGGAAACAAAGACTAGACAGGACGGACAGGACGAATGGGGACAGAAACCAACAGGCGGTGCTATTGTAATTAAAGACTGCAAGGTGATGTGTTATTTCCAACCACCAACTGTCCATCAATAAAAACAAATACATAAGTAGATCAGAAAAAGAGGAGAAAACCAAACCAGCACAAAAAGAGAAAAAAAACAAAAACAAACACATTCTGGCGAGTCCCATCATTCGTTGAAATGGGACTCGGTAGTAGCTGGCGATACCCGATCAAACATGCAAGTGGGAAAGACCCCGAAGCCCAGAACAGCAATCACGACAAAGCAGAGCCAAGCCAACAGGGCTTAGCCCTGTTGGCTTGGCTCTGTTGGCTGTTGTTACTTTGAGATCGCGTGTTAATGTCTGCTTAAATGATAAACTGTAATCAAATTGTATTAATTAAATAAAAATAACATTAAACACAACATAAGCAAATGAGTGAAAATGTTTCATTATTTCATGCTTTATTCTCTCTCAGGCTTATAGTTGTTAATTCTTTGTGTGTATAATTTTGTTCGATCCAGATAATCGTAAATTATTAGAATGATTCTAACGTCATCACATGACGTGGTCAACAACTCATCTGTTGTGATGATGCCTTTAAAGACCATTGTAAATGTAGGATCATAATCATCCCAGCCTGCATAATGCCTAAAGTAAATTCCATAGGGACAGTTTGATTGGTTTAGTTGAGCCCTATTTAAAAACACAACATCAGTATATATATATATATATATATATATATATATATATATATATATATATATATATATATATATATATATATATATATATATATATATATATATATATATATATATACGCTATGTGTTCACTAGCTATTATCTTATTTTATTGTGTTATTTATATTTTCACTTTTGTTTTCTTAGTTTAAATAAACATGTTTTTTTTAAGCTAACGCTGATATTGTGAAGAGTGCAGGAAAATCTGAGCTTTTGGAGAAATATTTGAATGTAGCATGGTACAAGTGAGGGAAAGAGGAAGAAATCCACATACCCTATCTTCCATCATAAAAAACAACATACACTAATTGTCCCAAAGCAACATTTCACTAGTTACTCTGCCAAGGAATTGGTGGAGTTATGATTTTGCTAGTGTTTATCTGTTTGTTTGTGAGTTTATTTGTTAGTTAAAAAGATAACTTAAAAAGTTATGGACAGATTTGGGTGAAATTTTCAGAAATGTTGATACTGGAACCAGTAAACACTGATTAAATGTTGGTGGTGATTGGTGGAGGTACGGGGGGGCAGTCATGTGTGTAATAGTGATACTGACACAAGGAACAAGTGATAAAACTTTGGGGATGATCAGTGAAGGTGGGGGGTGATGTGCCTTGGCTGAGTCTACGCTCTCAGAGTGCTTTTCTAGTTTTTCTTTTGTTTCTGAAAAGAAAATCCAATTACTAAAAGACACACTAACCTGTTTGTTATGTCTGCATGTTTTGTTAGTTTCCACTCCCTCTCTTTATCACATTCTTAATGAACTGGAATGAACTGTCATGTCTAGAACCTTCTTGATTGATTCTTAGATACAACACATTCAACCAAAAACCTGCGTGATTGGTTTTTAACCATGACATTATGACAAGAAAACTTGTATAACATGTTTAGATAGTCCACGTAACACGAACAAACAAACATTTAACTTGACAACAGCAGGAGAACACTGACTTCACAAACGAAAGGTAGAGTTATTTCTTCTGTTTTTTTATTATTTGTATTGTTTGATTATATTTTTAAGAAGCTGAGGATGAGTTCACTTAAAGTTAAACAAATGAAAATCTTACTTTTATTTACTTGCAGTTTACAACTATGATAAAATAGTCACAAAAGCTCATGAGTTTGCGACAGTTTCATTAAGTATAAAACAATTGTAAGATGGTAAAATATTTTATAACGCTTTGCATCAAACAGTATTTTTTTGCCATAATTCAAAGATTCACCACGGCTCTTGTTTCAAAGAAAAAAAAACATAGAAATTAAACTGAGACATTTTTCTAATATATTCTGTAGCTTGAGTCACAGGAAACCAATGTACAGTAACTGTGTTCTTAAGTTACATAAAAGTGTTGATTTCACATCCAGAATTAAAAATGTTATTTGTAACAACATTGTGATGTTGTTCATATTTGTTAAATTTTATTAAAATAAATAAATAGGCTGTTATTTCAACATTGTGGTCTTGTTTTTCAATGTACAGTTTTATTTTCTGAAAACAATAATAATGTATAATTTTACATACAAATCTGGTTTTGTTAACATATTCATTCTGTAAAAACAACAATTACATTTGATTTAATCATTAACACAAAAGTCCCACATAAACAACTTTGTATTGAGTTTTCACTTACAGTTTATTTTCTGTGACAATTCTTAAATGTTTTGCTGTTAATTCTACCATTATTTTTTACAGTTCCTATTAAGCACATGTAACCATTGTAGGTTTGTTCAGTTGTTTAATATGGTTTAGCTGAAACTACAGGAATGTTATTTAAAATTATATATCATTTGTGATGAAAGAAAAGATGGACCTCAGGTTAAAAAAATATTTCTTTGTAAACAGTAATATGGTTATTGTAAAGTTTAGTATATATAATATATACTAAACATTCAAATCTGTGTTATGTTGGTATTCAATATTTTTCATATTTTACAGATATGGAATGGTTATTCCGAGCATCACCATGTAAGATTAAAAACACTTAAAGAACATATCTTCAACTCTTTCATGATTATACATGTTTGTTATTATTAAATAACATGCTTTATTTCACTAGTGCTTAATAAAGAATGGCGACCTGTACCATGGGAGTGAGTACTTTTTAATTGACCTTTTTTTGTCTTTTTTTTAATTCATCTTTATTATGTGTTTTTTTTTCAAACATGATGCATATATTGTGTTGATTTAATTTCCTGTTACAGTGTTTCTGTAGTTTCTTTTTATTTGGTTTGACTAGAGCGACACCTACTGCACAGCAAGTGAAACATATCAGTTCTACAGACAAAAAGTAATAATAAACATTTAAATGTTATTTTTTAATAGTGGCAAATCTGAATATCTACGGTTTATGAGGCGTTTTGAGCCTTTTCAACTTCAGAATGATGAGAAGGAAGAAGATCAGCATATTAGAATTCTGGTTTATGGACCCACTGGTGATGGCATGTCCAGTTTTATCAACACTGTGGAAAGTGTGTTAAGAGGCAGAATGACTGGACGAGCTTTGGTGAATGATATTGGAGGAACATCCTTCACCAAAAAGGTGAACTAAAACTCAGCTGTGTTTGTTTAATCTTGTGAATAATATTGGACATTGATGTGATCATAGTGACATATCTGTTCTTATAAGTTAAATCTTTTATTTTACAGTACACAACATACAAAATTAAAAAAAGAGAACGTGGGAAGTTTTACCCATTTGTCTTCAATGACATGATGGGCATCGAGAAGGACCAAGGAGTTTGTGAGGAGGGCATGAAACTAGCCATGATGGGACATGTTAAAGATGGTTATCTGGTAAAATTACTGAATTAAACTTTTAAGCAACTAACTGATGTACAGAATATGGTACATTTGATCCAAACTATTTACATGTATTTTAATTACATGTATTTTATTTTGAAAACAGCTAATTAAATTAATTGTATTTTTCATTGTTTTACAGTTCAATCCAGACTCTACATTATCCACAGATGATCCATTCTACAACACAAACCCCAGTCTGAGTGACAAAGTACATGTTCTGGTTTGTGTCGTCTCTGCCAATGGAGTGCATTTACTGGATCCTGATGTTATGAAGAAAATGAGGGAAGTCAGGCTGGCTGCTAGTGAGATGGGTGAGTACAAAAAGCTGTTTGGGACTGGTTCATAGATAAAGTTAAAATGATCTGATAGTTAACTTTATTATCGTTGGTGTCTGTTCTTTATCATCAGGGATTCCTCAAATAGCTATTCTCACCAAAGTTGATGAACCCTGTCCTGAGGTCAACGCAGACTTAAGAAAAGTCTACAAAAGCAAGTTTGTGAAAACACAGGTAGGGGTAAAGCCATATAGTTTTTGTTTATAAAGTGATAATCTGACATTGAAATTCAAATATCCTCTTTAAGTGGAAGTTTGCAGTAACGTCTTTAATCTTATCTTGTTAATTTGACAATATAGATGGAGGTTCTGAGTGCATTAGTGGGTATTCCACTGAACTGTATCTTTCCTGTGAAGAACTACCACTCTGAAATCACTCCAAATGATGACCTTGAAATACTGATACTGATAAAGAAATAATGTAAAAAAAAAAATCACATTGTATTTGCATGTAGTGACACAGATTTATAGCTTCATATACAGTAATGTTTAATATTATACCTAATTAATCAAACAGAAGTAGCTGGTTAAGTACAGATCTGTAACTTAAATAAAAGTTACAATTACATAAAAAAAAAAGATTAACAAGTTTCATTCAGAATATCACATATTGCTTTATAAATAGTTTCCATTAGATGTTACTTTGGGATCGCCTGTTAATGTCTGCTTAAATGATAAACTTCAATGAATTTGTATTAATTAAATAAAAATAACATTAAACACAACATAACCAAATGAGTGAAAACGTTGCATTATTTCATGCTTTATTGTCTCTCAGGCTTATAGTTGTTAATTCTTTGTGTGGATAATTTTGTTCGGTCCAGATAATCATAAACTATTAGAATGATTCTGACGTTATCACATGACGTGGTCAACAACTCATCTGTTGTGATGATGTCTTTAAAGACCATTGTAAATGTAGGTTTATAATTATCCCAGCCTGCATGATGCCTTTTATGCTTGAATTTAACACCACTTCTTATAATTTCAACTAAATGAGAATCTTAAGTAAATTCCATAGGGACAGTTTGATTGGTTTAGTTGAGCCCTATTTAAAAACACAACACCAGCATATATATATATATATATATATATATATATATATATATATATATATATGCTATGTGTTCACTAGCTATTATCTTATTTTATTGTGTTTTTTACATTTTCATTTTTGTTTTCTTTGTTTAAATCAACATGTTTTTTTAAGCTAGTTCTGATACTGTGGAAAGTACGAGAAAATCCGAGCTTTTGGAAACATATTTGAATGCAGCATGGTACAAGTGAGGAAAAGAGGAAGAAATCCACATGATATACTGTATCTTCCATCATAAAAAACATCATACACTAATTGTCCCCAAAGCAACATTTCACTAGTTACTCTGCCAAGGAATTGGTGGAGTTATGATTTTTGATACTGGAACAAGGAACAACTGATTAAGTGTTGGTGGTTATTGGTGGGGGTGCATAGGGGGCAGTCATGTGTGTAATTGTGATAGTGACACAAGGAACAAGTGATAAAACTTTGGGGATGATCAGTGAAGGTGGGGGGTGATCTGCCTTGGCTGAGTCTACGCCAGGGCCATGCAGAGACCTTTGGAAGGGCAGGTGCTCAAAGTTAAAAAGGGGCCCATTGAGCACAGATTTGAAACACGGTACAGAAGTATACCTTGCAATATAAACCGTTGAATTTTAGCGACCCTTATTCATAAAGAAGGGAACACAGAATCACAACATACCATATCATTGAAATATTTATTTTTTAGAGGCTGCAACTGCAAACAAAATATGTGTCTTTAGAGAGAGGCCTCAGCCTAACTGTCAGTCAGTATCTCTCTTTCTCTCCATGTCTCTGTCAGTGTCAGTGTCTCTCTCTGCATTTCTGTCTAGTCTGTCTCTGTGTCAGTATGTCTCTCTCTTTCTCTCTGTCTGTGCCTGTATCTGTCTGTCTGTTTGTCAGTGTCTGGTCTTTGTTGCAGTTATAACAGCAACTTCCGGTTGCCCATGCTCTTAAAAATATCGATGACTTCACTGACGTTTACTGGGATGTCTTTTTCAATTGCCAGTAGAAGCAGCTCTGACAACCTCTCCTCCCTGTCCATCTGGAAACAAGGCACAATTTGCTCTTGGATTAATCTAATTAACACGACCTCTTACACCTTATCATTAATAAGATCAATCAATAATCATTAAACAATACACCATATAAAATGATAGATAATGTAACAGAACACCAACATTCAAAATGTGTTTGTTACTTTTGTAACTTTGTAACTTCTCTACCAAAATACCTCTGCAATGTAAGTAGCTGCTATATATGTTCTTCTTACCTTTTGTGCTCTTTTTCATCCAGCTGGTAAGTGATTCACTGCCTTTGGCAGCTCTTTTTGTTTTTGTTTAAACCTCCTGTCCTTACGAGGCATCTCTGCAGAATGAAATATGATTGTTAAACTTCAATCTGATGCCATAAAACACACACACACACAGTGACATGTCAAACCTTTTAAAAGGTTGTACTGTAGCCATGAATTTAATCCATCCATAACCTGACCTTTATTATTCTTATTGATACCACTAATAAAGTTAAAAAATAATAATGAAATAATAATGAAATGATTAGTTTGACTATAAACCAATACAGATTTTAAAAGTTATATAATAATATAATTCTTATGCATTATACTTATATTTACAGGCTCCCCCCGCCCGCTCGACAACATCACTCGCGCTCCCCTCCTCCCCCCACTCGCTCATTTGGACGACAAAGGATGCTCGTTGCTCATTTCACTTCATCATATCAAGATGACACTGTGTGCACAAAAATATAACGTTGCAGATCCTACTTACCGGGTCAGTTTTTCACTCTCTCGGGGTCTTCGGTTTCACAACTCGTTGCCAGCTGGGCATGTCCGAGCACGTCAGGGCAGTGAGCGCTTAGTAATGAGGGTAGGAGGATCCAAGATGGCGGAGTGAGAGGTTGAAATTGTGCGGGCTCCGAATAATTAGCTAGTTTTTAGTCCCTAAAAGTGACGTTATAGAGGTGTAACTCGAATATATATAAAGTTTACATACTGAAAAAGAGTATTTGTCACCTACGTAGTGGAAAATAAGAATCGGTAAGATACAGAAATGTCTTTCCACGATTACAACCTGTTAGCCCTGCAAGAGGCTTGTGATGACAGCGATCTAGAAGGTATGGAACTAACCAGCCTAAAAGAATCCAAAGGAAACCCGAAACATACGCCAATAAAAAGTCCAAATCCGAAAAAAATGAAAGCTTCGAACGTTAACAAAGAACTTGATGGTAGCATGGCCATCCTCCATGCTATCCAAGTGCTGACGAAAAAGGTGGACGAGCAGACCGAGCTACTTAAAAGTTTTGATCTACGCATTGAAGCTAACAAGACGGCCATTACAGAGAATAAGGAAGAAATCTCCTCACTGCAGAAGAAAATCGGTGGTTTACAGTCATTAAACTGCTCACTTCAAAAGGCACTGGAAGAACAGGCTCGCTACAAAAGGAGGTGGAACCTCAGAATGATCGGTTTACCAGAAAAGGACGGAGAAGACATAAGAGAAGTGGTTATTGGAATTTTAACCAAAATTGTGCCGCTATCCGTTGACCGACTGAGAGATACCGTGGATGTGGTTCACCGTTTGGGGGTGAAGAGAGGTGTCGAAACTGCTAACGCACCAAGAGCCATTATAATCCAGTTTGGAATGAGAACTGTCCGGGACGCGGTATGGAGGAAATCCAAGGATGCAAGAGTTTGCAGTGAGATGCATATCCGTTTCAAAGAAGACTTTTCCAAAGAGGACAGAGAGGCGAGGGCAAAGCTGTGGCCGGCAGTACAGGAGGCACGGAGGAGAGGGAAACGAGCATTCCTGAAGGAAGGCTACGCTCTGATTGACAACCGGCGTGTTGATCCTGAATGACTTACCGAACAAAAGACATTATTACGTAAGCTTTGATATGTATGTATATATATATATATGTTTATGAGTAGTTGCACAAATAACTTGTTCGATTGGTTGGTGCACCTTTTTTTGTTGTTGAAAATTATGAGGGAAAGACCTACTCATTCCTGCTCATCACCTTGTATCGCTAATTTCTTGTTTCCCGTTTGATTCATTGAATGTTATCTTTTCTTTCTTTAAATTGTAGGGGGCTAAAAGACCATTTAAAGCGCAAGGCTATCTTTCTTTTTTGTAAGGAGCAAAAATCTAATTGTATTTTTCTGCAAGAAACTCATTCACTGGAGGCTGACACAAAGTTTTGGAAAACTCAATGGGGGGGACACTGTTTTTTTCAGTCATGGGACTTCACATTCTGCTGGTGTGATGTTATTGTTTAATAGATTTTCTGGCCATGTTATTAACCACTTAAGTGATCCAAATGGTCATTGGATTATGGTAGTAATTGAACATAGATGTATTAATTATATTCTAATATGCATATATGGATATAACCAAAAAACACTAAACAGGGAACTATTGGTATACTTAAAAGGATTGGTTAAGAAATGGAAAATATCTTATGATACTGACAGAGTTATTATGGGAGGTGATTTTAATTTGGTTCCTGATCTCTGGCTTGACCGTTCTCCATCAAGGGTTAAATATCATCAATATGAGGAAACTATTGCAGAATTGATTTCTGACCTAAATTTGACAGATTATTGGAGGGGAAACAATCCTTGTAAATTGCAATTTACATGGTTTAGCTCCTCTAACAAGAAAACATGTTCTAGAATAGATTACTGGTTGATTTCCAATAGTTTAACTAATCATGTTTCTGAATGTGATATTTCAGCTTCTCCTCTAACAGACCATTGTGCAATTTCATTGTCCCTAAAGTTTGACAAGGCCAAATATAATCAAAATGTCATTTGGAAGTTTAATAATAGTCTTCTGGATAATAATGTTTTTTGTGAGAAGGTCAAAGGACTGATAAAAGAAATTGATGTGATGGAAATGTCACATTTGGCTAAGTGGGAATGGTTCAAATTTAATGTTAGGAAAATTGCGATAAAAATGGGTAAACATATAAGAACTCTAGGAAATATAGAACAACAGGAAATAATTAAGAAAATTAATACATTTGATCAGAAAACCAATTTAAATATGCATGAGCAGGCTCAACTTCATGATCTTCAAACCAAATTAGATAACATGTATTTAGGTAAAGCTAAGGGTGCCTTTATTCGCTCTAGAGCTAGGTGGTTGGAAGAAGGGGAAAAAAATTCTTCATATTTCTTTAACTTGGAAAAACACAGGCAATCCAAAAAGAAAATTAATAAGTTAACAATAAACGGTTTACTTGTTGAAGATGAAAAACAAGTTAATGAAGAAATAAGAACATTCTATTGTAATCTATATAAATCTAAATTTTCCTTAAATGACTCTACACTTTTTTTTGAAAAAATAAAAAAATACAATAAAGAAATAGAACAAGGCTTTAAACGGGATTTAGAGGAGACTCTTAGAATTGAAGAACTTGATAATGCCATCCTTAAAATGGCAAAAGGAAAGTCTCCAGGCCTTGATGGATTGACAGTAGAATTTTATCAATATTTTTGGGAGGAAATAAGATATATGCTTTACAATGCATTTATGGAATGTATCTCAACAGGCAATCTTTCACCAACCATGAAAAGAGGTCTTATTACCCTAATACCTAAGCCTAATAAGAACAATATGCTGCTGGACAATTGGAGACCTATAACTTTATTATGTAATGATTATAAATTGCTAGCTCATGTATATTCAAATAGACTGGATAAAGGTTTAACTACATTTATAGATGAGTGTCAGTCAGCCTTTATAAAAGGTAGAAATATTCATAATCATACAAGACTGATATTGGACATGTTAGATTACAGAGAATTTATTGATTCTGATAGTTATATAATGTTTCTAGACTTTTTTAAAGCCTTTGACACAATTGAACATCCGTTTTTAATAGAATCCTTACGTTTTCTGGGTTTTGGAGAAAACTTTTGCAATATTATCAAAATGTTCTACATTGATATTAGTAGTTATATTTCCTTAAATCCTGGAATGACTCCTTCCTTTAATGTGTCACGAGGTATAAGACAAGGTTGCCCCATTTCTCCTAAACTTTTCATATTAACAACTCAGTTATTAACATTACTTATTAAAAATTCTGATGAAATTCAAGGAATTCATATCTTTAACAAGGAATTTAAAATTAGTCAATTTGCAGATGATACATCAATTTTTCTAAAAAATAAATCCATGGTTGAGAAAACAATTAAAATTATTCAAACCTTCTCTAAAGCATCTGGCTTAACACTTAATATAAGTAAATGTGAATTACTTCCTATTCATTCAAGTGTTGAATCATCCATTGCATCTATTAAAATTGTTCCTGAAGTGAAATACCTTGGAATAATAATCTCCAAAAACATATTTAAACGAGAAGACACAAATATTATGACTCGTATAAATGATATGAAAAGGTCCCTTAGTCATTGGCTAACCAGAGACTTAACTATATTTGGCAGAGTTCTGCTGTCAAAAGCTGATGGAATCTCCAAACTGATTTATCCCTGTAATTCTCTTTATGTTTCTCCCAATAATATTAGGAAAGCCAATTCAATTATATTTAATTTTTTATGGAAAAATAAAACCCATTATATTAAAAAATCGCAACTTGTTAGAGACTACGATGAGGGTGGCATTAAAGCTATTGATTTTGAATCAATAGTAGGTGTGTTTAGAATTAAATGGCTTAAAGATTTTTTGTCACAACCATCTTCAATGTGGTTCCATATTCCCAATAAGTTGTTTGAAAAATTGGGTGGCCTTGATTTTCTTCTGAGATGTGATTTTGAAATAGGCAAGATCCCTCTAAAGCTTTCTAATTTCCATAAACAGATTCTTACTTTCTGGAAAATGATATTTACACATAACTTTACCCCACATAAAACAACACTTTGGAACAATCGAGTTATTACAGTTAATAGGAAATCCATTTTTAAGAAACACTGGTTTGAGAAAGGTATTTTATTTGTCACTGACATTTTCAATCAACATTTTGAATTTTTGGATTATGTGGACTTTATAGCAAAATATGATGTGTGTTGTACACAAAGAGAATATAAAACAATATGTAAAGCTATTCCCTTACCCCTATTACAGTTGATCCGCAATATCTTAAGATACTATAGCATTGATCCTTCCCTTCCTACACTTATGATTGTTGGTATAAATTTAAAAGATAGGAAATGTGATAATAAAATAATTGGTAGTGCTTTAAAATATAAACTTTTTACAGATTATAGCAGACGATTAAAGGTTCCTGAGTCCTTGTCACTGTCCACGATGATAAAAGCTAACTCACAATTTATTAAATGGCCCATTTCTCCAAAAGTCAAGGAAACCCATTTTAAAATCATTCATAATATATACCCAGTGGCAGAGTTTCTCAAAAAACGTTTTAAATTTGAAGTAGATGCTTGTTCATTTTGTGAAAATTCTGAGGAAACTTTGGAACATCTGTTTGTTTTATGTCCAATTACTCAAAAATTTTGGTTTGATATTAAAAACTGGCTATCTCTTAAAATTGATAATATACCACTGCTCGACATTGGTGATATTCTTTATTTTAAGGAAAATTTAAATAAATCGATATCTGATCTTATTAATATAATTATTATTTTGTGTAAATATCATATCCACTGTAGTAAATGGAAAAATTCGAAGCCCTCCTTTAATTGTTTTATAAATGACTTTAAATTATTCTATTCATCACTTAATAAAACTAAGTCACTAAAATCAGCCCAAAAATTACACAGTGAAATTAAGCGGTATCTTTTGTTTTGACTTAATGAAGTTGCTCCGTTATTTACTTAAGTGTTTGTAAAATGTACTTGTTTTACAGCTCCTTTTTCATTTGGTTCTGTATTTTTGTATTTATTTTATTTTATTTTATATTATTGCCTTACATGCTCCCTGTTCCTTTGTAATTATTACTAAATGTGTTCATTCGGGGGGGGCCAGTAATTCAATTGTCCTCTTTAAAGTTTGTATATTGTATGTTCTAAAGTTCCAATAAAAAAAAAAAAAAAAAAAAAGTAATGAGGGTACGTTGTGGACGTCACGTGACCGACCCAGGTAGATCTTTATTATTATTATTATTATTTCTTTTTATTAATATTATTTTATTATATTTTGGGGAACACAACCTGACTTTTATACGCTCATAGCGTAAAAATAAAAAAATTAATTAAAAAAAACTGAAAAAAGGGCACTTTGGGTGTCAAGGGGCAAAGGGGCAGGTGCTCAAGCACCCTCCGCCCCCCCCCCCTCTGCACGTGCCTGGTCTACGCTCTCTGAGTGCTTTTCTAGTTTTTCTTTTGTTTCTGAAAATAAAATGCAATTACTAAAAGACACACTAACCTGTTTGTTATGTCTGCATGTTTTGTTAGTTTCCACTCCCTCTCTTTATCACATTCTTAATCTTGGAATGAACTGTCATGTCTAGAACCTTCTTCATTGATTCTTAGATACAACACATTCAACCGAAAACCTGCGTGATTGTTTTTTAACCATGGCATTATTACAACAAAACTTATATAACCTGTCTAGATAGTCCACGTAACACACACTATAAGAAAGTGAAAGTTAACAAGTAAAACAAACATTTAAGTTGACAACAGCAAAAGAACACTGACTTCGCAAACTAAAGGTAGAGTTATTTGGTTTTTTGTTTAATATTTGAATTGTTTGATTATATTCCTAAGAAGCTGAGGATGAGTTCACATAACATTAAGTAAATGAAAAACTTACTTTTATTTACTTGCAGTTTACAACTATGATAAAATACTGACAAACGCTGAGGAGTTTGGGACAGTTTCATTTAGTATAAAACAATTGCAAGATGGTAAAATATTAAAATATTTTATAACGTTTTGCATCAAACAGTATTTTTTCCCATAATTCAAAGATTCACCACTGCTCTTGTTTCACAGAAGAAAACCGTGTCAAAGGAAACTGAAAAACTTTTTCTAATGTATTCTGTAGCTTGAGTCACAGGAAACCAATTTTTAATAGTTGCAAATCTGAATATCTATGGTTTATGAGGCGTTTTGAGCCTTTTCAACTTCATAATGATGAGAAGAAAGAAGATCAGCATATTAGAATTCTGCTTTATGGACCAATTGGCCACGGCATGTTCAGTTTTATCAACACTGTGGACAGTGTGTTACAAGGCAGAATGACTGGACGAGCTTTGGTGGATGACATTCAAAAAACATCCTTCACCACAAAGGTGAACTAAAACTCAGCTGTGTTTGTTTAATCTAGTAAATAAAGTAAATCTACTTGTGCTCCCTTCAAATAGATTTAGGCCCTGACAGCAGCCATTTTAGAGTCGTGTGCACGTAAAGAGACGGTGGCACTGCGCATATGTGGATGTATTAATGTGACAAATATAATAAATAGTGAATAAATAACATTCAAATAGAGTAAAAAAGCATAACAAATGTTAAAAGTAGATAATAAATAGCAATGATTCATGATTAAAGGGAACAAGGTAACATGATTAAAGGGATACTGTACATGATTCCAATAAAGGATTTTATTGTGAACCTAAACATTGTATTTTGACACAAGACAGAATGAAAATGCTGTAAATTGTGATTTTACATGATTATTGTAATAAAAAAAGCTACACTAGCGAGGCAACTGAACAGACGTCTCCTCGTGATTCATTTTCCTTTCTCTGTTTTTAACAGATAATATAAATCTGCCAACAGGCCCCAAACTGGGGTGTGTAACATATGCAATACGGTCAAAAGTTGATGTTGAACTTGACTCACTGGTCGCAAGTGGCGTGCTTGAACCGGTGACTATTAGTGAGTGGGCTACACCTATTGTTCCTGTGGCAAAGAAGAATGGTGACATTTGAATCTGTGGAGATTTCAAGGTGACGCTGAATCCTGTACTAGCTCCTGAACAATATCCTCTCCCTCACATAGATGACCTGTTTGCAGGACTCAGTCACAGACAAAAGTTCAGCAAAATAGATCTAAATCAGGCCTATTTGCAGATGCTTGTCGAGGAAGAGTCAAGAGAGCTCCTCACTATAACCACTCAAAAGGGTCTATTCAGATATTGTCGGCTTCCATTTGGAATCACGTCGGCCCCTGCCCATTTCCAGCGCGCTATGGAACAGATCCTCAGTGGTCTCCCCAGGGTGCAATGTTACCTAGATGACATATTGTGCATTGGAGCCACTGATGAGGAACATCTGTGTAATCTGGATGCCGTCCTTCAACGGCTACAAGACTACGGACTTAGAGTCCGCAAAGCCAAGTGTGAGTTTTTTAAGCCATCTGTTGAATATCTGGGGCATGTTATCAATGCAAGCGGATTACACACTGCCCCATCCAAGAGCCGTGCCATTGCAGAAGCTCCAGCACCTCAAAACGTGAGTCAGTTACGCTCTTTTCTTGGGTTACTAAACTACTATGGCCGGTTCATACCCAATTTAGCATCTATGTTGAAGCCATTACATAGCCTACTCTGTAAAGGAAAATCCTGGAACTGGAATGAAGCCTGTCAGGTGGCTTTCCAGAGGGCCAAGGACACCCTGTTGAAGTCTGGAGTCCTGACACATTTTGACCCCTCTCTCCATATACAGCTAGCTTGTGATGCTTCTCCCTATGGAGTGGGAGCTGTGATTTCTCACATATTGCCAAGCGGAGAAGAAAGGCCTATTGCATTTGCATCGCGAACATTGAACAAAGCGGAGTTCAATTATGCACAGATAGAGAGGGAAGCACTGAGCATTGTATGTGGAATTCATCGTTTTTATCAGTATCTATATGGACGGCGGTTCACCCTTCTTACCGATCATAGGCCTCTCACTGCCATCCTGGGACCGCACTCTGGCATACCATCGCTGGCGGTGAGCCGCATGCAGAGGTGGGCTATGTTGTTATCAGCCCACTCTTATGACATCAAATATCGCAAAGCAGACAGACATCAAAATGCGGATGGGTTGTCCAGACTTCCCTTACCCATTACCAAGCCTGACACAAACAGTGCAGATATTTTCTACTTCAGTCAGGTAGAGGGTGTGCCTGTCACCGCAGCCCAGGTGAGGAGAGCAACTCGTACTGATCCTATCTTGGCAGGAGTCATGGACATGGTGCTGAAGGGCCATTCCTTGAGCGATGTTACTGAGGCTCAACCGTACATTTCAAGGAGGGCAGCATTGTCCATACAGTCGGGATGTTTGCTGTGGGGTAGGAGGGTGGTCATTCCACAAACATTACGCAGGACTGTCTTAGAACAACTCCATGCAGGCCATAGTGGAATTGTGCGCATGAAAGAATTGGCAAGGAGTTTCTTTTGGTGGCCAGGAGTGGATAGAGAAATTGAGGATGTGGCAAAGTGTTGCCTGGCATGTCAGAGAGTTCGGAACATACCACAGCTAGCTCCCTTGCATCCTTGGGAGTTCCCAGAACATCCCTGGCAATGGGTTCACATAGATTTCACAGGACCAGTGGAAGGACGGATGCTACTGGTAGCTGTGGATGCCCACAGCAAATGGTCTGAGGTGGCAATCATGAAATCTACCAC
This sequence comes from Siphamia tubifer, assembly GCA_020466265.1. Lineage (NCBI taxonomy): Eukaryota > Metazoa > Chordata > Actinopteri > Kurtiformes > Apogonidae > Siphamia > Siphamia tubifer. The sequence goes on along the minus strand of CM035790.1, from coordinate 21,540,333 downwards.
TGCAAATAAAACTATTGAAAAAATAGGGGAAATGTTCAGCCGTTTTGGGTGTCCCTCGCAATTGGTCTCCGACAATGGTCCTCACCTGGTGTCAAAAGAAATGACTGTTTTCTTACATGCAAATGGTGTGCAGCACATCAAATCAGCACCTTTCCACCCAGCTACTAATGGGTTAGCCGAAAGGCTTGTCCAAACTTTGAAACATGCACTGGAGACGTCTCAGGGTCAAGGAACATTTCATCAGCAGTTGCACAGATTTTTCTTAACGTATAGGAATACCCCCCAGGCTACCACCAAGGTGTCTCCGTCATCCCTGATGTTCAAGAGAGACCTGCGGACCCATTTTGATCTGTTAAAACCCACCACAGTGAAAGACACCGTTCAACGTCAGCAGGAGAAGCACACTCAGCAACGCAAGCAACACGCCAAAGAAAGGAACTTCTCTCCCGGTGACCATGTGTTGGCCAGGAATTACAGTGCTGGTCCACGGTGGGTGCAGGCGACCATTGTGGCACAGACTGGTCCTGTCTCGTATACGGTCCAGACAGCTGATGGTCGCATGTGGAGAAGGCATATGGACCAACTCCTACAGACAAGGGCATCAACACCCACGTTGTCATCAGGAGACTGTAGTGAGGATGTACTGGAAGGCTGCACAAGTGACTCCATCGTAGCACTGGTGGGTATCCCTGTTCACGAAGTACCTGTTTCTGATTCCCCACCAGAGTTGTCGGAGGGACTGGCGCTTCAATCTCCAGCAGTGCTGTCAGCGCCTCTCAGAGACAGCTTGGCTGCAGCCCTCAGTGCGCGGCGCTATCCGGAATGGGAGCGGCGGCCTCCCAAACGTATGGACTTATGAACTTTTTTTTTTCACCCAAGTTTTGGGGGCAGAATAATCCCTATGGGTGTTGTCACGAGATGAGGTAGTCCACCCTCATCTTGTAGGTTCATGTGTTTTGTTTTGTTTGTTTTGTTGAGTTAAAAAAAAAAAGTATTTGTATGTAATACTTGTTTTATGCTGATATGTACTGACCTTCCTGATTACTGTTAAATGTCTGATTTTGTCTCATGTGGAATTTGTAATGATGGGGACATGTGTTGTAAGGGGGAGGAGATGTTATGTTTGTCCCTCCTACAGAATATAGGTCATGTTTTGGTGCATGATGGGTAATCAGGAAGTTGTTCTGTTGGACTGGAGAAACACAGTAGAGCACACGTGAAGTGTTACTCGTACGTATGAGTATTATTTATTTATGGATATAACACAGAACACTACAGACACTTGTGTGCAGGATGATGACAGACACTATGGGCTTGAGTTTCAGCAAAACTGTCACTGCACCAAGCTGAATTAGTGGTCAACTCCCACGAGTGCACCGCCACATCCAGGTCTGTGAAGCTACAGCTATCTGTCTGTCTGTACCTCAATCAACCCATCCATCCATCTATCAAACTTTCCTGCTCTGTTTTTAGTCACAGCACATTCAACCCACAATCTGCCGACTGTATTTTTGACCACGTGACTAAATCCACTTTGAAATGTGTAAACATAGGAAAGTGAAAGTTAATGAGTCAAACCTTCATCAAAATGAAAAACAGAAGAGACAACTCCACTGACTGCACAAACTGAAGGTAAAACTATTTGTTCTATTTTACTTTATTCATAAGAAACTGAGCCTGAGTTCACACAACAGAAAAAAAAAACAATTCAAAAACTTACCTTCATTTACTTGCAATTGATAAATACTCACAAAAACTGAGTGATCTGGCACAGTTGCAGTTAGTATTCTAGACGTACTGTACATGATGGTAAAATACTAAAATATGTCATATTTTATAGCCGTTCACATCAAATAATATTTTCATCCAAATCTTAAAGATTCACCACTGCTCTCGTTTCACATAACAAAACCATATCAGTGAAACTGGGAGAAAATAAATACATTGAAATTCGGTTTATTAACGCCTGCAAAAAACAACCAATGTACAGTAACTGTGCTCTTAGTTACATAAACCTGTTGAATTCACATCCAGGATTAAAAATGTTACAAATTATCACTTATGTCTGTGTGAATCACCTTCACACACTATTAGTAAAGTATGAAAGTTCTAAACATATATGTTTAGTTTAGCAGTGATGAATATAATAGATGACAGATGTCATCACTGAAATGTAACCATAAATACCACATGTTACCGATGTAAGTCTGTTCATCTGTTTAATATGATTTAGCTGAAATTGCAGGATGGTTGAGTTAATTTATCATTTGTGGTAAAAAAAAAAACAAAAAAACACATTTAACCAAAAACTTGCGTGATTGGTCCTTAACCATAACATTATGACAAGAAAACTTGCATAACATGTCTAGATAGTCCACGTAACATACACTATAAGGAAGTGAAAGTTAACATGTAAAACAAATATTCAACCTGACAACAGCAAAACGACAACACTGACTTCGCAAACTAAAGGTAGAGTTTTTTTTTTATTTTATTATTTGAATTGTTTGATTATATTCCTAAGAAGCTGAGGCACAGTTCACATAACATTAAGCAAATGAAAAACTTACTTTTATTTACTTGCAGTTTACAACTATGATAAAATACTGACAAAAGCTGAGGAGTTTGGGACAGTTTCATTAAGTATAAAACAATTGCAAGATGGTAAAATATTTTATAACGTTTTGTATCAAACAGTATTTTTTTCCAATAATTCAAAGATTCACCACTGCTCTTGTTTCACAGAAAAAAAAACATATAAATGAAACTGACATTTTTCTAATATATTCTGTAGCTTGAGTCACAGGAAACCAATGTACAGTAACTGTGTTCTTAGTTACATAAAAGTGTTGATTTCACATCCAGAATTGAAAATGTTATTTGTAACAACATTGTGCTGTTGTTCATATTTGTCATAATGACCTTAACACACTTTTAAGAATATGTTTGTTTTCATCAATGATGATTATAATAGACGACAGATGTCATCAGTGTGAAATGTAGCCACACTGTAAAAAAGATGAAAAATGTTAAAAATCTTGTTTGTCCAGAAAATAGCTGTCAGCTGTGGCTGCAACAATAATCCTGTAAAAAACACATGAAACTGTAAATATGTTTACAGAGAAAAATATAGATTTAATATTTTAAACATGTAGATTTAACATTGAATGTAAACAGTAAATGAACTTCCACTTACATAGACCTGCATGGTGCCTAAACTGGGACCAGTTTAAGGTTCAGTGTCTTCTGAATTTTTTAAGACCACTTGGTCATGTGAACAGCTGGAGCTGGGATTCGTACTGCCAACCCTTTGGTCACACCATTGTACATATTTAAAATATTAAATGATCAAATATTTACACATTTTATTAAAATAAATAAATAGGCTGTTATTTCAACATTGTGGTCTTGTTTTTCAATTTACAATTTTATTTTCTGAAAACAATAGTAATATATAATTTTAAATACAAATCTGGTTTTGTTAACATATTCATTCTGTGAAAACAACAATTACAATTGATTTAATCATTAACACAAAGGTCCCACATAAATAACTTCATATTGTATTTTCACTTTCAGTTTATTTTCTGTGACAATTCTTAAATGTTTTGCTGTTAATTCTACCATTATTTTTTACAGTTCCTATTAAGCACATGTAACCATTGTAGGTTTGTTCAGTTGTTTAATATGGTTTAGCTGAAACTACAGGAATGTTATTTAAAATTATATATCATTTTGTGATGAAAAAAAGATTGACTTCAGTGTAAAAAGAATATTTCTTTGTAAACAGTAATATGGTTATTGTAAAGTTTAGTATATATAATATATACTAAACATTCATATCTGTGTTATGTTAGTATTCAATATTTTTCATATTTTACAGATATGGCAAGGTTATCCCAACCATCACCATGTAAGATTAAAAACACTAAAGAATATATCTTCAACTCTTTCATGATTATACATATGTTTGTTATTAATAAATAACATGCTTTATTTCACTAGTGCTTGATAAAGAATGGCGACCTGTACCATGGGAGTGAGTACTTTTTAATTGATCTTTTTTTTCTCTTTTTTTAATTCATCTTTATTATGTGTTTTTTTTTCAAACATGATGCATATATTGTGTTGATTTAATTTCCTGTTACAGTGTTTCTGTAGTTTCTTTTTATTTGGTTTGACTAGAGCGACACCTACTGCACAGCAAGTGAAACATATCAGTTCTACAGGCAAAAAGTAATAATAAACATTTAAATGTTATTTTTTAATAGTTGCAAATCTGAATATCTACGGTTTATGAGGCGTTTTGAGCCTTTTCAACTTCAGAATGATGAGAAGAAAGAAGATCAGCATATTAGAATTCTGGTTTATGGACCCTCTGGCCACGGCAGGTCCAGTTTTATCAACACTGTGGACAGTGTGTTAAGACGCAGAATGACTGGACGAGCTTTGGTAGATAATTACATTAAAGGAACATCCTTCACCAAAAAGGTTAACTAAAACTCAGCTGTGTTTGTTTAATCTTGTGAATAATATTGGACATTGATGTGATCATAGTGACACCTCTGTTCTTTTAAGTTAAATCTTTTATTTTACAGTACACAACATACAAAATTCAAAACAGAGAACTTGGGAAATTTTACCCATTTGTCTTCAATGACATTATGGGCATCGAAAGGAATCAAGGAGTTTGTGAGGAGGACATCAAACTAGCCATGATGGGACATGTTAAAGATGGTTATCTGGTAAAATCACTGAATTAAACTTTTAAGCAAGTAACTGTGATGTACAGAATATGGTACATTTGATCCAAACTATTTACATGTATTTTAATTACATGTATTTTATTTTGAAAACAGCTAATTAAATTAATTGTATTTTTCATTGTTTTACAGTTCAATCCAGACTCTACATTATCCACAGATGATCCATTCTACAACACAAACCCCAGTCTGAGTGACAAAGTACATGTTCTGGTTTGTGTCGTCTCTGCTGATAAAGTACATTTAATGGATCATGGTCATATGAAGAAAATGAGGGAAGTCAGGCTGGCTGCTAGAGACATGGGTGAGTACAAAAAGGAATTTGGGACTGGTTCATAGATAAAGTTAAAATGATCTGATTGTTAACTTTATTATTTTTGGTGTCTGTTCTTTATCCTCAGGGATTCCTCAAATAGCTATTCTCACCAAAATTGATGAGGTCAACGCAGACTTAAAGAAAGTCTACAAAAGCAAGTTTGTGAAACAACAGGTAGATCTAAAGCCATATATTTTTTGTTTATAGTGATAATCTGACATTGAAATAACTCAAATATCCTCTTTAAGTGGAAGTTTGCAGTAACGTCTTTAATGTTATCTTGTTAATTTGACAACATAGATGGAGCTTCTGAGTCAATCACTGGGTATTCCACTGAACTTCATCTTTCCTGTGAAGAACTACCACTCTGAAATCACTCCAAATGATGACCTTGAAATACTGATACTGATGGCACTGAAACAGATGCTAAACTTGGGAGAAGATTTTGTGAATGACTGTAAAAGCAAATGAAACAAACTCTTCTTCAGCTCCTTGTGAAAAGAAATCATTTTAAAAAAATCATATTGTATTTGCATGTAGTGACACAGATTTATAGCTTCATATACAGTAATGTCTAATATTATACCTAATTAATCAAACAGAAGTAGCTGGTTAAGTGCAGATCTATAACTTAAATAAAAGTAAAAATTATATATAAAAAAGGCTAACAAATTTAATTCAGAATATCACATATTGCTTCATAAATAGTTTCCATTAGATGTTACTTTGAGATCACCTGTTAATGTCTGCTTAAATGATAGACTGTAATCATTTTGTACGAATTAAATAAAAATATCATTAAACAAAACATAACCAAATGAGTGAAAACGTTGCATTATTTCATGCTTTATTGGTTCTCAGGCTTATAATTGTTAATTCTTTGTGTGGATAATTTTGTTTGGTCCAGATAATCGTAAACTATAATTCTGGTCAATAACTCAGCTGTTGTGATGATGCCTTTAAAGACCATTGTAAATGTAGGATTATAATCATCCCAACTTGTGTGATGCCTTTTATGCTTGAATTTAACACCACTTCTTATAATTTCATCTAAATGAGAAGCTAAAGTAAATTCCATAGGGACAGTTTTATTGGTTTATTTGAGCCCTATTTAAAAACACACCAGACACTTGAAAACGCTTTACTGAGGGCGCAATATAAGGTAACACTTTACAATAAGGGTACATGAATCATGTTGGAATCATGGTCTGATTCATGATGAATTAACATATGACTCATGTATGTACTAATGATTAATATATCATGAGTCATGAAAGGATTCCTGTTGGAATCATGATGACTCATGATGAGTCACTATTAATATATCATGAATTAACACTGCTGTTAATTCATGTTGTTAATATATCATGTATTAACACTGCTGATAGCTATCAATCAAATTATATATGAATCAGACTTTAGTGAAAGGTGCATGAGTAATGATGGAGTAATATTTGATTTATGGTGAATTAATACTAGGACGGGGGCTTCCAACCTTCATATCCGTCACCTGCGGGCCGTGGTCTACTTACCCCTCTGCTGGACTCAGCCCCTGGCCTACTGTTTTCCACAAGTCATATTCATGATGAATTAACTTATTACTTAGCAAAATCTTTTGAGTCACTATATGAGTCATGATATATTAATGATTAACATATGATGAATTCATGTATGAACAAGCATATTCATGATGAATTAACATATTACTTAGCAAAATCTTTTGAGTCACCATATGAGTCATGGTATATTAATGATTAACATACCATTAATTAATGTATAAAGATGTGATATTCAGAATGTGTTAATATATACTTAGAAAAGAAATTATGATTAAAGTTTTCTTTGCCTCTTATTGTAAAGTCATGACATCACAATCATAACTATACTATTAACCAGTGTGTAATATACTATTACAATACAAATTATTTATATAAACCAAGTGAAATCACAGCATTGTGTATTTTCCGAATGTCATCAATACAACCAAAATACCAGATTGGGTACAACAACATTTTAATAACCAAAAATATCCAAAGGCAGATCACAGAGAGAGAGAGAGAGAGAGAGAGAGAGAGAGAGAGAAAGAGAGAGAGAGAGAGAAAGAGAGAGAGAGAGAAAGAAAGAGAGAGAGAGAGAAATGAAAAGTCATTCTCCACAGTACACGGATGCATTGTCCTGCATGAAAAAAGTTAAAAAGTGCCCAAAAATCAAGTCAAAATCTGCCATGTTCAGAGAGACAACCAGAAGGAGGTTTTCCTGCCGCCTTCTCCGCAACCAGCCGTTTCTGGCGATCACCCTAATATGCCGAATACCCAGCGCCGTAGCTCCGCAGACGCACATAACGCGCACTGCGTAGGGCACTTTGGTGCCGGCAGGGCACCAAAAGAAATCAGGGTCGTGGGGGAAAAAAGTGTAAATCATATTAATAATATGCGCTAATATGTTTAAACAATACAAAAACAACATAAATCAATTTTCCCAAGAAAAGGGGTGAATCTCCTTCGTGCCCCTCTCTCCAGTCTCATGGTGCCCCCTCCCCTCCCAGTGGTCTGTTCGATTATGCCTCACTCGCAATTTGGTGAACACCTGCTGTGCGAATATGGCCTCGAAACGGCAGCAAGAGTCTGGAGCTGAGAAGAGGACAAAAAAGAAGAAGAGATGATGCAGGAAATCATCAACCTTCCTCAGCTTCCACCACAGACGTCTGCCTTGGAGATGCTGACATTTCTACACAACAATCAGCTTCAAGAGGTATATCCCAATCTGTGGATTGATACACAGAACAGCCTCTCGCGTGTTCTCTTGCTGTCTCTAAAATAATACACATAAACAATCATATTACATATTAAACACACAAAAACAATACAGAATACAATAATTATATGAATTAACATTATTACTCTAACGGTCGGTTTAACGTCTTGCGCTCGTGAGACATTAAACCCGGGCTACAACCTAGCCACTTTCCCAACCGTTATGTTTTCTAACAAGTAGAACAAACAAATAACACTTCACATTTGAACTACACTTATAAAACAATCTAATACATGTACGGAACAACTCCGACACTTGCTCTTTACCTGTAAGGGATAAAAGGAAAAAAACAACGGCAATCAACTGACACTGCGGCACCGTAGTATGTACACAGAACAGCCTCTCGCGTGTTCTCTTGTTGTCTCACGAGACTACCCATGCCCTTGACCAGTGTCACCAACACGCCCTCTGCTGGTCGGAGTTGGCTACTGCATATTGACCTACACATACCATTGTCACCACACTGAACATGAACTACACTAAATTAAAAAAAAACATGTTAAACATTCAAATTATAACAAAACTATATATAGATATATATATATATATATATATATATATATATATATATATATATATATATATATATATATATATATATATATATATATATATATATTTTAACCCAACTATGGCTCTGTATGCCACAGGGACGTGGCTCAGAAGCTGTCATATATGACCTGATAGCTGATTTTGCAACAAAGAAATGCAGGCGTGTACCTCTCTAGGTCTAGGGCATCTGATAATTGTAAAAAAATGTGTAACATAGTTACTTAAGGAAAGTACCTTTAGTGTTCTCATTCTTATTTTTCTTATTTAAGTTTCTTTATTGAGAATTTTTATTCAACTATTATTTTTGCACTTTATTGCCAGGCTCTTTGTTCTGTGTTTACAGTGTTGTTTGGTCTGTGTTTACAGTTTTTACACACACCTTTTTGGATTTCTCATGTTTGTTGACAGTGTTATGTAAATAAACAAATTGCACTGAGAAATTCCACATTTTTGAAAATTAAATTTTTTATTTTTATTTTTATTTATTTTTTTTTTAGGTTGGGGGGGGGCACCACAGAGCATTTGTGCTTAGGGCACCCAAATGGTTAGCAACGGCCCTGCGAATACCCACTTTTTCTGTCGGCATGTTGCTGCAGCCCTTCCGCGGTGATACTGTAAAACACAAAAAGCAAAGATGGCAGACTCATGGTGAGGACAAGGGGGAGTTTGTTAAAAAAAAAAAAGTTTGAGAACTACCACGTTAGTGTATGTGGCCTTTTCTTTTTTGCAGCATATCATCAAATTAGTGTCCACCATGCCAAACAACGCCAAAGCGATCACATGGAACAAGCTCCAGCAGCACCTACTGTCCCATGAGTCTACACTCTCTGAGTGCTTTTCTAGTTTTTGTTTTGTTTCTGAAAAGAAAATCCAATTACTAAAAGATACACTAACCTGTTTGTTATGTTTGCATGTTTTGTTATTTTCCACTCCCTCTCTTTATCACATTCTTAATGCTAGAATGAACTGTCATGTCTAGAACCTTCTTCATTGATTCTTAGATACAACACATTCAACCGAAAACCTGCGTGATAAGTTTTTAACCATGACATTATGACATTAAAACTTGGATAACATGCCTACAAAGTCCACGTAACACGCACTATAAGAAAGTGAAACGTGCTTATATGCTTACTGGTCAAAGACATGATAAAATAATTATACTTTCAAATTTTTAATTACGTCCATTTTCCAAGTCAATTGCACATCTGGCTGCATTGCTGAATTGACAGAACACTGAAATACCCATGTTATGTGACAGAATCAATAATCACTTAATTCTTTTTTACATCAGTGACATAACTGCGCACATGGGGCCCTATGGTCGGAGCACATAGAGCCTTTGGGGTGCTCTATACACCCTATTATACTGATGAGCATCTTCCAGCACTGTGGTAGCTTCACATGTTGTCATATGATAATTTACTCTTAACATTATTTCATTCTGCTATTTTATGTATTTACTTTTATTTTATTCTTTTCTTTTTAACTGTGTAAATCTTTTAACTTGTTCCTACAATAGCAAGATAATGGGGGGGTCTGATGTAAAGTACTTTGTGCTACATGCACCATGTATGAAAAGTACTATATAAATAAAGTAGTTTGGTTGATTGATAGAAAGATGGGTATCCGGTAAAGTTTCTGAACTAAAGTTTTAATCAAGTAACTGATGTACAGAATATGGTACATTTTATCCAAACTATTTACATGTATTGTAGTTATAGGTAGTTTTAGACATGTTTAAAAGTCTAATTTTTCCTATTCTCATATGAAATGACATTGTTTCCCATGAGTTTTGGTCTGAAAAAGCCAAAAATCATAGTCATTTTGATCTAAAATGTCAGGAAGTATTGCTGCAGGAAGGTTAAAGTTTTCCCTCATGAGATGAGCCAAATAGGACTCATTTTCTGTCCATCATGTGATGTTTTGTCCAACAACTTTAGATCTAAGTAAGATAGAAAAACAAAACAGTTATTGAAATAAAGCTGTTTTAATGCTCTTTTGTATAGTGAACTTCTTCAAGCTCATTCAATAAAAGGTAACAATTAGTAACATGTCATTCCAAGAAAATCAACAAAATTCAATATTTTTGATGTACATTAACCTTTACATAGTGGAAAGCGGAAAACAAATCTTGAAAGATTTGCGCAAACGACTTGTGGAAGCATGATTCACTTGTTAAGGGTTTGTTTCTTGAAGTTATCAAATCTTCTGTTATATTAAATACCTTTGAGCAGGTACTCCCTCTGCTTGGCATCAGTGGTGAGCATACTGGCAAAATGATTCATCATCTTTACATAACGCTCAGCGATGTCATTGACCACACTTATGTTGTTGACAGTCTAGGGCTTTGTTGTCGTCATCATTCTATGCTCAGGCTTGCACTTGTTAGATACATAATACACAAATCGAATTTTTACCCTAGAAATTCAAGACAAACTTAGAACATTTATTCATTCACAATATGAACTTTATATTGATATATTAAAACGTGTTAAAATCTAGTTTGTAGCAAATTGTTTGCAATCATCATGCACAAATAATGCCTCCGCAATTGGAAAAAAGCCAACATTTTCTACAAATCCATATTTATTGAAGAGAAATTGAATATTCACACTTTTTTATGGTTAGAATACATGCTGTACAGTCTCTTTGTTCATTTGGTATTGGCTTATTTGGGTGTAAAGTTATAGTACTGAAAGTGAAAGAAAATGAATGCGTTTTGGAAGAGAGACTGTAAAACTTCAGCCTCAATGTGACAATGTTTATCTGCATCCTAGACAAAAATGGTTATAATTTTTTGTTTTTTTTAATATCAAGAAGGATGGAAACAATACCATTCTGTTTGGAAATATGAAAAAGTTGATATTTGAACAGGTCTAATGTAGTTTATGTCAAAAAATGCTAATTAATAATATTTTTCATTGTTTTACAGTTCAATCCAAACTGCATGTTATCCACAAATGATCCATTCTACAACACAAACCCCAGTTTTAGTAACAAAGTACATGTTCTGGTTTGTGTCGTCACTGCCTCTAAAGTACATTTAGTGGATGATGATACTATGAAGAAAATGAGGAAAGTCAGGCTGGATACTAGTTACATGGGTGAGTACAAAAAGGAATTTGGGAGTGGTTCAAAGATAAAGTTGAAAAAATGAACTGATTGTTAACTTTATTATCTTTGGTTTCTGTTCTTTATCTTCAGGGATTCCTCAAATAGCTATTCTTAGCAAAATTGATGAAGCTTGTCCTGAGCTCAACACAGACTTAAAGAATGTCTAAAGAAATCATGTTAAAAAAATCACATTGTATTTACATGTAGTGACACAGATTTATAGCTTCATATACAGTAATGTCTAATATTATACCTAATTAATCAAGCAGAAGTAGCTGGTTCAGTGAAGATCTGTAACTTAAATGAAAGTTACAATTATATTTAAAAAAAAGATTAACAAGTTTAATGCAGAATATCACATATTGCTTTATAAATAGTTTCCATTAGATGTTTGATTTTGATTTGAATGATTTATTTCGAACATGTGCAAAGTGTGACAATAATCAATACAACAATAATAATAACAATGACATGTCCGAAAAGGAGTAGGATGAAGCATAAGCTTATTTAATCCTACCCCTTCTTCACTTCCCCAATAACCTGAATTCATCTTATAACAATATAGTGCATAGTACAAAAATGATGATAACAATGAAAAATAATAACAATAAGAATAATAACAATACCAATAATAAATAACCAAAGTACTAAACATATACATATATACAAAAAACAAATGAGCAGATAGGAAAGTAGGTAACAAATAGTTTTTTGTTGTTTGTTTTCTTTTTTCTTCCCTTCCTTTTTCTTCTTTTCCCTTTCTTTTTTCTTCCTTTTTTTTACTTTTTCTAATTTGTCTGCATTTTGTTCTTATTTTTTAAATTTTATTTATTTTATTTTTCTATTCATTCACTTATTTTATCCATGTATTTATTTATTTATTTATTTATTTATTTATTTATTTATTTATTTATTTATTTATTTATTTATTTATTTATTTATTTATTTATTTATTTTTTACATCTTTTAACCCCACAGAGGGGGAGTCAACATTGCTCGAGATCAATGCATATTCCAGTCTTGCAGACATATACTAGACTATTTAGTGCATGTGTGTGACCATCATCGATCCTCCCCGAAAGCTGAGCAGACATCCTCCATTAGAACTCTCCATTACAAGCCAGTGAGGGCAGTGCTGCACCTCAGTGATGTGTGGAGGAAACAAAGACTGTACAGGACGGACAGGATGAACAGGGACAGAAACCAACAGGCGGTGCTATTGTAATTAAAGACTGCAAGGTGATGTGTTATTCCCAACCACCAACTGTCCATCAATAAAAACAAATAAATAAGTAGATCAGAAAAAGAGGAGAAAACCAAACCAGCACAAAAAGGAGAAAAAAAACAAAAACAAAAAAACCCCAAACAAACAAAAAAAAATAAACAATTAAACAATCGGCACCGAGCACCACCACCATGGATGTCCTGATAGTACAAAATAGAATGCAATGTAATAGAATAGGCCAGAAGAGGACGCCAGTGCAGAAGAAAATTACTTTAGTGTAGAGATTGTAGAGAGATTGTCAGCACATTCTGGCGAGTCCCATCATTTGTTGAAATGGGACTCAGTAGTAGCTGGCGAGACCCAATCAAACATGCAAGTGTGAAGGACCCCGAAGCCCAGAACAGCAATCACGACAAAGCAGGGCCAGCCAACAGGGCTTGGGATCGCCTGTTAATGTCTGCTTAAATGATACACTGCAATCAATTTGTACTAATCAAATAAAAATAACATTAAACACAACATAACCAAATGAGTGAAAATGTTGCATTATTTCATGCTTTATTGTGTCTCAGGCTTATAATTGTTAATTCTTTGTGTGTATAATTTTGTTTGGTCCAGATAATCGTAAACTATTAGAATAATTCTGACACCATCACATGACGTGGTCAACAACTTAACAGTTGTAATGATGCCTTTTATGCTTGAATTTAACGCCACTTCTTATAATGTCAACTAAATGAGAAGCTAAAGTAAATTCCATAGGGGCAGTTTGATTGGTTTAGATGAGCCCAAATTAAAAACACACCAGGCAATTGAAAAACGAAATATAAATATATGCTATGTGTTCACTCGCTATTATCTTATTTTATTGTGTTATTTACATTTTCAGTTTTGTTTTCTTAGTTTAAATAAATATGTTTTTTAAGTTAGCGCTGATACTGTGAAGAGTACAGGAAAATCTGAGCTTTTGGAGACATATTTGAATGCAGCATGGTACAAGTGAGGAAAAGAGGAAGAAATCCACATAATATATCTTCCATCATAAAAAACAACATACACTAATTGTCTCAAAGCAACATTTCACTAGTTACTCTGCCAAGGAATTGGTGGAGTTATGATTTTGTTGGTGTTTATGTGTTTGTGAGTTTGTTTGTTAGTTAAAAGATAACTAAAACATTTATGATTTTATTTATCTCTGAGTGCTTTTCTAGTTTTTGTTTTGTTTCTGAAGTGAAAATCCAATTACTAAAATACACACTAACCTGTTTGTTATGTCTGCATGTTTTGTTAGTTTCCACTCCCTCTCTTTATCACATTCTTAATGTTGGAATGAACTGTCATGTCTAGAACCTTCGTGATACGTTTTTAACCATAACATTATAACATTTAAACTTGTATAACATGTCTAGATAGTCCATGTAACATGCACTATAAGAAAGTGAAAGTTAACATGTAAAACAAACATTTAACTTGACAACAGTGAAACGACAACACTGACTTCGCAAACTAAAGGTAGTTATTTGTTTCTTTTTTATTTGAATTGTTTGATTATATTCCTAAGAAGCTGTGGCTGAGTTCACATAACATTAAACAAATAAAAAACTGACTTTTATTTACTTGCAGTTTACAACTTTGATAAAATACTCACAAAAGCTGAGGACTTTGGGACAGTTTCATTTAGTATAAAACAATCACAAGATGGTAAAATATTAAAATATTCTATAACGCTTTGCATCAAACAGTATTTTTCCCCATAATTCAAAGATTGTTTCACACAATGTTTGACATGTCAATGAAACTGAGACATTTTTATAATATATTCTGTAGCTTGAGTCACAGGAAACCAATGTACAGTAACTGTGTTCTTAGTTACATAAAAGTGTTGATTTCACATCCAGAATTAAAAAAATTATTTTTTGTAGCAACATTGTGATGTTGTTCATATTTGTCATAATGACCTTAACACACTTTTAAGAATATGTTTGTTTTCATCAATGATGATTATAATAGACGACAGATGTCATCAGTGTGAAATGTAGCCACACTGTAAAAAAAGATTGAATTTTTTTTTAATCCTCTTTGTACAGAAAAAAGCTGTCAGCTGTGGTTGCCATAATAATCCTGTAAAAACACACATGAAACTGTAAATATGTTTAGAGAGAAACATATAGCTTTAATATTTTAAACATGTAGATTTAACATTGAATGTAAACAGTAAATGAACTTCCACTTACATAGACCTGCATGGTGCCTAAACTGGGACCAGTTTAAGGTTCAGTGTCTTCAGAATTTTTTAAGACCACTTGGACATGTGAACAGTTGGAGCTGGGGTTCGTACTGCCAACCCTTTGGTCACTCCATTGTACATATTTAAAAATTTAAACTATAGACTATATACTAAACAATTATATCTCTGTTATGTTAATGCTGGTGTTCAATGTTTTTCATACTTTACAGCTATGGTGTGGGGGTTGTTTGAATCAAAAGAAGAGAAGCCTCCTTCACCATGTAAGATTGAAAACACGAAAGAACATATCTTCAACTCTGTCATGATTATACGTGTTTGTTTTATTGAATAAATAACATGCTTTTTATCTCACTAGTGCTTGATAAAGAATGGCGACCTGTACCATGGGAGTGAGTACTTTTTAATTCATCTTTTTTCCTCTTTTTTATATTGGTTTCCATTTGGAATGGAAACCATTAATTTATCTTTAATATGTGCTTTTTAGTCAAATATAATGCATATATTGTGCTGATTTAATTTGCTGTGTTTCAGTAGTTTCCTGTTACTTGGTTTGACTAGAGCCACACCTACTGCACAGCAAGTGAACCATATCAGTTCTACAGACAAAAAGTAATAATAAACATTTTAAATGTTATCTTTTATAGTGGCAAATCCGAATATCTACGGTTTGTGGAGGGTTTGAAGCCTTTTCAACTTCATAATGATGAGAAGAAAAAAGATCAGCATATTAGAATTATGCTACATGGACCCAATGGCCACGGCAAGTCCAGTTTTATCAACACTGTGGACACTGTGTTACAAGGCAGAATAACAGGACGAGCTTTGGTGGATACATGTGGAGGAACATCCTTCACCAAAAAGGTGAACTAAAACTCTGCTGTTTAATCTAGTAAATAATAAAGGGCATTGATGTGATTAAATGTGTATGTACTTATAAGTTAAATCTTCTATTTTACAGTACACAACATACACAATTGAAAAAAAGGTAGGTGGGAAGTTTTACCCATTTGTCTTCAATGACATTATGGGCATCGAGAAGAACCAAGGACTTTGTGAGGAGGACATCAAACTAGCCATGATGGGACATGTTAAAGATGGTTATATGGTAAAATTACTGAACTAAACTTTTATGCAAGTAACTGTGATGTACAGAATATGGTACATTTGATCCAAACTATTTATATGTATTTTATTTAAATATAGTTTATTTTAACAACAGATAATTAAAGTAATAGTATTTGTCATTGTTTTACAGTTCAATCCAGGCTCTACATTATCCACAGATGATCCATTCTACAACACAAACCCCAGTTTTAGTGACAAAGTACATGCTCTGGTTTGTGTCGTCTCTGCCAATGAAGTACATTTACTGAATGATCATACTAAGAAGAAAATGAGAAAAGTCAGGCTGGATGCTAGTGAGATGGGTGAGTACAAAAAGGAATTTGGGACTGGTTCATAGATAATGTTAAAATGATCTGATTGTTAACTTTATTATCTTTGGTATCTGATCTTTATCCTCAGGGATTCCTCAAATAGCTATTCTCACCAAAATTGATGATGCCTGTCCTGAGGTCAACGCAGACTTAAAGAAAGTCTATAAAAGCAAGTATGTGAAAAAACAGGTAGGTCTAAAACAATTTATTTCTTGTTTATAGAGTGATAATCTGACATTGAAATAATTCAAATATCCTCTTTAAGTGGTAGTTTGCAGTAACGTCTTTAATCTTATCTTGTTAATTTGACAACATAGATGGAGGTTCTGAGTCAATCACTGGGTATTCCACTGAACTGCATCTTTCCTGTGAAGAACTACCACTCAGAAATCACTCCAAATGATGACCTTGAAATACTGATACTGATGGCACTGAAACAGATGGTCAACTTTGGAAAAGATTTTGTGAATGACTGTAAAAGCAAATGAGACAAACTCTGCTTCAGCTCCTCGGGAAAAGAAATCATTTTTTAAAAAATCATATTTTATTTGCATGTAGTCACACAGATTTATAGCTTCATATACAGCAATGTCTAATATTATACGTAATTAATCAAGCAGAAGTAGCTGGTTAAGTGCAGATCTGTAACTTAAATAAAAGTTACAATTCTAAAAAAAAAAAAAAAAGAAAGAAAAGAAAAGACAAAAATTTAATGCAGAATATCACATATTGCTTCATAAATAGTTTCCATTAGATGTTACTTTGGGATCGCCTGTTAATGTCTACTTAAATGATACACTGCAATCAATTTGTACTAATTAAATAAAAAATAACATTAAACACAACATAACCAAATGAGTGAAAATGTTTCATTATTTGATGCTTTATTCTCTCTCAGGCTTATAGTTGTTAATTCTTTGTGTGGATAATTTTGTTCGGTCCAGATAATCGTAAACTATTAGAATGATTCTGACGTCATCACATGACATGGTCAACAACTCAACTGTTGTGATGATGCCTTTAAAGACCATTGTAAATGTAGGATTTTAATCATCCCAGCTTGCGTGACACCTTTTATGCTTGAATTTAACACCACTTCTTATAATTTCATCTAAATGAGAAGCTAAAGTAAATTCCATAGGGACAGTTTGATTGGTTTAGTTAAGACCTATTTAAAAACACAACACCAATATAAATATATGCTATGTGTTCACTAGCTATTATCTTATTTTATTGTGTTATTTACCTTTTCACTTTGGTGTTCTTAGTTAAAATAAACATGTTTTTTAAGCTAGCGCTGATACTGTGAAGAGTACAGGAAAATCTGAGCTTTTGGAGACATATTTGAATGCAGCATGGTACAAGTGAGGAAAAGAAGAAATCCACATAATATATCTTCCATCATAAAAAACAACATACACTAATTGTCCCAAAGCAACATTTCACTAGTTACTCTGCAAAGGAATTGGTGGAGTTATGATTTTGCTGGTGTTTATGTGTTTGTTTGTGAGTTTATTTGTTAGTTAAAAAGATAACTTAAAAAGTTATGGACAGATTTGGGTGAAATTTTCAGAAATGTTGATACAGGAACAAGGAACAACTGATTAAATGTTGGTGGGGATCAGCGGGGGCACGTTGTGTGTGTGTGTGTGGGGGGGCAGTCATGTGTGTAATTGTGATACTGACACAAGGAACAAGTGATAAAACTTTGGGGATGATCAGTGAAGGTAGGGGGTGATCTGCCTTGGCCGAGTCTGCGCTCTCCGAGTGGTTTTCTAGTTTTTGTTTTGTTTCTGAAAAGAAAATCCGATTACTAAAAGACACACTAACCTGTTTGTTATGTCTTCATGTTTTGTTAGTTTCCACTCCCTCTCTTTATCACATTCTTAATGAACTGTCATGTCTAGAACCTTCTTCATTGATTCTTAGATACAACACATTCAACCAAAAACCTGCGTGATTGTTTTTTAACCATAACATTATTACAACAAAACTTATATAACCTGTCTAGATAGTCCACGTAACACACACTATAAGAAAGTGAAAGTTAACATGTAAAACAAACAAGTAAGTAATTGTCTTAAGTGTACTGCTTTCATGATACTTTTTGTACTATTTTAAAATATCTGACTGTCTTTAAATATCCTGCTTTCATGATTTTTGTTTCTTTTTCACTAAAGTAAAGCGTCTTTGAGTGTCCAGAAAAGCACTATACAAATAAAATTTATTATTATTATTATTATTATTATTATTATTATTATTATTATTATTATTATTATTATTATTATTATTATTATTATTATTATTATTATTATTATTATTATTATTATCATTTAAGTTGACAACAGTGAAACGACAACAATGTCTGAAGATAGAGTTATTATTTTTTTTCTTTCAATTGTTTCATTTTATTCCTAAGAGGCTGAGTCTGAGTTCATGTAATATTAAACAATTGAACTGGAATGAACTGTCATGTCTAGAACCTTCTTCATCGATGCAACACAATCAACCAAAAACCTGCCTGATAGGTTTTGAACCACAACATTATCACATTAAAACATGCATAACCTGTCTAGATAGTCCACGTAACATGCACTATAAGAAAGTGAAAGTTAACATGTAAAACAAACATTTAAGTTGACAACAGTGAAACAACAACACTGATTTTGCAAACTAAAGGTAGTTATTTGTTTCTTTTTTATTTGAATTGTTTGATTATATTTCTAAGAAGCTGAGGATGAGTTCACATAACATTAAGCAAATGAAAAACTTACTTTTATTTACTTGCAGTTTACAACTATGATAAAATACTGACAAAAGCTGAGGAGTTTGGGACAGTTTCATTTGGTATACAGTAAAACAACTGCAAGATGGTAAAATATTCTATAATTTGCATCAAACAATATTTTTTTTCCCCATAATTCAAAGATTGTTTCACACAATGTTTCACATGTCAATGAAACTAAAAAACATTTTCTAATGTATTCTATAGCTTGAGTCACAGGAAACCAATGTACAGTAACTGTGTTCTGAGTTACATAAAGGTGTCGATTTTATGTTGATTTAGTTTTGATTTAATCATTAACACAAAAGTCCCACACAAACAACTTCACATTATATTTTCACTTATAGTTTCTTTTTTGTGGCAATTCTTAAATGTTTCGCTGTTAATTCTTTTACAGTTCCTATCAAACACATGTAACCATTGTAGATTTGTTCAGGTGTTTAATATGGTTTAGCTGAAACTACAGGAATGTTATTTAAAATTATATATAATTTGTGATGAAAAAAAAAGATGGACTTCAGGGTAAAAAGAATATTTATTTTTATAAACAGTAATATGGTTATTGTAAAGTTTAGTATATATAATATATACTAAACATTCATATCTGTGTTATGTTAGTATTCAATATTTTTTATATTTTACAGATATGGCATGGTTATTCTGAGCATCACCATGTAAGATTAAAAACACTAAAGAACATATCTTCAACTCTGTCGTGATTATACATGTTTGTTTTATTTAATAAATAACATGCTTTATTTCACTAGTGCTTGATAAAGAATGGCGACCTGTACCATGGGAGTGAGTACTTTTTAATTTATCTCTTTTCCTCTTTTTTTTATACCAGTTTCAAATTGGAATGGAAACCATTTATTAATCTTTATTATGTGCTTTTTACTCAAACATGATGCATATACTGTGCTGATTTAATTTGCTGTTACAGTGTTTCTGTAGTTTCTTGTTATTTGGTTTGACTAAAGCCACACCTACTGCACAGCAAGTGAAACATATCAGTTCTACAGACAAAAAGTAATAATACACATTTTAAATGTTATCTTTTAATAGTGGCAAATACGAATATCTACGGTTTATGAGGTCTTTTGAACCTTTTCAAGTTCATAAAGATAAGAAGAAAAAAGATCAGCATATTAGAATTCTGCTTCATGGACCAGTTGGCCACGGCAAGTCCAGTTTTATCAACACTGTGGACACTGTGTTATGAGGCAGAATGACTGAATGAGCTTTGGTGGATGACATTCAAAAAACATCCTTCACCACAAAGGTGAACTAAAACTCAGCTGTGTTTGTTTAATCTTGTGAATAATATTGGACATTGATGTGATCACCTCTGTTCTTATAAGTTAAATCTTTTATTTTACAGTACACAACATACTAAATTAAAAACAGAGAACATGGAAAATTTAACCCATTATGGGCATCGAGAAGGGCCAAGGAGTTTGTGAGGAGGACAACAAACTAGCCATGATGGGACATGTTAAAGATGGTTATCTGGTAAAATTACTGAATTAAACTTTTAAACAAGTAACTGTGATGTACAGAATATGGTTAATTCGATCCAAACTATTTACATGTATTTTAATTAAATGTAGTTTATTTTGTAAACAGCTAATTAAATTATTAGTATTTTTCATCCCGTGACCCTAGTGAGGATAAAGCGGGTTTAGATAATGAAAAATGAATGAGTATTTTTCATTGTTTTACAGTTCAATCCAGACTCTACATTATCCACAGATGATCCATTCTACAACACAAACCCCAGTCTGAGTGACAAAGTACATGTTCTGGTTTGTATCGTCTCTGCTGATAAAGTACATTTACTGGATGATGATACTATGAATAAAATGAGGGAAGTCAGGCTGGCTGCTAGTGAGATGGGTGAGTACAGAAAGGAATTTGGGACTGGTTCATAGATAAAGTTAAAATGATCTAATTGTTAACTTTATTATCGTTGGTGTCTGTTCTTTATCCTCAGGGATTCCTCAAGTGGCTATTCTCACCAAAGTTGATGAAGCCTGTCCTGAGGTCAAAGCAGACTTAAGAAATGTCTACAAAAGCAAGTTTGTGAAAAAACAGGTAGGTCCAAAACCATATATTTTTTGTTTATAGAGTGATAATTTGACATCGCAGTAACGTCTTTAATGTTATCTTGTTAATTTCACAACATAGATGGAGGTTGTGAGTGGATCACTGGGTATTCCACTGAACTGCATCTTTCCTGTGAAGAACTACCACTCTGAAATCACTCCAAATGATGACCTTGAAATACTGATACTGATGGCACTAAAACAGATACTCAACTTGGGAGAAGATTTTGTGAATGACTGTAAAAGCAAATGAGACAAACTCTGCTTCAGCTCCTCGTGAAAATAAATCATGTCAAGGAATTCATATTGTATTTGCATGTAGGGACACAGATTTATAGCTTCATATACAGTTACGTCTAATATTATACCTAATTAATCAAGCAGAAGTTGTTGGTTCAGTGAAGATCTGTAAATAAAATAAAAGTTAAAATCCTAAAAAGACTAACAAGTTTAATTCAGAATATCACATATTGTTTCCATTAGATGTTACTTTGGGATCACCTGTTAATGTCTGCTTAAATGATACACTGCAATCAATTTGTACTAATTAAAAAAATAACATGAAACACAACGTAACCAAATGAGTGAAAACGTTGCATTATTTCATTCTTCATTGTGTCTCAGGCTTATAATTGTTTATTAATTCTTTGTGTGTGTTATTTTGTTCGGTGCAGATAATCATAAACTGTTAGAATGATTCTGACGTCATCACGTGATGTGGTCAACAACTCAGCTGTTGTGATGATGCCTTTAAAGGCCTCCGTGAATGTAGGTTTTTAAATATCCCATCTTTGGTGATGCCTTTTATGCTTGAATTTAACCCAATTTACTATAATTTCAACTAAAAAGGGGGACTAACGTAAATTCCATGGGCTCAGCTTGATTGGTTTAGTTGAGCCCTATCTAAAAACATAACTGCGGGTACTTGAAAAACGTTTTTTTAAGGGTACCATATAGATATATGCTATGTGTTCCCGAGCTATTGTATTATTTTATTGAATTATTTACATTTTCACTTTTCCCCTTTGTTTACATAAACGTGTTTTTGTGTTAGCTAATGATACTGTATAGAACGCGGGGAAAACTCAGCTTTCGGAGGCGTATTTGAACGCAGCATGGGACAAGTGAGGAAAAAAGAGGAAGAAATCCACGTAGCCTATCTTGCATCGTAATAGTCTGTCCGTGTAATATTCTCAATGTGTCCTGTTTTTACGTCCGACTAAGCGGATAGCAGTGTCCATACTGGCGGGGTAAGGCAGGATAATCCACATAGACCCTGTTTGTTGAAAGGGAGAGGACTAAAAATGGAGCTGGAAGACGGAGTTGTGTACCAGGACGACCCGGGGACATCAGCGATGATGTCTGAGCGGGTGTCGGGCCTGGCCAACTCCATCTACCGCGAGTTCGAGAGGCTTATCGGCAAATACGACGAGGACGTAGTGAAGGAGCTGATGCCGTTAGTCGTGGCCGTGTTGGAGAACCTGGACTCGGTTTTCGCGGAGAACCAGGAGCATGAAGTGGAGCTGGAGCTGCTAAAGGAGGACAACGAGCAGCTCATCACCCAGTACGAGCGGGAGAAAGCATTGAGGAAACACGCAGAGGAGGTGAGTTGAATAGGAGGAAAAGCACAGTGCATCCTCTGATGCAGGAGTCAAAACGACCTCAGGTGTTTTTTTTTTTTTTTTTACCCCTCCTTCTTCCCATCATACCTTGAGTGGTGAATTAACTGACGCACGTGGCTGGGCAGCATCCCGCCCGTCCTACCATGATGTAAACAACACAGTGTGATAGACTGAAATGGTCTCTGATATAATAATAATAATAATGATGATATAGTTACCTTAAAAGAGACACTTCTATGCTTTAAGACGCTTTTAAATTGTGGAAAAGCTGCAGATTGCATCAGAAAGTGAAGCCCTGTGGGACCCTTCAGTAGGTGAAGTGACTCAGCGTATTGAGCCATCACTGGGACACAAATAAAAGAGCTTTGGGAAACAATGTGGAAACAAACATAAAGCTACAAGATCAGATCACCACACACTTGGGATTAGTACAGTATTACAAAAGGCATATTCTCAATATTGGCAAACTTGGCACTGTCACTGGTTAGTTACTCCTTTTACTGTGTTAGACAAATGTGGTACACACAACTAATCCAGGCACCCAATACACAAATCACATGTATTTTGTATACTGTATAGGCAGTTCTTCATGGCCGTCCACAAGGATCAAACTTCCAAAAAGTCTATGATTGCCAAACTAATATCAGTACTAGAATGGTAAGACAAAACAACAACAACAACATGGCATTACAGTTAGAGAAGTTTGAATTTCCAGCCTTGATGTTCACCTCTACTTTGTCTCTGGTTTGATAGTTTGATTACCATTCCTATGAGTTCACTTAGGCTGAAGCTGAACCAAAGCAACACAAAATGGAATAAGAGATGTTCTGGGGGCAGTGACAAGGCTAAAAATATTGAAAAGTAATTTTATTCATTCATTCCTTACCTGCAATGTTGTATAATATGGAGCTGATGAACTGTTTTTATAAATATGCCTTATACTAAAATGAAAGTCAAGGCCACACTAAGTGAAGATGTGATAAGAGCCAAATGAAAATCTTTTTAATTTAAGGTGAGGGCAAAACACATCATTTTCCTTTAAACATATAGCAAAGCTGTTAAGTTTTAAGGCTGTGCTAAAATCCTTTTCATTATTATTTATATATTATGTTTCCGTGGTTATTTGATTTTCTAAAGGAGCTGGTAGAATCATTCAGCCAGAAGTGTTTTTGAATATGAAGGTGTGGATAAAGTGTGCATAACAACATGTAATAACACCATACTAAACATATAGGGTCTAAATGCTTCACAGAGCTGTTTTTCGTTGGGTTTTCATTTGTTAAAATAAAGTACATGACAAGGATATTATACGGTAATAGACGTTTACTTGTGAGATGTAGAACAGAGTTGAGATGCAATGACTAAAATATTACATAAAATATGCAAAGATAGGAATGTATAACTAAAAAAAATAATTTAAAAACACAACAATATGTAAAAAAAACCACTTTCCAACATTGTTTTGATGGTGGAAGACAATATGGTGAATTAAGATTTTCTTGAACAGCGTGGGTCCCCAAGGAAACACAGCTATTGATTATTTCAGTTTGCAGCTGAAAAAGTTAGAGATTCACTGCTGTAGAATACAAACAATCACAGAAGTAAATCTCTGGAGATCTGTTAAACACTATTTAGTATTAGGTCCAAATATTTATATGAAAGTATCAGACATATTTTATGATGAGTAATAATAGTATTTCAGAAAATTAAATGCTATCACCAACAAGTTCTTTGTGTCAGTCTGAAGAACATTATTATTGCTCTATTCCACCACTTTGTTCTTATCATCATCATCATCATCATCATCATCATCATCATCATCATCATCATCATCATCATCATCATCATCATCATCATCATCATCATCATCATCATTTCATTCAGGCAAAAGTGGAAATTGAGAGTGTGTGTCATCTGTATTGTCTTTTGTGAATGAGTAGTTTGGATGCTGCCACTTTGCCTGAAGCCTTTTCCTCTGAATGATGTGTTGTGACTCAAACCTTCTGTCCCACCCTGTTTGAGTCAAAGCATCTGAACTGCAGGGATACTGACTGTATACGTATGTAAACTCCTCTGTACTCACTATGACACTGTGGCAGTGTGATAGCCAGGCATGCTAACTGTTGTACTGCTAACCACCCACATTTGGGGACCATTCTACTGAATGTATAACTTTACTCATATAGTTGCACATCCAGGGCTGTTCTTTGTCCACCGCTCTAAGGAGGAGTAAGCAGGGGTCCACTGGTTGTGGGTTAGAGAGGTATTACTTCCAGGTCAGGTGATCCTTTGTCAGAAAAGCAGAGAAAAGAACGTCTCCCTGCTTGCATTTACAATTGTTTTTTTTGTGCGTCTTGGATTTTAGTGTCAAATTGTGGTAGACCCATCTGATCACAGTAGCAAACAGTGTCACATTTCTCTAAAGAGGCTGCAACCTCATACAAATATTGACTTTTTTTTAGGCCTCTTACTCCAGCATCATCCATTCGTCTGTGCTTTATAGATTCCACTTAAAACAGATTCTTTAATAGCTCAGTTGTTTCCCAAATCCATTTTTATTTAATCTCCATTGTAATTTGAAGACATTACTCAACTTTAAAGACCAAACTATATTGATTATTGTATGTAAATTGGTTTATTTAAGGGCTTTTGTTGTCCTATCACACTTTTATGTCATTTAGACTTATTCTTTTCTCACCTCCAATTCCCTATTGGTTTCTCAGTTGTGGATAACATGTGCTAATAGTGGAATCATGCATTCATAGCCACAGCATGGCCTTGGCTTAGTCAGCTGGACAGGATGTGGACACTGGTACACTCACACTCGCCTGCTCAGATACTTGTCCCAAGAGGAAACTAGGAGGAACCGGAATTTCCGGGTGAACCAATGAGCTCAAGATCCTGTTCATTAAATATAGATTCAAATACATTTAAAAATCCAAAGTTATGATAAACATTGGAGACAATTATACTGTGATTCATGACATTCTGTATGAAATCATTTGTCACATCTTGGTAATACGAAGTGCTGACTTTTGTTTGGTGACACTGACCAATCTCTGTGTCTCTTTATGTTTGTCTCGTATATTTTTGTTTCTGAGCAGAAGTTCATCGAGTTTGAAGACACTCATGAGCAGGAGAAGAAGGACATGCAGAACCACGTGGACAGAAAGGAGTCCCATTCCCGCCAGTTGGAACTTAAAATAAAGAATTATGCTGATCAGAGTAAGCACAAATACGTACATACTCTCTTTTGAGTGTTAAAAATGTGGACCATAATGACCTCTTGTGTCGTGATGATCAGTTAAACTTTAAAACATTGAAGAAGGAAACACTAGACAAAAAGGACCAGCACCTGGAAAGGTCCAATAAATGGTCTGCACTTATATAACGTTTTTCCACCTTCATGGTGCTCAACCATGCACACACACACACACACACACACACACACACACACACACACACACACACACACACACACACACACACACACACACACACACACACACACACACACACTCACACACCAGTAGGTTTCTAAGGTTCTGTCAGTTCTACTGGGAGCCTAATTCAGGGTTCAGTGTTATGCCCAAGGATACTTCGATGTTTGGACAGCCAGAGCCGGGACGCCAACCGTTTGGTCAATGGACGACCCGCTCTACCAACTGAGACACAGCCGCCCCAATTTTGTACATGTCACACATTCATAACAATGTAATGTGTTAAGCACACTTACTTATCTACAATATCATCTGGATCTGGATTTGTAATGCATCCCTTAGCAAACCAGATGGATATTAGGGGTGTAACGATACATGTCATACCACATAGTATGCCCCTCATAGTGCGGTCTAAGCATGTACCGCAGTATAGGTTATTTGTCTTTTTCAAATGACAATTTTTGGACAACTCATGTTTATATTAAAGTTTTGCAAGATGACTCCCTTATTGAATTCCACTGTCATTGGTTGGAGTTGAATGCAGAGCCCAGCTAGAGCCGTACTGGGCAGAACTCAGCTGCATGCAATACGTACCAAACTGTGAATAATCTGTAAGATTACATTCCTAATGCATAGATAACAAAAATACAAATCAGCCAAAATTACATCCATACAGCTGTGTGTGGTGTGAGATAGAAAGGAATAGTTTCAGGTGACAGCATAACAAGTACTATATCTGTTTAATGTGTAATATCCAAGTCTGTTTA
Source organism: Siphamia tubifer (assembly GCA_020466265.1). Lineage (NCBI taxonomy): Eukaryota > Metazoa > Chordata > Actinopteri > Kurtiformes > Apogonidae > Siphamia > Siphamia tubifer. Next base: position 21,513,143 of record CM035790.1, on the reverse strand, counting down.
CTAACTATAGTTATATCTTTAAATTTTTGTCATTACATACATACTTATGCCAGCCTAGTCTCCAGAGTTAACACACTGTTATACTAAGTTCTGATGTACTAAAAATATCTTAAATGCTGTCTTAGCTAGAGCTGCAGAATCAATTGCAATGTCAGCCACTGCAATTATATAATCACAAAAGGCTGTGAGTTAAAGGTCCAGTGTGTGTCTGGTGATGTTTTGGATTCAGAGACACTGAGCAAAGAGAGTACTGTCTAAATTGCTACCTTAGTACTTGAAATGTGTGGGTTTTTTTTTTTAATACTAGTTTGTAATGGGTATGTTTGATTTAAAAATGAAAAATATTTTACATTTTCAGTAATCTATGCATTTTCCTCAAAGGCCACACTTGTCTACAATAATCATAATATGTTTTTCACCAAATCCTACAGCCCTAGTTTTTGTGTTTGAATAATATGTTTGTGTGGGTTTGGAGACATATCCCTTATCTCCCTCTTTTCCCTGCTGCTCTTCTTTCATTGTTTCTATTTTACAATGAAAGGCACGTATTCCTGTCAGGATGAACTGTCATCAGTGTGATAAATAATCTATTTTCTGTTCTCATGTACCAAACTCTGTTATGTTCTCTTGTGGCCCCCCTCCCCTCTTTAAATCACTTGTTTGATGTCTGTCTCATGGCGTTCCAGTCTACTTTCTGTCTTTACACACACACACACACATACACATACACACATGTTCACACACAATCTTTCTCCCTCTTTGCGGGAGTTGCAGTAATGGGATTATAGGATTTCAGTTATTCCCATCTTCCTAATGCGGCAGTGCATTACTACCCTTCTTATTGGTGGATTACGCAAAGAAGGAGAAGTGATTGGCTCGTGCACGCCGTAACGTGGGAAATAGCTGATTCACACAATGAACGGCTCAGTATGTAATGTCAAAGCAACACAGCTGGTTAAAGTGAATCATTCATTCACACAAAACTGCACTGTGGAAAGGAACTGCAGAAATGAGTTTATTCCAAACTGTAATACTCAGTTTACTTTTTTCCCTGTTTGGTTAAAATATTCTGGGGTACATAATCTATATGCTTAATCAGTGGATTCATTGTCAGTGAATCACAGTGCTCCTCCGCCACTCCTAGGGAATGGTAAATCATTCATTGAGTCTGTTGCAGAACCCAAACCGATGGCCTGTCAGGACAGAGTCCATATTCATTACACCACAGTCAGAAACAGAACAGCTTAGAGTCTGCCATTCAAAAGCAGACTATATATGTAACATTTATTAATATGATAGAATCTACATACTGCAGTCAAAGACTTTTGTATCAGTCTCATATTCTTCTTCTTATTATTAATATTGATGAGAAGCTAAAGGATAGTCTGTTGTGTGGAGAAGGAGTGGGATTAACTCATTTGAATCGTTATAATTTGTTTTCATGTTGTTCTTTGTTTTTTAAACAATTGTTTTGTCTCTAAAGCTGAAGTAGGATTACTTTTGTTTTGTTGCATATTCAAAAATAATACTGGATTAGATTTATATAGTGCTTTTCTATGTAAAAAACATACTCAAAGTGCTTTACATTAGTGACCCATTATTCATTCACTCTCACATGCTCCCTCTGGTGGTGATAAACTACATTTGTATCGACAGTTGTCCTGGGGCAGACTGACATAAGTGTGGCTGCCATTCCTGACCACCACTAAACATTCATACACGAGTGTGAGTGGCACTGAGGGTGAAATGTCTTGCCCAAAGACACAACAGACTCACTAGGACAGTGGGATTTGAACCACCAACCCTTCTGTTATTGGATTACCTACTCTACCAACTGAGCTATGGCCTCCCCGATAAATTGGCAAAACAATTCTACTTGAAGAAGTGACTTATGCAGGTGTGGTTCAGGAGGTAGGGCAGCTGATCCATTAACCAGAAGATTGTTGGTTCAAACCCAGACTTCTATTTATGTGGCTTGAGTTCTGTGTTTCTTCCAGACACTGTACTGTATAAATCATGTGTGTAAATGAGTGAACATGGTATGTTGTAAAGTGTTTTGAGTACAACAGATGTGGATAACTCCTATAGGACAACAAGCCCATTAACTATTTAATTAAGATTCCCAATCATATGTACATACATTTATAGAACATTTGTAAATCTTACACTACAGTTAATCTGAAGAATGAATGTATTCTAATGTGCAGACTGTCAGAAGTAGCTCAGGAAAAAAAAAAACCTTTCCCTTTGAGGCAAATCCATTCTCTCATTAATTAGTAGAATGTCACATTTTGACCCAGTAATGTATCTTGATAACGTTGCAGCACATGGAAGGTTAAAATTCTAACTGTATGAACTATTAGTCCATTCATAAATGAACCACAAACTAAAAAAAGTAGGTTTAGCAAAATATGACCGCTTTAAAGTTGAACTACTTTTATTCTGGGAGCATTTCCATTGTAGAATTACTTTTCAGTAATTGATATGGATTATTATTTAGGCCCAAAACAGCTGTTAGGTATGTTTTTTTTCTGCACCAGATACTGTAAAATATAGTAAAATGTAAAGTTAGATCTATGATCAACCTATCAATGGTCCACAGGAAATGAAAAACGAAACTTTTATGTAATGTGGTAAAAGTTATGCTCTTTATTTTTGGAATAATAATAATTTAATCAGTCAACTGATGAATGAGTCCTTCACTATTTATTATAAATACACATATATTAATGACTTATGAATTACATTTTTGTCATTGTATTAGATTACCGGAGCTTTCATCCACTTCCCATCACTTCATTACACGTCTCTGTGAATCTAATGACTGACAACAGTAGAATGAAACAGCTCAGTCGTGTCAAAAACTCACACATACGGGAGGCATCAAAACACAATGTGCAGTAGCTTGAGCTGCTGTAATTGATATTATCCAGCGTTTATGTGTGTGTCTGCCGCAGCAGCTTTCGGTGGCGCTCAGACTCAACCTGACGCTTTAACAGGGGATTAGATGTTTTTGTGGCCTTTGTTGGTCCAGCATTGAAACCAGTTTGACTGAAATAATCCCACTAGTCCCAGCTCTTGCACGTATGTCGGAAACATTTTACAAAGAAAACACTCAGATCTCAGTGGATGTAGGTACATATTTCAAAATTTAACACACGAATACAGAAAAAAAAGACATTTTGCTGTGAGTTTTTTTCTTTTTGTATGGATTGTTTAGTTGCTTTTATCGGTTCCTGTTTGAATCCTTTCCCTTTGGCATACGTCGCATATAAAAAGTGAATGATTATCTGAAACTGACATGTGATCTTTTCAGTTGGCAGGTTAGAAGAAAAAGAACTGGAGCTCAAGAAAGAATACAACTCCCTCCATCAGCGTCACACAGAGGTAAAGTGGAGCAGAGGAAACAACACACATGAGTTTGTCATCAGCCACAGCATTCATAGTTTTATCTACACTGTGTTGTTTTCTGCAGATGATCCACAATTACATGGAGCATGTGGAAAGGATCAAAATGCAGCAGATTAGTGAAACTTCAGACTCCAGTGCCGTTGGCCGAGTCAGGTGAGGTCGTACATGTTTAATCTTCAGTCCCAATAATCCTGACTGTCCTGTTTTTTTATTTATTTATTTATTTATTTTTTTTACCTTGCTCAGTTTTCCAATCCCATCCAACTTTATTTGTAAAGTGCTTTAAAACAGCTGCAGTTGATCCAGTTGCTATACAGATGAATAAATAAAAAACTAAATAAAATAATAAAATACAAGATTATATTAAAAGAAATAGAACTATACAAAAAACCCAAGGTTGGTCAGTAGTGCCATTTCCAGCAACAAACCCAGTATTATATTTACCTTGGCAAAATAATTCCTTGTCATCTCTGTACCTTTTTGTGTCCACTGCACCTCAAGGAACTGGAAAATATATTGATATCAGGCTGATGATGTGTGGGGGGAGTGGTAGAAGAAACTGCTCTTTGCCTCCAGTCCAGTAGGTGGTGGTAAGAACACATTTCAGGCCAAATAAGCACAATGAACCCATAGCCTGAATCATAATATTTGTAATATAGTACCCCACGTTGGGGGATGTTCAGGTTATATTGTTCTGGTTTCTCCATTTTATTTTAACCGCAAGTAAAACCATGTGATGTGCGCAAATGATGCAGCTGTACATGAAAGTTAAGGGTTGAGGGAAAGTTTTTCACTGGATAATTTCAGTGAAAATTTGCTGAAGTTTTTCAAAATCCCAGGTAAATTATGAAAGATCTTGCAGTAGAAAAGGGTATACAGGGTTTATCCCAGTACTTGAAATCCTTGAAAATGCTTGAATTTCAATGTTCTAAACAGTGTTTGAATTTTAGTTTAAATGCTTGAAACTGAGTGCAATTCTAAATGTATGATATGATTTATTTGTTTGTTTTTCATATTATTTCTGCCAGGTTATATGCCCAGCCAAAGCTACTTACTGAAATATGTTTGGAAAAATAAAACTTTGCCAAAAAAGATAATTAGTAGGTGTCAGTTACGCTGTCAGTTTAAAATATTGCTCTTTTTTTAGGGCCGCTACGCTGCCTTTCAGTTGTGGGATTGTGTTTTTTGTGCAGATTTGCTTCCATAATATTTCTATATTTATGTGAGAAAACATCTTTATTGGGACAGTTGGTGCTGTGAAAGACAGTTATTTTGACAGATAACACCATGTGCGTTTGTTTTTATCGACTGGGTGCTTGTCTAGGCTAATTTATATCTCCCCACCTCAGTCGGTCATTTCTGATCGATTTGTATTGAATCAAACTGAATGAAATCGGTTTGAATTGTATCGAATCGTTTACAAATTTTTATGAATCGCACTGAATTGGATTGTAGTCTGTGAATCGAGATTTGAATCGGATCGTTTTGTGATTCACACCCCTAGTGAATAGTGACCTGAACCACAAGCATTTGGAGCATCTGCGTGACGCTCATTGGCTGACATCTAATTGTACATAGTGTCGGGCCGTCCCACTTAACGTTACGCTGTACAAAACTCCTATTTTATTTCCCATTTATTTCCTATTATATTTGTCTTAATCTTGGCTTGGTGCAAGTGTGCTTGAAGAATGCCAAGTTGAAGTAATTTTTTTTTTTTTGTGATAACACTCCTGTAACTTCTAAACTTTTTGCTGTTGTGAATCATAATAGCTCCTGGACTTTAGAACAGCCTGCCTGAGGAGATAAGACTTGCAGAATCACTGACATCTTTTAAATCACTTCTTCAAACACGTTTTTTATAGACTTCCCTTTATGTGATGTGGTCTCTTTTTAGTGTTTGAATATTTAATATTACCCTGTTTTGTTTATTCATGTATACTGACATACATTATATTGGTTTAGTCCATGCCTTCATTTTTACATAGATTTCACAATATCTACAATATTTTCTGGACTGTAAGTCGTATAAATCAAATTTTTTTTGGGGGGGGGGTTGACAAAATCCAACACCAAGAACAGACTTTTCATCTTGAAAGGCAATTTAAAATAAAAATAGAACAGAGAACAACAGGCTGCATATGTGCATGGTATGTTATCGTAACACATTCAGCTAACGTTACATGACGCATAAACAAAAAACTGAGAATATGCCTAGCATGCTAATGTAACAGAATGACAGCTATTCGGATAATTATAGCATAAAAAAAATGCTCATGCTTAACAGCGCTGTCTTGCGAAACATGCAAAATTATATAATACAGTACTTCAATAAATTCAAATGTTCATGTTTTTTAAGTCTATTGTACATCTCTTTAATTGTGTCATTTTCTACTGTATGTTTCAATGTCTTTGATTGCATCTTGTTTCCAGTTGCTGTGCCTTTCTGCTTTATCTGTCAAAGCACTATGTAAACTCAGCTTTTAAAAGTGCTAAATAAAATGTATTATTAGAATTTTAGATGTTTATACCATAATACAATGTACATCATTGTGATAAAAAGTAAACCAAAGAGTATATAAGTGTATGTATTCCTTTCGATATGTGTTTTACCCCATTGACAAGGTGCTGTGCTGGAGAAGTTTGCAAATGAGCCTGAAAGGGACTTGAAAAGTGCTTGAATTTGACCATGAAAAGATGTGTAGGAACACGAGATAATGTTGATCAATTAGTTTTTTTTCTTCTTTTTCTTCTTCTATCTCCAGGAGAGAGCGGCCTCTTTCTTTGGGCATCTTTCCATCATCCGGAGGTTCATCTCTGCTGATCCCAGACCCTCAGACCAGGGCAGAGACCCCAAACACAGAGGGCTGGAGGTTCACTGACTCTTCACAGCCTCGGTCCAACGCCAGCCTCAAGGTATGTGTTTGGATGTCCCCACAGGTATAGGTAAACACAGACCAGTCACAGTCAGACTGATAGACCAGCGTGAAAACTAATGCAGGCACTTCCACATTTTGAAAACAAACTAACTGACCTTTTTACAAGTTATTTGTAGGTTATTTTATTTGTGTTCTATTTATGGGGGAAAATATGGAACATGATTTTTGTAATTTCCAGGTTTGGAAAAGTGGTGAAATGTTGACAAGAGTATGTGGAAATGTTTGTGTTACCAGGTCATTGTCCCTTTTCGTACTTGGAGGTCAAATATGGTCTGTTAAGAAGTCTGAAAGATATTGGGATTTTGAAATGGGAAATGTGTCAATAACTGATAATGATATACACCATATGGACAGAAGTATTTGGAGTATTTGGAATTACAAAACAACTGCAATAAATATCAGAATCAGAGTACTTTATTAATCCCAGAGGAAACTGTTGTAAATGTAGTTTTTATGGTGAATTTTTTCCTTCATTGTCATCTAAAACACCTACAAAACTTTGTATCATTTCTACCTCTAGATTCCTGAAATATTTGTCTTGTTCTTGTTATAAATAGTCATTTTAACCCTTTAACAATGGTCGTATTTACAGTATTCAAATTACTGTAACTCCTGAATCATTTGTGTTATCCATGAAATCCAAATAGCAGCTGAGATCCTGCACTTTCTGACATTATATAACACTTTACAGCAGCAATGTGGGACTAATTACAAGTAGAAAGGCAGTGTTTCATACACTTCCACACAGGCTAAAAAAAACACCTGGAAATGACAAAAACAATATGAGGCCACAATATAAATACTGAATGTTCAAGACCAAAACACATGCTTGAGCAGATGTATTTATTTCTGCAATCTCAAAACGTTTAGTTATAAACATTTACAGTTGTTTCTGATAATATATATGCTGAAAATGTAAAGTCCATTTTATTCTTTTTGGCACAAACACACTATTTTAAACATCTATTATTCAAAATAATGATAATTATTGTTCAGATATTGAAAGTTAACTTCTTCCTGAAAACAAAAGTGCAAAAGAATTAACAAAAAAGTTACAGTTTCTAACACTTATGGTCATGAACTGCACTTATAATGGCATTAATAACAGTTGAACCACAAGTAACCAAACAAAGAAAAAAAAAGTCACCCTTTAAATTTAAATGAATATTGAATTGACATGAACATTTTCATCACGATAACGGATCAATGCTAATGGTGTAGTCACATGATCCTTCCCAGTATTTGTGTCCATATACTGTATGTCATATATTGTGTTACCCTCATTATTCCAATCACTTACTGGCTGAATATTAACCGATATATTTTAATACACTTTCTGTATTAGCTCTCTGATCCAAATTAATCTCCACAGTATATGCACATAAACCTTTCAGAAATCTGGTGAGTAAATCACATCTTCAATCCTTTTTTGTGGCTGAGTGCTTCTAGTCCCTTTGCCAGTGACTAGCAAAGGGACTTTTGGCTTTGAATCTATGTAAAAATAGAGTCTTTGATAAGACTTGGGCGTGCTGGTGCGTATTTTAGTAGGCAGCTGACAAGGCCATCTCTGTTTTCAGACATCCTCTCTTCAGTCATTGATGAATACACAAACTAGTGCAGCAGTCACATGAGAGCATTAAATGGATCACATGAATATTCATAAGTGCGACAATTTCTGTTTGATGCAGGTGCAAATGATTCCGTTTGACTAATGAATGTTTTTCTTTTATGTGTATTTCCTACAGATTCGTTTTGCACAGATAATCTAATGACTCCGTTCTGTAAAATTGCATCCGTTTTCCATTCATAACAGTGACTGGTATAAAGCGTTTGTGGGGGTGTACGGGTTATGTTTGTTTCTTTGGCAGTCAGGACCTGCAGGGTGACATTATTTCATTCCACTGCTGCCTTTTTTTTTGTTAAAACTGGGACAGCAGCTCGGTGTCGCAGTGCATGATGGGAGTGATGCCGCTGTATGGCCAGCAGCCAGTCACTGAGGGAGACGAGGGCTTGCCGCGACATGATTGGCTCTTATGCAATCAGTGCAGGATGGTCATTGTTGAATCATGGTGTCTTAAACATGAGTGATATTGATGTGCAGACAGGCTCCTGGAATTTAAAATGGATATTATATTTACATATATGACTTGATGGTGTTGCCTTGGAACAGAAACAGCAATAACAATTTGCCTGCATGACCTTATCACACATACAAAATGAGTCATAAGCAAGACCATTTCATTGCCTCTGAAGCTGGCATAATTATACTTTAAGTAACATTTTATATTAATTTACACATATTTACCATTAACTTGTAGCATATTAGCATTGTGTATTAGTAGCATATTGACTCATTATTATGAAGCACTTATTAATGCCTTATTTCACTACTAGGCCATTAATGCTTTTCCCTCTATAATATAAGTCCAACTTATTTATTATTGATAGTGAGAGAGGAAGTTGTTTATCATGACATATGATCTTAATGCAGCGTATTACAATACATCAACAATGTACAAGCAATATCTAGCCTGCTCGTTATAGGATTTACAGGATAACTAATAATGGTCTGTTCTTATGTAACCACAGTACTAATGTGAATTCATGTGACATTACGCACTCATTGTAGTTCATACCTTGGGGGCAAAAGTGATTGTCGTCCAATCCCTGCCATTTATTTTAACAAATGTAATTAACTAAATGTGTTGGGAAGATGAGCCTGAATTATGATTCTACAGAGTCCCACCTTAGAAAGACGTACAAATATATGAAAACAGTTTTACTTGGTTTTCATTCTTGCATCAGTATTAAAGAAAGTTATTCTCTCACAGGGTTTTATGTAATTTTAAGTCTTGAATTCACAAATCTGCATTTAATACCTTTTAAAAAAGGCTTTCAAAGCTATTAAGGTTGATATGGCAGTCAACAAATTTTGTTGTGCAGTGTATAATGACAAATAAAGCACTTTACCTTCAATTATGTTTCCATTAATGTGTTGGCTATATTGTGTTTAAATGTGTATTATGTTAAATGTCCAAACTGCAACAAAAGTATCGTAAGTCAACTCAGTTTCACCTGTTCCAACCAGGCAAACTATATTGAAATGAGGAAATAATTGTCACTAACTTTGCAGCCCCTGATGAGAAATGACTAAATGATGGGAATCAATGCATTGGAGTAAATAAATAAATTTTTCTAAATTTGAGGAGTAACACATTTTTGTCAGTGTGACTATGAAATGGGCATTAAATTATGTTTTAAGCAGTCTTAAAAAGGTCATGAAAAGGACCTGTAGAAACCTGCAGAAAATTAATGTTAACACTCACAAGACACACTGGCAGGGACGTCAACTCTATCACAAGCATCCAATAAAATACAACCACGTCTTTGTTTTGTTCTTCTGATTGTTGATCTACAGTACTGTGCAAAAGTCTTAGCCTACCTTTTGCTTTGTTGTTTTTGCAGGGTTGAAATAAAAACAAACACATTTATTTATCTTTTTTCTTCACAATAAAATACAACAAATGTGTGTCCAGCCTTAAAAGACACACTAAAACTGAACTAAACGGGTTCTAAAGGTTAAAGTCACCATTTAGTGTGTGACCTCTGACCTAGTGACACTAAGCAGCACAAGCAGTTAGAAACAGCTGATGTGTATTTAATGAAACCTGGTATAAAATATCAGAAAATTAATGTAATATGTGTCATATTGTCGAAACAAAACAGTTAAAGATGTGTTAATTCAAAGGGAGGTCACACTAAATAGAACCACTGTGGTTTATAGAAACTGTTCCATCACATAATGGTTTGTTTTTATTGTTGTATTTACTTCACATATATTAACTTGTATTGCAATACAGAGGTTGAATAATGCATATGTGTGGTAATTACAACTTTACAAAAACAAACTTAATGTTGCCCTTGGACTTCTGCACAGAGCCATTAAATTGACAGCATTCTGATAAATGTACAGAGTTGACTGTCATCTTGCTGATAAATGATCACATTTATTCAGAATATATTCTCCATTATAAAGCGAAGCCTTCATAACTAAATGACAAGCAGTTTAATGCTGGTATGAAAATGAGAAATGAGAAAACAAGTCAATGCAGATTATCCTGATGCAGAATAAGGCTTTAATAAGAGTGTTTTAATGAGTATTAACGAGCCAATACATACACTTATATATAATAAGCAGCAGGTGAATGCATATGTGTACTTTTATATAAAGTGTTTACATATTTTGTCAACATTTTATTTTCTTTCATTCAAGAAAATATTAAATGTAGATTAGTATTTTCTTTTACTTTATCAAAGGATTCATATGAATAATGAAGAATAATTGATACATTTTAAAAATAAGTTGCAAATTGATATAAAATGCACTCTGTACAGATAGAACAATTCCTTAAAACTTTGTCATGTTCATACACAGACACATGTACTATTTCTAAAGTGTACGTCACACACTAGTATTCTTTCATTCACTTCACAGACATGCACACTTTTCAGTGAATGCATTTCTGCTGAACTGCTTTTGCACATTTGAGCTTCATTCTTACTCTTCCCCTCCAACCAGTTGGACTATGTCGACCCCCCAAAGGAAAGGGAGGGTAAGAGTGCGCAGGACACTACTTGGGGGAATTCTCTGGCAGACGACTGCAAGGTAGTTGGATGAGTGGTGTAGGTGCAGCAGCAGCACGTCTGCAGCAGATGTGGGCAACACAGTGTTTGTGCCTGCTTGTGTGTGTGTGTGTGTGTGTGTGTGTGCGTGGGCTTCAGTAGACTCAATATCTACGATGCTGTTTCATCTTATCATCAAACGCGTCGCTTCTCACTTTGTGCTTTCATAACCCTCATCCTCCACCCCACCAGATGACGCGTTCAGACGGGGCTACATGCAACTATGACCTGTTTAAAGGACGCATCCACTGTTCTATTAAAAACTAAACTACCTGACAATTAACTGGGTCCTATTTGGAATTCAACTTTTAACTCAGTTCGAGCGTGGTTGCATCTGGCCCTGAATTTATGTCACTTAAAATGCATGGTAGTTTTATATTTCTCATGCTTCTTTGCATTTTTGTTTCATTCATGCATATCTTTAACACGTTTCACATCTCACTAGACCAAAACATCATCATAATTTCAAAAAAAGTCTCTTCAAGTTGCAGTAGCAGCATCAGTTTCAATGTCCTGTAGATTCATGAGTTTTAGCTTCTGTTGCTTCTTCTAAAGTCTTTTTGGATCTTGTGTGGATCTGTCTATTGGAGATGCCATGGTGCCTCCTTATTGTGGCCGTGATTTATGTTGTGTGGATGCTGCGTTGAACCCCCCCCCCCCCCACCCCTGCAGTGTGTGCAGCTGTGTGTGTTTGTGTGCTAGCTCTGTGTTCATGTTAACTGTGTCTCGTTAGAAAACTACCCTCAGCCCATCCACAGCTTTGTTCACTGGCTCATTTGTGTTCATTTGTGGTGTTTCTGTTAGATTCCCTTATGTTTTCATTAGCTTCTGTTTAATAACTTCCTGTAGCTGAATATTTTATAGGGTTTTAGATTTTTACAATGCCCCTGTGCTCCATCATGTCGAGCTGGAGTAAACCACTCCCCTGTGTTTAGGATTTTACTGCATGCATAGTGTATATAGTCAATCTTTAGTGTGATGTAGTGTGTGTTTACCCTGTCCTAACCTGTTTTGTTGTGGTCTAATTAGTGTTTCTTTGTTTTGTTTTTTTTATGTCCTCAGTTTGGCATTTCAGTTTATTGAAGGCCTTCCCCAGTGTTATTGTGACCCTTAACCCCAGAGCAACTGTATGTTTCAGCCTCTGACAAGTCCCTTTACATTGCAGGATGAGCTGTCACACCTCACCGGCTCTAAGTCGGCAACACCAATGTCCACCACAGCCTCGGAAGTGGACAAAGAAGATGGAAACAGTAAGAGTACGGAGGTCCAGGCTGCTCCGGGGACCAGATCCATATCAGTCGGTAGGAATTAAAGATCATAAAACCGGGCCAGTCACATTCATGAGTCATCCATTTGTCTTGGTGGCCTTCAGGATTTTAATAGAACATGTTTTTGTGTTAGAAGTCGTGCTTTTTTATTCTTTCACTACGTTTTACTTTTATGTCTTTCCTGCAGGTTTGCCAGAAAATGAGGACAACTCAGATGTGCAGGACATCATAGAATCCACTCCTGAGTTGGACATGGACCTCATTGGCTATAAACCATGCAGGTGATAAGATAAGATAAGATAAGATAAGATAAGATAAGATAAGATAAGATAAGATAAGATAAGATAAGATAAGATAAGATAAGATAAGATAAGATAAGATAAGATAAGATAAGATAAGATAAGATAAGATAAGATAAGATAAGATAAGATAACATATTCTTCATTGTCACCACAGGGACATTTGTTATGGGTTTAAGGAGGACTGTCAAGTTAGAGCTCCTTTCGCAATACACACTAAAACATATGCTGTACTGGAACCACACATTACTGTACATCATCAGGACACAACAATAAATACAAAACAACAATATGACATTTGTAGATGGTGATAAGTTCTATAATAAGACTAAAAATAGAAATGGACAACAGCGAAGATAGTAGAATATATGGTATTAAAAGACTGCTTTAGATATTCTATATTCTAGCATGACTTGTAAAAACATAAATATGTAAAGTGATAATTATAAAACTCAAGTATTAGAGTTGAATAAGTTTGCTCGTTGGTTAAGTTTTGGAAACTAGGACCACCACAACCCAAAGGACAACTTATGGAACAATCTGAATGAAATGAAATAATACATAAAAACAAACTAACTATATGTTAACGAACTATGCTGAACCTATTCAGATGACTGTGCTTTTCTATTCTTACAGCCACTTGTGTTCATTAATACAACCAACACCTGAACATTTTAGGTAATCAGAATGAATTGTGGACATATCTTTAGTATGGATGACAACCACTGCTGCTGATGAAGAATTATGTTGTACTCTGAGTCATGCAAATTATTATATACAGAAATTATAACAGCTTGTAGAAATCCACTTGATTTTTGCCAAAATAAATATATAGTAAAGATAGCTTTGCAGCACCTGGAGGGTTCAAATAAAATGTTTTCAACTATCAGAGTCCAAATACATAAATAACTGTACCAACGACTAATAAAAGTGGGTTTAGTGAATTATGCACTACTCATTCTGGTTTTTGCACTACTCATTCTGTTTACTCTGTTCCTTAGATGCTTTTACTTATTTATTTAGTAGGTGTACTCCGGAAGCCAAGCAACGATGTCTCGTTGCCAAAAATCCCACTGTTGTGTGTATTCTTGTGCAATGACAATAAAGGAAGTCTAAGTCTAAGTCTCTAAGTCTAAGTTATGACCCGTTTCAACCAGGTTTCCTGAGCCAGTGAAACATCACCTGTTGTCGTTTTTCCCCTTTCAGCACCCCTACCAAAGGGATTGAAAACATGGCATTCGACCGCAACACAGACTCTTTGTTTGAGGAACTGTCTTCTGCAGGTACAGGACTGATAGGGGATGTGGATGAAGGAGCTGACCTGCTGGGTGAGTACATAATAGAACGAATAGATCACACATAGATCTTTGAAACTGTAACATTTATTCAGTAAATACTTTGCATCTAGGTTGTGTTGGCAATACTTTGTTTATAATGGTAAATATGTTGCTAATAAAATGTGATTAGTCAAGGAAAGCTCCACTGGTGTTTGCAGTTACAGATACAAGCTGAGAATCTAGGGTTTATTTTTTTTTTGTTTTATTAGTGGAATAATAAGACTTTTACTTCTGTATGATAAACTCCCCAAAACACAATGCATTACAGAGGATTTAACATAACCCATAGCTGTTTTTTTTTTCCAATTTGCTGTAGATTAGCTATAGATTGACATAAAATGACAACCAAAAAAAGGATGTTTTTATCTGTACATGCTAGATTTTTGACGACTGATCAAATTTTGAATCATGCATACTCAGATGTTCACCCGAACAGCCATGAAAAAGGCACTCATTCATGCTTTTATTTCGAGTTGAGGCTGAATACCGCACTGGTGTTTTGGTAGGCCACTCCACAATGATTATTTAAAAAAAAAAAAATGCAGTTGTTAGTGTCGTGTAGTGTTTTGTAAACAGCACTGCAGCATTTTTTTGTATGAAAAGAGGATGTTTCCTTTAGACTGTTGTTGCATGACATAATTACAGTGTGGGTGTTATTACATGACAATGTTAATTTGTCTTTCACTTTGTGATAATGTGTTGCTACTTGCTTCCTTTTCAAAATGGCTTTTAATTCCCAGGCTAATATGCTGTGTATTTTTTTTTAGAAATTGCTTTCATTTGACTTGATTGAGTGCATTTATCCAGTTGAATCTAGTGTCTCTGCTGTACCTCCTGACCCTGCTGTTCACTTCAGTGCCACCCCACTTGCTTCAGTCCACCTGTTTTACGCAGTGTTAGCCATCTTCCCATGTTAACATCACCTCTCTTTCTCCCGTGTCTCATCCTCTGGCTTTTGTCCATAATTCCAGTGGAGTACTCTGGTGTGTATGACCTTAAAACCTTTCCTTAGACAAAAATGTCCCCTTTGACCTCTTCTCATTGCTCTCTTTCTTCATCGCTCCAGCTCACTGCCTCATCATCTTCATGTTTCATTACTGTTAGCATAGATTGAGTATTGCACAGTTAATAATGTACTTTTGTAGATGTTTCTGAAGTACATAAACTACCGTAAGATGACATTCGGTGCATGAATGATGGAATTCATTGTTTTCTTTGGATTGCATTGGTGCGTAAATTTAGCCTAACTGTTCTTTTTACAGCTTTAAATATTGTTTTGCCTTGTATTTTCCTCATTTTTTTTTCTGCTGTTGTAATTCTTGTATCTGATTAGCTTTAGAGACCCAGCAGCATCTGTTCCTCTTTGCTTGTGGATCCAGCAGCGACATGTTTAGCTCTGGCTCCTCCATTATTTTGGTCATTCCACTGTCTCAAACTATATCCGCATTTCTCTTTCTCTCTCTCTTTCTTCCTTACTCTTTCCGCCTGACTTGGATTGCATGGTTTTCTCAGACCTTAGTTTAATTGGTAAGCCCTCACCCACTCTATCCACGCTTCTCCTGTCAGTCATGTGACATGTGCCGTGAGTCTGTATGTGTTGTGGTTGTGTCTTTTGTGGTACTTACAATAATGAAATATTTCACTAGGGGATATTTGAGACACTTCATAGTGAGAGTTTATCCCTATGTAAATACAGTGTGCATCTTAGTATGTAGTGCTTATGTAGTCACTTGCCTATCAAATGTAAAAAAAACCAAAAAACTAATGTAATACAATTACAATATTGTCGTCAATTCCATCCAGGTATGGGTCGGGAAGTTGAAAATCTCATTCAGGAAAACTCTCAGCTGCTTGAAACAAAGTAAGCATTGAGCTTTTTGGAATCCACTACTTCTAATGTGTCTGTTTTGAGGTTTAATGTATGTTAAAAGTGAAAGAAAAGTGCACTAAAGTGTCTCCTGTCACTACAGAAATGCCCTGAATGTGGTGAACAAAGACCTGATACTAAAGGTGGATGAGTTGACCTGTGAGAAGGAGATGTTGCAGGGAGAGCTGGAGGCTGTGGTCCAGGCCAGGACCAAGTTAGAGGACAAGAACAAAGAGCTAGAGGAGGAACTCAAAAAGTAAAGGAACATTACCCATATGTTATTACCCTTTTGCTACAATGCTTGTGAATTTACAATTAATCGAACAGTGAATCACTGAATATTCTTTATGTTTATACTTAATGGGATACATTGTCTTTTTCAGAGTGCGACAGGAGGTGGAGGAGGTGAAACAAAAAGGGCAAGAAGAAGAAGATGTGAGTGTCTGTGTATCCAGTCTATACATGTGTTTTATACAGTTTCTACTATGTTTCAATTAAGAAAACCTGACAGACATGAATGTTAAGGGCAGAGGTCAAGGCCCCAAATGTAAATTTCAGAAAAAAAAAATTAGTTCGATATAGTCCTGTTGCATTGTGGTCAAGAGTTCTGCACGTTACTACTGTTTTACTTCACAAATGCAACAGAATGTAATGTTACTATTTTCAACACTTTGCCATTCTGGATTAATAGATACATTGAAGTGCAGACACTGTAAATCACTTTTCCCATATGTTCATATAAATATTTCCTATTTAAATCCTGGCAAAACTGTGGCTGTCCAATTCATACTTGGTTTAACAAGGATTGAACAGAGAAAAGATGTGCTGCATGTGCTTTGTTGATACCAATACTAACATTTAAAATTTCATTTTGCCTACAACCAATGTTGATACAGGTGTTACACACAAATAAATCTTCATCATAATCACAAAAAAAGGTTTTTTTCAGCTCTTCATCACATTATCTTACAAGTTTATTTAAAAAAAAAAAGGAAAACTTAACACCACAGATGAATATCTGTCATTGCTGGTAGGAAAATATTGACTGATATGTTTGTCCAGTTGATGTAGTGTTGTAATATTATGATGTAATCCTATAGTATTTTAGGACTGCCTCACCATGTCTTCTTGTGAGCCAAATGCATTATTTGAAAGAACCACAAAGTATAAGGACTTTATGGACTTGCTTTCCACTGACGAAATCTTTTTCCAACTCTTGTTAACTTTTATGTCACTAAAAAAATAAAATAAAATTTAAAAATCCCTAAAATCTAGAAGTAAATGTTGAGTTTGAATTAGCAGCATAATCCAATAATTTAAACTGGACAAATGGGAGGAAGTTGGAATTAGATATGATTGGCAATGAAACGATAGACTGAGGAAGTGTGATATTATAAATACATCTTTTACAATTTGTAAAATGAGTAATGTTTGTGGATTGCAGAGTGATGTACCTGTGGCACAGAAGAAACGTTTCACCAGAGTGGAAATGGCCAGAGTTCTGATGGAAAGAAACCAGTACAAAGAAAGACTAATGGAGCTCCAGGAGGCAGTGCGATGGACAGAGATGATCAGGTAAAGCTGTGAACACTGGAGGCTTCAGTAGATGAAACTGACTTTAACTTTAAACCTTCAAGTAGCAGATGGTTCTTTTTTCTTCTACCTGTTTCCCATCTGCTGCTGTTGTGTGTTTTCAAGCAGCTGTACACCACTAACTATACATATATATATCTCATTTCCTATTTTAGGGCTTCAAGGGAAAACCCAACCCTCACTGAGAAAAAGAAATCCAGCATCTGGCAGTTGTGAGTGCATCCGAATTCAGTTTCTTTTCTGTAATGTAAAACAATAGGGGTCAATTCACTTATTCCAAGTGACTCCGCTTAAAAAAAACTAAAATGATTTTTTTCCTCTTATGTTTTCTGGTCTGTGCTATCAAATCAACAGCATTAGGTAAAAAAAAAATAAAATTGTTAACAAAATAAACCTTTACCCAGCCAAACCTCTCCATTGCCCTTCACTGAGACAGAACCGCTCCTCCATTACAAACGGATCCAACTTTGATGTGTCTTTATCCATAACCTGTTCTCTGTGCAGTGCATCAATTTATTTGTTATCAAACTGCTCAGACATGACTCTCCTTGTGCCCCTGGGTTTCTCCTGTCTCCCGCCTGCTGTGTGCCTTTGATGTTTTCTTACTCTGTCTGCTCATAGGGAGCTAAAGAGAGATGGGATTTCCACAAGAGCATAAATTAATTGCAGCTCAGGACTCAGGTTGTATCTGCAGGACAGTAGAGTTGAATTGCCGTCTTAGCAAATATATATATATATATTTTTGTTCAGGTTAATGTTAGTACATCTTAAGAGTAATGTTACTATATTTTCTAATATCAGTTTTAGTGCTAAACGCCAGTATATACATTGCTGTAACTTTTTACATTATAACTTGGCAATAACGGGGCGATAGTAGTGTGGTAATGAATACTGAAAAGGTAATGAATTGTGTAATACTATGTAATTACCAAAATTAAAGGGATAAATAATGTATTTCCATGTAATCATAATACTACTTGATTTAATTAAATCATTACTATTATTTATGAATTATTACTACTTAATTACTATGGATTTTAACCCATAAAAACCCAGACATCCATCATTGACCAAAGCCATCTACTGATCGACACTGTTAAATATCCTCTAAATCCTATCAATATAAGTAAACACTGGTCTACAGCTTCAAAGATAAAATATGCTAAATGTTACATATTTTAATAAAATTAGTTGGAAAACAAATGACAGAAGTGCTGGTTTGCTGATGTTTTTACAGTATATGATAAAGTGTAATTAAACCTATATATGTTTATGTACATTCATGGAATACATATCTAAATCTTCCACAAACCTGTAAACTGAATGTATTGTAATGTGCAGACAGTTGTTTAAAGTAGACCTGGTAGCTCTGAGACAAATATTTGTTTTTTGAGTGAAACCTATTCTCTTGTTATTTCTCAAATTTCACATTTTGACAGAAGACTTTACCTTGGAAATTTCAGCCAAGTAGCCAAACTTTATTTTTCTTCATTACTGACTCACATATGGACACATTTCACGACTTTTACTCTGGAAGCATTTTACTTGCAGACCAGTGAAATTAGCATAAAATGCAGTTTGTCATCTTTGCATGATCATGATCATCTTTTTTTGATAAATGACGGTGGATGGACACACTTCTTTTATATGTAGTTAATGATAGATTTTGCTTTAAAAGTCACTTTTTCTTCTGTCTGTTCTGTCTGTTTCTGATACGATACTCGGGGCTTTTATGAACATCTAGATCAATAAATGACATATAGGAAAATAGTACTTTTTCACTGAGAAAAGCAAAACACAGGATAATATTGCAATAAATGGTAATAAATCACTTCAGAAAGTTTAAATCTAGCGAAATAAATCATTTGGGAACTGTCACAAAAGTAGCACTGGGTTTTTATGTGTTAAATGTCAGTGATTTTCCTGCAGAAAGAATCAATAGTTGGAAATAGGAGTTAAACTCTCATGATGGAAAGCGCTGTTTTCTTACAAGCACTCACTGAACTTCTGTCATTCATCAACACAGTTGTATAACACCAAAGTGGAACTGCTGTTTTTTTTTGTTTGTTAGTTTTTTTACCAAATAGAAACACGTGTAGAAAAGAGGACTGGTGATCAAGTTCTTTTGTCTAAACCATAAGTGGAAATGATGTGTTTAAATAACAGTAAAGTCAGTTCAGTCTAATCATAAAATGTGTCACTTGTGATACATGAGCCAGTTGATTGTAAGTGATCGGGGTTATCCCACTTTGAGCCAGAAACACAAATAGACACGGGTATTGGATCATTTTACAGCCCTGATTCAAGGTTGGTGTTTTCACATAACAGGGCTCACCACTGAACATGTAATTGGTAGTGTTACCATGAACATTTGAACCTAAGAGAAAATTATTTTTAGCTTTATGATAATTAACAGTGTCTGACATGGAAGGTGCTCTGCTGACAGTGTTATGATGAAAGTATCAACCTCTGTTATGCATTAAACACATTTTTCCTCATATAACACACTGATATGGCTGTTTACTGTATGTAGCTTCCCATATACAAAGCATACCACTACGATCAGGAGGAGTGCACAATTTAGTGAAAAGTCATATGGGATTACTTATGGACAATATTGTGGTTCAAGTCTGTTTTTTTGGTTTTCAAAGAAACTGCATGAATTAGTAATGATTATTGAACTTTATTTTTTCCAACCCAGTAGAAACACTGAAGCCCATTTACAAGACCATACAAATCAAATAACTGGGAGTAATATGATAATTGCAATAATCAGAATTGATGTGTTTACATACACTTGAAAAACAGTAGTTTGGTTTTGTTTGTTATCAAATTTCTTTTCTGCACATGTACATGACATAGATTCAAGCTTTCTGTTGTATTTTCTATTGCTTTGCATTGTCTTTGTAATATATGCACATGTGCAAAAGAACAAAATAAGTCAGATTTACTTGTGTACATGCAGGAAGACATTGGAGTATTGGGAAAAAATCAAGGTGTGCTAATCTGACTTTTCAAAATGATATTACTGCTGTTATTTTTATTATATTAACATGGCCACTTGAGTAATCTGAACACTACATCAGATAATGATTATAAATGGGCTCATTCACTCCTGTTTAAAAGAACCCATTCGATATATATATATATATATACATTAATATTTTCTCCATAAATTACTATATTATTATATACACTATAACTATAATTCAAACTGGTGTTGGACATCATTATGAAAAAACTGATATTTAATTTTTTCCCCAGTGCTTTAATCATTCTTCGTAGTCCTGTGGTGCATCACTTCAAAGACCAACAACGACCGCTTTGATCGACCAGCTTAGTGATGTTTGCCAGTTAGATACTGTCATGGTTTTAAACATATAGTTTGATCTGTATTTCATAAGTGTTGAGGTTGTGGACAGGAAGCGCTCAGCTATACAATGATTCCCAGCATGCTTTATGTCACTGTAAAGTAAATGTCGGTGTCAGTTTGTCCGGTTGGTTGGTGACCCCTTCCTTGCTTTTTCCCTGCACTCCTATTGGCTCTGTTTCCCTCTTGGCTTTCTGTAACTTCACCTCCTGCAGCTTCAGCAGACTGTTTAGCTCCTCCTCCAGTGCCCCCGCCATAAAGAAGGTGGATTCCCAGTCCAACGTCAAATACAACGCCCCGGGCAGCCTGGTGAAGAGGAGCAGCACCTTCTCCCAGTTCCCCACAGAGAAGTCCAAGACCTTCGACTTCCTCAACGAAGAGTGAGTAACTTTAACAAATTGTGTGAGACATTTAGTTCTGATAGCTTAGAGTGCTCATCGACACACAGTAAGGCGCTACCACATCTCATTCTTCTCTTTTTTTGCTCTTCTTTGTAGAAAGGATCAGTGCAGTTCGCCGTCTCGTAAAGAGCAGAAAAGAGCACAGTACAGGCAAGTTAAGGCTCACATGCAGAAGGAGGATGGACGAGTCACTGCGCATGGATGGAGCCTCCCCAGCAAATACAAGGTGAGAGATAACACAGTCAAATAAAAAAGGTCAAAATTGTACTTGGTTATTGTGAAAACCATTAAACGGACATTGTAAAATGTGTTAAACTATAAAATATTCAGATTTATTCTAAAACATTTAATTTCTTTACAGGTGGCAAATGGTGGACAGATGGAGCATAAAATTAACTTACCTGTACCAGTGTATTTGAGGCCTCTGGATCAGATGGACGCTTCTATGAAGGTGCATAGTGCATTAAAAAAAAGTAGAAGAAATTATAGTAATGACTTAATCAGCGCTGGTGATACATGTTTGTGGTAGTCTTACTGTGTTTATCTGTCTTCCAGCTGTGGTGTGCTGCCGGGGTCAACCTGTCAGGGGGGAGGACTTCACCATCATCAGACTTCTGTAAGCAGAGGAAAGGCTCTCAGAGTAGTTTGGACCAACTGGAGCAAGAAACTAAGGTGAGAATAATATGAGTTTATACTGTACTGTTAGAACATGAGTGGCATTCTGGAGCTGAAGGGCTAAATTTATGACGTCCACAAGGACCAGGAGAAGAGTGAGCAGGAGAAGGAGTTGATTGTCCAGGACGAGATGTCCAGCAGGGTGTGGGTTTGCACGAGTACTCACTCGTCTACTAAAGTCATGGTCCTGGATGCCTGTCAGCCATCTGATATACTCGACAGCTTCTATGCCTGCAACACACACGTTGTCTGCATCGCCAGCGTGCCAGGTAGGATGAACAGACACGTCAAATACTGCATTTTTTTTTCTGTCATCTGTGAAGCCACTGAATATATGACTGGTGTGTTGTTTTAGGTGTTTTGGAGACTGATTACCCCACAGGTGAGGAGGTGCCTCAAGATGTGGAGGCCAGCCAAGGTGACGGGGTGTCATTGGCGGGCAGCGTAGCCAGTGTAGGCTCAACAGGCAGCGATGGTGCCATGGCAGCAGAGGGAACCACCGCCATCCCCCAGACGGCAGGTTTAGGTGTCAGTGAGACACCAGCAGAACACAGCGGCATATGTGGCTCAGGTCAGTTTGTTTGTTGGAAGAATATTTTGATGGAGAGCCCTTTTTTAAATGTATGTCTTCCAACACTTTTTCATGCACAGTCACATGGAAACTTTTCAATATTTTTTAAAAGTACAGTGAATACAATTTAACTTCATGTATACCGGTAGGAAAAATTGGAAAGATGTGTATTACTTAGTGCAGCAATGAAATAAACATAATATTGTGTTGCAGCTGGCGTTACCTTTATGTGTTTATAATTTATTTTACCATGGTAATATAATGATTTCATGCAATTGAAGCATTTTTTAATTCTAAAATTGTTGCTCTTGGGCCAGATAGCAATTGCCTGGTGTTAATAACAGTTACTTACCACTAGGGTTGTAGGATATTGGAAAAAACTGATATTGTCATTTTTTTTTGTAACTCTGCCATATATCTGCTTCAGCAAACTGATTAAGAATCAATGTGATTAATGGATCGCTGCACGTAGTGTGTCAGGTACTCGAGTTGAAATCAGATGAGAACACGTCAAACTCATCTGTATCTTTTATTGTAGGACTTGTCCTCTGACTACGTGGCACATGTACATTATGATGGCGATGCTCAAATGATATATTGTCCAACTCTACCTTCCACAAATGCAATACCTAATTCCCCACAAATGTAATAATTACTAATTGTTGGCGACTTGTTATGTTTGTGGGACAGTAAAAATTTGAATTTTTTCAACATTGTAATAACTTCCCACAAGTGTAATAAATTAGTATAATTCATACATTTAAGTAATGCATGCATGAATAATAATTTGTCTTTCTTTTTCTTCCATTTGTTCTTGTCCTTTGGTTACTTCCCTTTGTATAATGATGAAATGTCGTAGTGACACCATATGGTACTAATTCCAGATTAATAAATGTTTAATTACAGGTACAAGGGGAGGAACTAGGCAGATTGTGCAAAAATGTTGTGAAGGTTCATTATAAAAGCTTCAATATGAATTGTTTATTACTTATTGTCATTAACCATAATCAAATTCTATGTTTTAACCACATGAATAAAATATCTTGATATGATTATGATAACAATGGAGAGGTTAGGTGCACACTGTGGGAAAATGAGGTATTAGGTTAGTGGTAATGGACTCATCTTGCAGGAAAGTTATTACATTTGTGGGTTTATTACATTAAACACTACAAATCTTTATGTTTTGAGTTTATTTTGTTTGAGGGATTAGCACCTGTCATTAACCCTCATTAAATGTAAATGAAATTAACATAAGTGGATGAAAGAGGCTTCACCACTAGCTTACACAGCACATTGTGACACACTAGCTCACCATTCTGTAACGTGTTTATCTGCGGTTAATGGTTCTAGGTCAGTTTTGTTGTCAGTGTTTTATTAGAACATGATCAGCATTTATTTCCCCCTCAAAATGGCATCAATGTAACTGAATAAATAATTAACCTCATAGTCTAATTATATTCATCACATTCTAAGGCCTACATTTTAGACGATTGCATTGTAACCATATGTATCATACTTTCTGTCATATGATCACATGACCACAGTGGAACTGTCCAGAGAAACCAGTCCAGCAGAAGACGGGGTTCCTACAGCAGAAGAAGCAACAGAAGCAACTGAAGCTAATGCTGGCGTCGGCGAAGACGGAGAAGAAGGCCAAGGAATGGACCAGAACCAACCAGGAATCTACACAGAACATGTGTTTACAGACCCGCTGGGGGTGGGTCCCACTGACTCCTCCCCCGCTGATGCACAGAGGTGAGGAGGGACATGTTTTTTTTTTTTTATTCCTGCCTTTACTGAAGAACAGTTTAATAAATGTTGAGCCTCCTTAAAATGGTTTATTATAAAAGATGGATTTAAAGGATTGCTGGATCTTTTACCGTCATACAGGGGTTTAGGGCTGGACGGTGTCGCTTCTGTGGCAGAGGATTCAGAAACATCAGACGGAGAAGTCCTGAGGATGAGTAGCGCCCTGCCCACCATGTGGCTGGGGGCTCAGAATGGATGGTGAGTAGGACAGCTGCCACTAGAGGGAGCTATTAGTGCAATATTAATACTAGTATACAGTAATTGCCATGATGCTTTGTTTTACATGTAGTATTTTTTTCAATGTAGTATTTTATTTAATTTTTTTTTTCAATGTATGGCTTTCTTTTCTCTGTAGCACTTTGAGAATTTGTTGAATGAAAAGGATCTTTATAAATGCAATGTCTTCTTCTTCTTAATAATAATAATAATAATAATAATAATAATAAATATGCTTGTCTTCATCTGAGGAGATATAGTGATTCACCTATAACTTACTTAACTGTATTTTTTAAACAAGACATCTGTCCTGTATTCAGGCTTTAATAATTCTCCTGTCTGTCTATTTTAGTCTGTATGTCCACTCCTCTGTGGCTCGATGGAGGAAATGCCTCCATGCCATCAAGCTAAAAGACTCTATCCTCAGCATAGTGTGAGTACAAAGGCAGTTGTGATATATTTTAGTGACATTAACAAACATAAATTAAATACATCTAAAAGGAATTGGTGTGTTTTTCTTGCAGGCATGTGAAAGGGCGAGTCCTGGTAGCTTTGGCTGATGGTACACTAGCAATTTTCCACAGAAGTATTGGTAAGTCTGTGATTTAGTTAGCTTAGTCTGTGGGGAATAGGGTAGAAGATGGTCTATAACGCAAACAAAAGTAATACATTTAAAAACTAGCAAAAAGTTATCCGTTTTCAAGTCTATTTTTCTCAATAGCAGATGGCCAATGGGATCTGACCAACTACCACCTGCTTGACCTGGGCCGGCCTCATCACTCTATCCGCTGTATGACTGTAGTCCACGACAAGGTGTGGTGCGGATACAGGAACAAGATCTATGTCATCCAGCCAAAGGCCATGAGGATAGAGGTAGGAGTTTTCATATAACAACACTGATCCTCTAACCTTTTGTTATATCCAGTGTTTTCTCCATTTCTTATTCTGATGATCTTCTGCACTCGAGCAGAAATCATTCGACGCTCATCCTCGCAAAGAGAGCCAGGTGAGGCAATTGGCCTGGGTTGGAGATGGCATCTGGGTGTCCATTAGACTAGACTCAACTCTACGTTTATTCCACGCTCACACCTACCAGCACCTCCAGGACGTGGACATTGAACCTTATGTCAGCAAGATGTTAGGTATATCTGCTGCACACGATATGGTCTCAAAAAACTGATGTGATTTTGTCTTTAAACGGTTCATTCATTAGACATACGTGTGTGTTGCAGGTACGGGTAAACTGGGCTTCTCCTTTGTGAGAATCACAGCTCTTGTGGTGTCGTGCAGCCGACTGTGGGTTGGCACAGGAAACGGCGTCATCATCTCCATCCCGTTGTCTGAAGGTAACACATCCACAGCGCAGATTCAAAAGATCATTTGGATTTGCACAGCTTTTCATGCGGTGATGCAGTGGCAGTATTATTATGTGTGACTGTAATCACTGGCTCAGTACTTTGGTATTTACTAAAAACCTTCAGGATCTCTTTTGTTGCAGTACATTCTCTTAACATCTTGCTTGTTTTTCTGACTATTCTAAATGTTACTACCTACTGGGCCTTAAAAAGATGACATAATTCCTGCCATAATACTTCATGTATTTATATTATTAGATTTCTCATCTTAGTGGGAGTTACAGTTATTTCAATTAAATCTCAGTGTTTCCTGTAACTTCTGCTTTTATTTTGGTTTATCTGGCTCTTTGGAGAGTCTGTTTTCTGACCATAAGCGTCATGCTTTGTGTGTGTGTGTGTGTGTGTGTGTGTGGGTGTGTGCATGGGCTTTGTTTGTGCTTCAAGAACAATAAGTGTAAACACTGCAGTCAGAATGCTGCGACCACTGGGCTGTTTGTCTGAGAGACTGTGTTTGCAGACCAGCTCTGCTCATAAACCTGCTTTGTTCAAACTTCTGGATGTGTTTTGTTCTGTAAGTGTGTGTGTATGTGACTCATGCACCAATCTGCCATAGCATTCTGACAATGACAGAAGTAGTAATAAAAAATTTTAATTCATTACAATGGGACCTTTCACTGGGTTGCAGATATTAGGCAGAAAGTGAACATTTAGTCCCTGAAGCTGATATTTTATGAGAAGAAAAATGATCAATATAAGCAACTGAGTGACTTTGAGCAGGTCTATACTGTAACAGTGAAGACTGGGTCAGAGCATGGTCATTACACAGTCATTAACAAGCATTAAAAGTCATTAAATAGATTTTGGAAAAATTAAGGCCTTAAATTGCATTAAAAATATTCATTATTTGACATCCATAGTTATTCACTGTTATTCATGATTTATTTAGATTTTAGACCAGAAGTATAGTGTGATAATTGACAGGTGGAACCCTTTAAATGGTCAATACACAAACTCACAACATCAGATGCTTGGAATACAACATGCTGTTAGTTCACTCATTCTGTGGTGAAAGAGCGGAGGGAATATTGGCAAATGTCGGAAAAATGGGAAAATGCAATTTTCTGCATGAATGATTAGAGGAGGAATTATTCCTAACCTGGAGAAAACCTTTTAATGGTAAACTGTCATAAAACTAAATATAAAACTATCTGCAGGAGGGCTGCATGATATTAGTAAAACTTGTGATAAGGGTGTACAACATTAATATTAATTAATTTTATAACATTAATATTGCAATATTTGTGATTCAAGTGAAGAACTGACAATTTTATTTACGAAGAAAAATGAGCTGTTTATTTGTATGCTAACCCAATTATTTATAATTTAAAACAAAATAGTGTACTACTACATTATTAATTATTAATTACGCAATTCTGTCCAAGAACCAGGTGATGCTGCGACTGTAGACTTTCAAACACATAATTAAATATTTTATCATTTTATTCACAGATAAAAGAGTGCAATCATGTAAGAGCTTTAATAAAGCAATATTCCATCGTTGGCATTAAATCTTTGATTATAATTATTCAGGCCTTGCCCAAAGTTGTGCTCTGAAAATCTTCACATCTCAACATAAATTTTAATTCAACCAGCAGCAGTAACATTACTTCCGTTTTTTGGCCAGGAAAACAAGCATGTTAGAAGTGTAGAGAAACCCCCATGGTGTATAAAACACAACCTTAGTGAATAAAAAGAAGAAAACAATAGGCCTTGCACTGACATGGACCACGGCTTAATTAATTATTGCACATCTTTGTGGTATGAATATTGCACACTCTGTTATTGCAATAACTATGTTTTTTTTTCTGATATATTGTGCAATCCTACATCTGCATTTGGACATAGGCAGTACATTTATTAAAAAGCATTAAATTAGATGTGCTGATACCTGCTGGAACCCTGACACAGCTGCAGCTCTTATTGTTTGTTCCTGGTCTACAGTGGTTAGTACTGACCAAATATGGACTAAGGAAGGACATCCAAATGTCAGGACTATTGATCATCTGTGAGAGGTGTTGAACAAATAAATGTGATCCATGGAGGTCCACTTCAAGGACCTCAGGGATCAGCTCTTAATGCCTTTGTCCAGATACCACAGCAGACCTTCAGAAGTCTGGTAGAGTGTTGGGTCAGAGCTGGTTTTGTACAAAAAGTGGAACCTACACAATATTAGACACAGACAGATGGACATGTTCTGATCACACAGATTCTGATTGGTTTTAGATCAGGTATAATTATGTACTCTTGGTAGGTTATAATAACCACTTTATCCTGGGGATCTGGACACGATCTGACCCTCGTGGGCCTTTTGCTGTTTCTATCATCACTAAATGTCTACTTACTACCTATTATATCTCACACACTGACATGTCCCTTTATAATGTGCTAATCTAAAATAAGACCACTTTGCCTGTTATCTAACTGAGGCCAGAACAATACTGTCACTGTCTTCTTCAACCATAGACAAGGTTTGTTTTTTCACACCCTTTGGTCATCACTGCTTTTCCATCAGTTTACAAATTCTTTACTCAATGTCTTAATCACAACACTGCCAAAAACCCCAGTGTGCTTTCAGCAGCTTTTACGAACTTCTTTCTTTCCTTTCTTTTTTCTGCAGCCAACATGACAACGGGCATAGTGCCAAACCGTCCCGGCAGTGCTGTGCGGGTTTACAGTGATGATGCTACCGACTGTGCCATGCCCGGCAGCTTTGTCCCTTATTGCTCTATGGCACATGCCCAGCTGTGTTTCCATGGCCACCGAGATGCTGTTAAGTTTTTTGTAACTGTGCCAGGTTGGTAAAAAAAGAAGAAAGTCCCTGAAACACAACCTTAAATATTTTAGTTTATATTTTAATTTAGTCTCAGATTTTTTTTTGTATTTCAGTTTGCTTTCAAATGTAGTTTGATTTCAAGAATGCTTTAGTTTTTACTTAGATTTACTTTTTTGGTTATATAAAATTGTGTAAAAAAAAAACAAAAAAAATTAAGTTTAGACACTGTGTATAATCTTTTTATTCTTGTAAACTGCTGACAGTGGGTGAAATTGAAAACAAAAATTATTTCCCTTCAGTTTCATTTAGTTCTAGTGTTTACTGTATTCGTCCACCGTCGCCCCAGCGGGGGACACATAGAACTGCTGTTCGTCCATCCGTGTGTCCGGGAACACTGTACTGTCAATAACTTTTGACATCTTTGATGGAGGATCACCAAATGCACACCACACTTGCCTCTCATGAAGGCCTTGCTCAAGTTCGATGATGACTCGTACTTTTCGACACATGTTTTTTGTCCTTTGTGTGACAGTGGACACAAGGCCTTCAGGCCAACAGCAGGCTCATTTTTTCCATTATATTTTCCATTAAAATGTATAACTTTCTTATATTTATATACATTTTCCCCCATTTTTTTCTATTTTAATTGAACTAATCACCTACAAAAACTTCAACCAGGTCAATTCGTGCCATCATTTACTTTTGTTCTATCCTTGTATGTTCATTTTATCGCCCAGTGTTAATGTCAGTGATATAGTCATAAAAATGATAAATGCATCATTAGTCGGTTACTGTGTAAAATAGTCTTGTTTACAGACTTTTTTCTTACTGTAACCTTACACTGTCTTTCACAGGTCAGGCGATGCCACCTCCTGGCAGTGCAGACTCAGGCTCTGATGACCCAGCATCTGAATCATCTGACACAGTGGCGTCTGAATCTAAAACGTACCTGGTTATGAGTGGAGGCGAGGGATACATTGACTTCAGGATGGGTAAGCACGACAGTGTATCCAGACATTAACACCTTACACACACTATTTCCAACAACTGGAGCATAAACCTGAACACTAAGTCAATCCAGTAAACACCATGTTTAACATTTCCTTTATGTTTACTTATGGATAGCTAGTCACATTTTTTTTTTTTTACCAGTTTTCTCTGTTTCTATCATAATATCCCTCAACTTTTGAG
This sequence comes from Siphamia tubifer, assembly GCA_020466265.1. Lineage (NCBI taxonomy): Eukaryota > Metazoa > Chordata > Actinopteri > Kurtiformes > Apogonidae > Siphamia > Siphamia tubifer. The sequence continues at coordinate 21,483,325 of CM035790.1, read as the reverse complement.
CATCGACATGATCATTGAATTAAATCAAGGAAAATACCTGATATTCATTGTAAAAACACAAACATTATAGAGGATAATATAATAATAAATAGTGATACATCACTTAAAAATGCTTAAATAGACTATAACACACAAACTTTATTCATAAAGCACTTTAAAATCTTGACAGCTGGTCAAAGTGCTGTAGAGGAATCATAAAACAAAGAAATGAAACGGTGATAACGAAAGATCCAAAATGGAATAAGAACAACAAAATACAACCATCATAAAAACCAAGACAAATACAATCCTGACAAAAACAACATAGGTAATCTAAAAAACATCTCCATAGATTAAAAGCCAAAAAGGAAAAGTGAATTTTTAGGCGTGATTGAAGTACAGACAGAATAAATAGAATAGAAAGGAACATTTATTTGGAAACGACCACAAATGTAGCACTGGGTATTTATGAGATAAGCCTGTCCAGATATTTTAGAAAACTAAAACCTTTCCCTATTTTTGGGCATCTTATTAACACATGAACATTTTAAAAGGAAGAGTATAAAAAGCAAGGATTAGAAAACAAATGGCATCACACTATGCACCGAGTCTGCACCTGAAACATCAAATATAGGTCATGAGTGGGTGTTTAAAGCTCTATTTATACCTGTGTACCTCTGGTGATTTGGAATTTAACCTCCCATGTCTGTGTTTGATTTGGTGCATTTGCATGGGTTAAACTAAATCATATTTGCTGATATGAATCCAGGGTAGGTTCATCGCTTACACTTAACTATTGAAAGATGTGACTGATATGTCAGAAATCTCATTACGTTTTCAAATGACACGTTTCTGAAGGATTCAAGTTTGATCTTTTAATGACATTAGCCTCCTGACTTTCCACCTAAATAACTATTAAAACCTTCTTCATATTGATTCACACACGACTAATGCGATCACAGGACCTATGTATGTACTCTTGATGATATACAGGATTAAGGTAACAGTCAACGTTCTTAGTTATTACAGATCACCACAGATTCACAGGTAATAATAATAATACTAATAATACATTTTATTTTTAGGTCACCATAGAGACCATAGAGAATTGTTAAAAATAAAACACAAAACTACACACGTACATATATAAAACCCATGGGTACATAAAGTGGCAACATTGAGATTTTAGAATTATGGGATAGAGTCTGAATAAATACATTTTTAGCTGAGATTTGGTGGCGGTAACAGAGTATGAAGGCTTTATAGTATGTGCCAATCTGGGATAAATGTACTGGAAGTGTGGTGGAAACTGCTTTAAAAATCTGGAACGCCACTTTTTTTTTTAAATTAACTTACAGGTACATAAAAACAATGGTTTGATTTTGTCTTTTATACCAGTTTGTTGGTGTGAGACATTTAGAATAATAGTAATATATTTTATTTCTAGGTGCCTTTAAGGACACTCAAGGTAACCGTACAAAGTTAAAATAAAACCAAAGTAAAATTACTCACATACATATATATACCCATCATAAGTTTTACGCTAACATTTTCTTAGTTGTATTTTTGTCAGTTTTGTCTTGTTGTACAGAGTCCTTGAGTGTCTCCTTGGCAGTAGATAAAAGTGAAATTATGGAATTCAGTCGCCCTCTTTGAATGAATAAATCTTAAACTGGAATTTTGAGTTTTGATGATACGGTGAAACAAAGGAGGAAAATACTGTAGCATTAAATCGCCTTTCCTTCACATCTTCGTGTTCAGGTGACGAAGGCGGTGAGTTGGACGGCCTATCAGAGCCGCCAGCTGGCCAGCAGTCGATCCCCACCAAGGCAGAGCGGAGCCACCTCATCGTCTGGCAGGTCACAACCACCCACGACTGACGACATCAGACTGTTGTGTCATTGTCGTGGCCGTCCACCGATCCCCGCATGCCCTCCTTGAAATTTTTAATTTGATATTACTGATTGTTCTTAATGCCTGAGTAGTTGACTACTTTGTAAAAAAGGAAAAACAAAAAAAAAAAACAATTATTTTTAGTCCATGTTTTGTACAGTTAATTCTTTATGAATTTGTTAAGGTGAGATATCTGTGAACTTTAAGAATACGTCCAAGTGTTCCCCTCTGCTGGGTTGCATGTTGGAGATGCTGGTGCACACAAGAAAAGGGCCAAGTTAATGCGAAGAAATGTCAAGATGAAGGTCTGATCAGGTATAAATCTCCCATAAATGTGGGATAATGAAGACAGAAGGGAAAACTGATGTATAACAAAAGGGAGCAGAATGTGTTGCATTCAAATGAAATATATTTTCTATTATACACATTAAGACTTTTACATTTGTAATCCGTGTGTGGGCGTAAGATATGATGCATATTCTGACATCTCTCCCAGAGCTTGGTGTCAAAAATACACAAGTCTAAAAACAAGAACGGGTTCATATCTTTGTGTTTTATTACCTTAAATATAAGGCTGAATACTGCACTGTATCATATGATTATTAGAAAAGCTGCTTGCACCTAAAGATGGTTCATAAATAACCATCTACTCTCAAATTTCCAATGATTTACAACCTTTTTTTTTTTTTTTTCTTGCCACATTTTTGTAATATTAATCAAATTTCCCAAATGAATAGAATAACTGCTGTAGGTTAGCGTTAGCCTGCATGGGGAAGTCCTGTATCCGAGTCCTTTTCGTGCCGTTTTACAGCTAAACCCTCGTGCCACCAGCTCTTGGTGCTTCCTGTTCGCTTCAGCTCACTGGCACTTTAAAATATTAGACGTTAGTTACTCCAGGTTTGGGAAAGAACACCCTTGGTAATAATCTACATTACACTACTGTGCTCTAACTGTGTAAAAGGGAACAATATGTTAAGAATATTTCTCACCAGGTGTCAGCCCCAGTAACCAAAGGACAACAAGAGAAGAAGCACCGTGAAACTGAAACTCCATATTTTCTGTTTGATCCATCCTTTCTAAAGTTTTATGTGTGTGATTATTTGAAGGGTGTGTGTATTCCAGGTGTCAACTTGGGAAATAAGCTTGAATAAGGGACTAAAGATTTAATATTTTTGCGCATTTAGAAATGAATACAGCACTAAAAAAAAAAAAAAATCCCCACGATGCTTTCATCAGTCCTTGTTTTGTTGCTAAAATACATTTGAAGGCGATAATTGTTCATGTCTTTTTTTTTTGTACTAATCTGTGCGACACGTTAATGGAGTAATGCATATTTCTGACTGTAACATCGTAGAAGGCTACCGACGTTAAAGGTGTTTTTATTTGTTTTTATATCAGACATGTTGGGCCAGTTTACTTAACGTGTTTGTTTTTGTTTTATTTTATTTTTAAATTTTTTGCCATTCCAGTATTTATTTCCTTTGTCACCGAGCCTGTCTTGGTTCAGAATGTAACTTTCTACATGAGCAAAATATAATAGGAGACTATTGTAGACAAAATAGTCAACAAATGAGTTTACATGATTGTTAATAATGGGTAAATAATAAAGCAATTAATGTAATGTCATGTCAGGAGTTTTTTGATGAAGCATAAGATCAATGTGTGCAAACAATAACCGTGTTTTTTTCCAACAACACCTTCATGTACTGAGCTATGCATGTTTTTTTTAAGAGAACACTGTTATGTTATCGGTCTGTGTTTATTGCCACCGTTTTGGGTGGGATGGATGTGTGTGTTTGTGTTTGTATTGTACATGTGTACATGTCGGAATTGGGATTGATTGTGTAAATGTGCATTGTATGTGTGTTCGCTGTATGTTCATGTGTGTAATAATGCCTCAGAGAATGGTCACAGTTCCCTTCTTTGTACCGGGCCTCTCTGGACACCATAACCATGGATCCTCTTGGTCAATGTTTGCTACAAGCATCATAGCCTTATTTTTAACAATCTATTAAACTCAGTTTCATGGAGAGACTCGTGTCATCCTGTGTCTTGCTGATTTTATATGCATTTATTTTGCCACAGTATCTTTTAATAATGCACTGAAGACAAAGTAAATAATGACGTCTGTTACCTTTTAATGTCTTCACTATGATCCTGATGTTCTTTCACAGGAAAAAAAATTACTCCCGTAACTTTTTTTAAACATGTTTTTTGTAATTTACAAACAATAAGGGACATATAAGAGAAATAACAATAGAAAAGCATTAATAATAATGAAAATAAGATTAATGGATGTTAATTAATAAATAAATAGACTGGGATAAGGAGATGGGACACCGTATAAGTCATGAGGTACCAAAATAAATAGATAAATGAAAGTAAATCAATAAAATGTATACGTAAATGAATCAATGCAGTCAGATATGTATACACACAGAGCAACATATACATGTATGTAACGGTATAAATGTATACAAAAAAACAAAACAAGATACAATGAAAAAATACATAAAATATCAGTTCAACTCAACATGATTTTTTTCCAGGAAATTACAGAAAATTTTATTTTTTCACACACATGTACCTCATATTAAAGGGGGGCTGGAGTTCATTCATTGTATTGGTTTTGTTTTTGAATTTGAAAAAAAATAATTTTTTTTCAATAAAGAAGAGTTTGGTAAATGTACATATAAAACTGATGGGGTTCAATACCTTCAACAAGATTAAAAACTGCTCTAAAACCTCTCAGATAATTAGTATTCCACTGAATTGTAAACAAGTTTTGTATATTACTTTGTAGGTAGTTTATGAGATGCTTTGAATAGGATATTTGATGGATAATATTTTACAAGATTGTGAGTTTTTAATAGTTTTGAGCGAATAAACCGATGGTGAGTGTGTTGGTCTTAACTTTTAAGTGTTCAGGTCAAACCAGTGACGAGTCAAATCATACAAACTTCAGATCATTGTTATATGTGGAAAGTAGAACCATTGAACGTGGCTTCATATACATTAAAATATATTCTTCACAAATTATTTTCTCTGTTTCTTCACAAATGAAAAAAAAAAATAGACCAAAGTTAATATAAACTAAATAACACCTGACACATTCCCATTATTGACAATAATGGAACGTAATAAAGTATTTTTTAATTTAGGATAATTTTTTTAAATTCTGAAATGTATCTTACATTTATCTGTGTGAAATTCACTCTGAGAGAATCCGTTTATATTTTAACACTGAACCTATGACACTGACTGTGTAAAACCTGTGTTAACTCCAATTATTGGAGACACTGGAAGCATCTGGTTACATTTTACTCTGTTCTTAGAAGAACTGAAAGAATTAAAATACTTTGACACTGAATTTTTTACACTGACAATTTTACTGTGGACATTTGGGTGAATCCACTTAGTGTTGAGGGAGAGTCTGGAAAAGATGGAGGAGGAGAAGCAGAAGGAGATGGAGGAGTTAATGGAGAAGCAGCTGGATGTGGTCGTTAGTTGGAGAAGATGGAGGTGTGGAGGCTGAGGAGGAGGAGGAGGAGGAGGAGGAAGAAGGGAGGCTGAGGAGGAGGAGGAGGAAGAAGGGAGGCTGAGGAGGAGGAGGAGGAAGAAGGGAGGAGGAGGAGAAGGATGGAGGTGTGGAGGCTGAGGAGGAGGAGGAGGAGGAGGAGGAAGAAGGGAGGCTGAGGAGGAGGAGGATGGAAGAAGGGAGGCTGGAGGGCAAAGAGATGAAAGAGGAGTTAAGAGGTACTAGGAGGGAGATAGAGGAAAAGGCACTGGAGGAGAGGATGGAGCTGTGACTGGAGGGTGGAATGGAGGTGATAATGGGGGAGGGGGCAGGTAGAGGAGGAGGAGAAGCGATAGAGGAGGAGGAAATGGAGGCGTTGGCCCATGCTAGGCCATTGAAGAGACACAGACTCCTTCATTTTGTTTGTTGTGTTGAGAATCTTTGTTCATTTTAACTGTATTTTGTACAAATGTTTCAGGATGATTATGAAAAGTACCTGGAAAATTAATTCATTCCTGCAGCTATTGGATCTGAATTAGTCAAACCCAAATGTTGTTACTCCAGTTTTCTTGATTTCCACGATAAACAAGTAATATTAATGACAGTAATCACCACCCATTAAACTGTTCAGCCTTATATATTACAAACAAACCTGCAAAATAACTCATTTAATTCCTTTGAAATCCACTTCATCTGCTCCTGCTTCAACAGACCAGTAACACCAGTAACACAAGATGGTGCTGTTTGCTTATTTCCTAAAATGCATGCACATGTCCTCCCAATTTTACAGCTTGCATATTTCATATTTGCATTTTCCAAGTATCTTTAGTGTAAAATAATCTCTTAAGGAAAATGCTGCATTTCATTTTATGTTATTAGTAATTACATTTAACGCTTTACCTCAATTATTCTGCTTATTTCAACTATATAAGGTCATATTGATTTGAAATAACATCACACTCTGTCCAAATATCCCACTTTTGATTTGTCTGTGTGATAAATCCTTGTGTTTTTCCATCTGTATTTGCTCACAGACTAAAAAAGCTTGATGCTCAGTTGTGTTGTGATGAAACAATAGGCTGCACTTCCCTCACTCACCAGCAGGTGTCTCTGTTGTTCAGAGCGTGTGCATAATGCAGCATCACCACACATAATGTCCATGAAATTACATCACAGAGTAAAGCCACGCCCCCCGCCCCCGTCCCCCTCTCCCTTCTAGTCCTCCTCGTCTATAACCCTCCTCCTGTTAAGCCATGCGGGGGCTGACAGTGAGGTCTCTACGCACACAAACACACAAAGCGCTTTCTGACGTCACATGGTGCTGCGTTGTAGCCCAGGCAGGGGGATTCTGTAACTGTACCGCATTACAATCAGATCCTGCAGAACATTCAACAGCCTCAGCTTCCTGTGTCAGTGCTGAGTCCTATAGATGGACATAAAAGTGCTTCCGATAATATCAGGTAAAGTGTAAGAGATGATGTGAATGGATGCATCTGCAGAATAAAACACGTGCTTTAAAGGAGACAGAACTCAGACATGAATCAGAGGGATTTGAACTCTGATCAGTGACTCTCCTCCAGCTAACAGGGATGGACAGGAGGAGCTTGAATGGATTACAGTGTTTTGGTTGACGCGGTTAAGAATGACAGTAAATTAAGCCCAGTAGGCCCCAATATGTGGAGGCAGGGTTCAGCTCTTACATAACGTCCCCAGCTGCCTCCTCTGTGTCTGTCTTTGTCCTACCCTGGCCATAAAAGACATTCCCTCCTCAAAGGTCAACTGTGTGATGTGTTTACTTATCTTTGATCGCATAAAGCCTATTTATCGCCAGGATCTAATGGATCTCTTCTTTTACTGTGTGTTATTTTTCTAAGACACACCTTTGCTTTGTCTGAGCTTGATCCACAGCACTGACCTGCGACACAGGTTGTCAAATCATTCAGGTCATCACGCTATGATATTAAAGGTGTCATTCCGCTAAAAACACTTTTCCATTTTGGAATCTGATGGGTCACCTTGAGTTACCAACGCATGCTGCCTTTGAAAGTGTTGTGTCACCTCCACTGGCTGCATTCACAGAAAACAACAAGAGGAACGACGGACCCGGAAAAAGCCGGTCCATTTGACGACAGATGGACTTCAACGTCACCCACGAGGGGTTGAGCCCGTCCCCGGCAGCGAATCTGAAGTAGCATTAGCATTAGCATCTACAACGCCACAGTAGCTGCTGCACAAACTGGGAAAAAAATGGCGGATCAAACTGGTTCATGTGCTCTATGTGGAAATAAAGCCTGTTTTTTCCCCTGCACGTTTTCAGAACAAGTTACTCTGGTAAAGGTAAATACATACACAGCGAGAGGGGAAGGGGGGAGTGTTCCTTCACACATTCTGAGTCAATCAGAGACGCCTCGTGACCGTGTCATGGACATGTATGAGGAAGTACCAGTAAACTTTGTTGTTCAACCTCAAGTCATTTTTCTATCGTGAAAAAACAACTGGAAACAAAACAATCTGGAGGTTTTTTTTAAATAAAACCAACACACAATGTATTCAATAAGACTGGAGAACATAGTAATATTAAGGAAATAACCATGGAATGACAGCTTTAAGTGTGCGAACAAAAAGGGAAGATTTCAGAGGAAAGAAAAAAAAAAGATGAAATAATATTTCTGTTGTTTTTTTCCGGCCTGTGCTACAGTCATTTATGGCACCTCGTGATCATTTATGAAATGCATCACTGCAAAAAGTTCGATAAGTACATTTCATGATAGTAAAAAGCTGCAAATGCTTTCAAAGATGCCTGTGGTTTGTCACAGAGCGGAGAGCGTTGATTTATTTAGGAGATGTCTCTAAATTAGAACAGTTCTTGGCCAGTAGTGAGGAAAGTGAGAAATCCAAGAAGTCTAGAAAAACAGGAGTGAAGGGTATGAGAAGGAAGGACGTCAACGGAGAGAGGACAGGCTCAAAGGATGACACTCCAGAGAAAAATGTGTTTGGTTTCATTGGTCAGGACTCCCTCTATGCATGAAATGTTCAAATATTTACTATCACGTTCACCTGGATCATGGGTTCAGACTTTTTTTGTCATTCAGTAAAAACATTACAGATACTGTCACAGTGAAATGTTAAATACACAACACTAAATAAAAAAAAACAGAATATCCACCAGTCATTGCCAAAGTGTTCTGGACATAGCAACATGATGACTAATATCTTACAGAATATTGATCCTATCAATGTATTGATGTGTTGATCAAAAATACACAAGTATGTCAAACTGCAGACTGGGTTTTATGTGATTCCTGACACACACACACACACACACACACACACACACACACACACACACACACACACACACACACACACACACATACGCATACGGAGGCCACTTGTTTTTATAATAAAGATGATACTTCAGATGTGTCTTTTTAGTTTTGTCATATTTGTTTTTTAACCATCAAAGCTCGAAATACTTGCTGGTGACAAAACTCATCTATTGATCTAAAATGTTTAATAACTGCCAAACCATTAATTCTATTAGTATGTATTGATAAGCACATTTTATTTAAATCATCAGCTATTTAAGAGCATTATATGGATGTTCAGAGACTCTGTCATGAACATAGAAATACCTTTGACTCACCATTAAAACCCATAAAGTTGATAAATGATGAAAGAGAAAGTCACTTTCTCTATAGTTGTCTCTGTTTTAATGTGGATTTTACCCTCAGCTTTTATGAATAGCTACATCACAGGGGTCAAACATAGAGCATGTGGGCCAAAACCGGTCCACCAAAGTGTCCAATCTGGCCCACAAGTTGAATTTGTTAAATGCAAAAGTTACACTGAAGATGTTAAGACTGTGTTAAAATCTTTTAGTTCGGGTTCTACCATACAGAGCAATATGATCTAAAGTGGGTCAGAGCAGTAAAATACTACCGTAGTAACCTATGAATTATATTATTATTATTATTAACTCCAAATAGATCTGTGTTTTAAGTAAAATTGCATAAAAGTGCTGACATTTACAAACTATACTTTGACACAAAATGTAAATAATCTGAACAAATATGAACAACGTGATATGTCTTAATACACTGTAGATTTTGCAGTGTTAATTTGGAGACAATGGGACCAAATACACTCTAGAAGAAGTTAAAGAAACTCTCTAAGTGTTGATTTAACACTGCAAAATTTACTATGTAGAAAACAGTGCAGTTTTAACAATAATCTGACCATTAGTAAATGTTGTGTTTGTAGAACGACTGTTACGTATAAATGATAAACTGAGGCGTAATGTTCCAAAACAAAATTGCACTTTTGTTTTAAGAAAGGTCATTTTTAAGAAACTTTTTTTTAGATGTAAAGACTTCCATAATGTAATTTTACTATTGTCACAATAAGTTTGACACCTCTCTTCTTCATGATCCATAAATGAAACATACTGTAGGAAAATATCATATTTTAGTTGAAAAATGAAAAAATGCAAAAGATAATATTATGATAAATCACTTAGGAAAAGTTCAATGTAAAGGAAGTAATTTGGAAATAACCACAGAACTATTTCTAGGTCTTTAAGGATTAAACGGCAATGAATCATTTGTCATTTCATTTTCATCTTGATTCCATTTCCTTCACACACATTGAATCCAAAAACCAGTGTGTGAAAGCAATCATTATTTCTGTGTCAAAGTCAGTTTTTTCACAGTGAAAAATCAACCTGATGAACCGGTTCCTCTGAAATTTCATGGGCTAATCAGAAAACTCGACTTGGAAAATGCACAGATGTTACACACACACACACACACACACACACACAGACATACTTGTTTCCATGTCTCATGAGGACCAAGTTTGTAATCAAGTAGACATTGGGTAGTGAATGCCAAATACATCTTTTTTTAATATATATACAGTATATATATATATATATATATATATATATATATATATATATATATATATATATATATATATAAAATCTAATAATAACAATTAGAAACCCTTTATTACATAAAATAAATAAATAAAAACTTATGAATAAAAAAATAATAATTTCAAAAATAAAACAAATAAATATATAGAATAAATTATAATAAATAACCAAAAAAAAAATACATTAAAAAATAAAGGAAACACATCTTCAGAGCTTTGAAAAATGCGTCTTTTGTTTTGCATGTGTTTCCCCATACTTTATGGGGAAGAAAATTAATGTATCTATGGGGCCACATCATTTCTATTTAACTAGTGGGGACCTGAATTTTGGTCCCCATAGTGTCAGAGGTCCCCATGATGTGACTGTGTAAACACATCAATGTCCCCATAAAGATAAGAATACAAGCACACACACACACAGTAAAGGCTTGTCCACCCACAGGCAGCCCTCTGCTGTCAGTAGAAAAAAAACAGCAGGTTTACTGTGAAAACACACCACCCCATCACTGGACCTCCAACACTGAAGCTTTTCAATCCACACATTATTGGCCCAGCTACTAAAATGAGAAAAATTAATCACATCTGACACATGAATTAATGAAATACTTGCACAGAGCTATGTTTTCTTTGTGATAAATGACATTGTACTAAGGATAATCACACTAAAACACTAATATTACTGAAGTCTGACTTCCTCTGTCATGTTGGCATATTTTCTTTTTCTTCACAAGTATACAGCTGGACCGAGGGAGCAGGAAGAGGAGGTTTATGGATTTTAAAACTAGTTTTAAAACAGTTTAAAAGCAGTAATGGATACAGCCTGGATAATATTTAGTCAGATATACAGGTGTAAATCACAGAAATACTCTGCTGGAATAATACTTAAAACTCAATATTTCCATTGTCTTTCTTCTTCCTTTCTTCTTTATTTTTCCATTATCACTTTGAAAGTCCTCGCTGCAGGAAAGAAAACTGATATCTGAGCTGCAGCAAGACCCTGAAAATGACAGATAGACTTCTTTGTATGGGACATTTTCTTTTGTAAGGATTTAGTCATTTTAATACCATCAACGCACTGTTTTTCAAATTCAATTTCACAGCATCCTGTTCTCAATGCCACTCAAGGACCTCCTCAAACAACGTGGAAAACCTGCCCCTTTATTCTAAAATGGTAGTGGATTTATCTACAACAGCAGCTCAGTGTGCATGTGTGGAATGCTTCAGGTGGCTTTTCTGTTTTTTTGTTTTTTCCCATAAAAATAAATAGTTCATACGTATTAAAAAATAAATCAATTCTGTTGTGGAAAATGCTTAATATGCTCGTGGTTGATCAGTTGTTTGTTGTGTCTACTCAGACATTCTGAAGATGTTTTCAAACTTGTCTGGTACGACAGATAATGGAGGAGAGGGAATAATTACTTTATCTCAACTGTGACAAAAGATATGAACGCTGTTAATGATGGAAAAAAAATGTCTTTTATTCTACTGATATAGTTACAGCACCACTTGTTGGTGACATGACAGTCGCTCTTAGTGATCAGACTTTTTGGAGACCAGTAACTTTTTTTAACGGCAGCCGTAGTCTTAGGAAATATCGATAATAGGCTGCGGGCCAGTAGGGGGTACCATGCAACCCCCCCACAACTCAACCAAATTAGGTTTTTCTGAAAAGTCTGGATCTACTGAACACAAATATTAATGTTAAGGATGAAAATTATGTTATGACTCAAAAACAAATAGTACCCGAAATGTTGTTTTTCACTGATCAATGTTTTTTTTTTAATAAATGTCATTTTTAAGAAACTTTTTTTTTTAGATGTAAACACTTCCATAATGTAATTTTACTTTTGTCACAATGAGTTTGACACCTCTCATCTTCATGATCCATAAATGAAACATACTGTAGGAAAATATCATATTTTAGTTGAAAAATGAAAAAATGCAGAAGATAATATTATTAACATTGAAAATTTAGGGATAAAAATTATGTTATGACTCAAAAACAAATAGTACCCTAACTGCTGTTTTTCACTGATCAATGTTTTTTTCCACTAATATGTCCAGACAAAAAGCTTAAACTATTTCTTGTCATATACCAAATGAAAGTTCTGAATATTCTCTATCAAGTCAAATTGATTTGTAGAAGGCAAAATAATAATTTCATAACTATTTTAATATGAATAGCCCAACATCTACGAAGAACAATCATAAACAAACACTTGCCTACACACAGTTCACTAGTATTAACTATTTGTTACCTATTTATAAATGGTTTGTTAATGTATTGTTCATACAAAATGTATCATAAACAAACCATTTCTTAACAAACTATTAACAAATAGATGTAAAATTGGATTATTTTTAACACACAGGTGCAGTATTTGTTTACCTGCTTTAAACAAACAAACAAACAAACAAACAAAAAGCTGTAAACACTGCCCCTGTCTGTTAAAATTAATCTAATTTTACATTTATATTTGGAAGACAGTATTAATCTTGACAAGACATTAACAAATAGTTAAACCTTAAACATCTGAGACTTTAACAAAATGGACAATAACAGCCAAAAATGTAGAATAAACCAACAAAAATAATAAGTAACACGAACAAAATAAGACACAAATGGCACAAAAGTGAAGAAAAAAAATAAAATAATTCTTCACCTGTCAGTAAATCATAGCAGGGAAAAAAGTACGTATCAGCCAACACTACAGGCCGATACTGAAAAAAAACCCATAAATATTATCCCACAATATTGATGGATGTATCGGTTTATCAATAGTTGCTCTAAACTACTTTGTAACTTTTTCATTTTGTGGCTTTTACAAAATTTGCTTGACTTTTTATGGAAATATATTTCCAGATGCTGGGACCAGATTTGTAGAAAAATAATAACATTCTATAAAATAGAAAGTTATTATGGATGGATGAGTGTTGTTCCTCTAAGATGAACACAGTAAACTAAATGTGTTTTCCTACCTGCTCATAGTCTTAAACATTTTGTGTGTTTTCCTGATAGATATGTGTGTGTGTGTGTGTGTGTGTGTGTGCACGCTGCTCTGTGTACGTCTGTTTGTCCCTCTCCACCAGTGTTGTGCTGTGTGTGTGTGTGTGTGTGTGTGTGTGTGTGTGTGCAGCTGTGATCACATGATTTAAAAGCCTCCCTCACTCCTGGTGAGAGTGCCCTTGGCCTCCCATGGAGGTGCACAGTATTTCAGTGTGATGGGCTGGGCTAAGCATTTTTCTGAGCCAATACAGCAAAGCATCACAGCGGTCTGAGAGCACACTCTGCTCACCATGAACAAAACACAAGTCTGCAGGTGAGGCTCCAGACGTTAGCTAAAACAACAGGGGCTGTCCAAAGCAAATAGACAATATAAGCCGGTGTCCTTGGTGTGTGTGTGTGTGTGTGTGTGTGTCTATTTTTAGGAAATGAGTAAAGTGCTGACGGGACTGAAATGGGGTTGACAGCGGGGACACAGTTTAGTGTGACACTATGTGCTGGGTGGCAGTTAGGTAGAGGATATATATGGGTGCAAACCTGTCTGATCTTTATCTTTCTCTCTCTCTCTCTCTCTCTCTCTCTCTCTCGTCCCTTCCTTCCTATATTTAGGGAGAACTTGTTAAAAAGGGGGAGAAAGGAAAGGGAGAAGAGGGGAGGAAAAAATAAGAGAAAAGGAAAGGAGAAAATGACTTCAATGTTATGTTCTATTTGGACAGTTGTTCTTGGATTTGTTTTTTGCATTGTTTTTTTTTGTTGTTGTTGAACATATAGATGTGAGGTATTGGTAATGGTGGGTTAAATAAGCTTCGGCTTCAGCCCTGAACCTTTTCGGTCAAACAGTGTATTTATCATGTGTGAAAATATATCTTACCTTCCTTGTGCTTGTGCCTTGTTTTGTATTATGACTGAAATAAAATAAAATAAATAAAAAAAACCAAGTGCTTCAGTGTAGTTTAACCTTGTTTGTGGAATAGATAGAAACCTGAAGCTTTATCAATCTGCCCTTCTGCCCTGTTTTTGTCCATGTGTTGAAATCAGACGCTGTTGCAGGCCACAGCATTTGTAACCATGTGAGTGACGCTTTGGCCAAAGATGTAGAAGTAGAAGGAACACATCCAGGATGCATTATCTACAGTGGTAATAATAGCTTCTCCAGTGTTTGTGAAATGCACTTGCTGACAGTCATTGCATTGACAGAGTACTGTGAATTCCTAACTGGATCTGTGTGTGCTTTTGTCTGTATAAATACACTGGATATATACCAGATGCAATACATAATTAATGCATCTGTGTTGTGTGTGTTTCTGTGTAATTCTTTTCATAGACATCGTGGTGTGTTTGTGTGTATGGACTGGGACTGAACCTTTCTACAGTCAGTGACATCACTACCCAGCAGTACATGACAGGCGGCAAGGTGATGTGGGTAATATTATCCACACTCCTTCCTCCTTTATTTATCCCCTCAGCCCCAGGGGTCTGGATACTCTTTCATCAATGACGTAGACATACTGCTGTTATCGTTCGCCCTCTCTCTCTCTCTCTCTCTCTCCGATACACACAGTTTTTGCACTGTTGTATTTTTGCATCAGGCAGCAACTGGATCATTTTAGACTTATGAGTCACTCCTTTTCCCTTTTGAATGTTATGATTCATGGGGTTTGCAGCATTATTTTCTCTGAGGAGGCACTTTATGTTTTCAGCCACACTCTACTCTTTCTGACAACCATTTCCACTCGCAGGATTTAGACTTATACATTTTCTAATCAAGCACAACATGTAAACTAGTCAGAAACATTTTACTGTTTTCGCCTTTTCCCAAAGTCCCTAAGTGATTGTCATTCCTAAACACTGTGTACGCTGTGTGCTTCAGTGATAACATCAACCCTTTAATTAAAATCACACACAAAAGCCTTCATGTTATGTCTGTGTGCAAATTAGTGAGTGCAAGTCGCTGCAGCTTTGTGTGCTACAGGCATAACTGTCACATTTTAGTCAACACGTCTCAAAGTACATTTCACACTTGTGGTATTTGGGACAGATTATCAACTCAAAATAACCACTGACAAACTATGTATATTTTTTACTTGAGAATGTGAAGCAGAAATGAAATAGCACAAGGCGGTGTGATATTTTATACACCATATAAAAGAAACATTTTTGTCTTTTAGAAGAAATAAGTGAATGAATGGTCAGGGGGAAGGCCTTATTTGTTGAGAGTAATGCTTCCAGTGGGATGCTGGAAATATTAATTATGTTTATTATTGTTATTTGGGGTGATGGGAAATAACTAAATACTTCACCTAAGGGTTAAAATCAAAGCAAGTATCATAAAGTGGTAATGTCACTTTATGACATTACCACTTTACTACTGGGAATTAACGGAAAAGATTTACACTGTGACTGAACTTGCCTATAAAAATATTACAATTAGGGTTTTCAAATGGTTACACATTTTCAAATTAATCACAGGGTTTCTTTGGATTAATTTCAATTAAACAAAGTTCGGCTGTTCTGCCTCTATTTTTTTATTTATTTTTTTACACAAATTTCCCACAAAAGACACAAAAATAAACTCGATTAAACTAAGTTCGGCTTTTCTGCCTCTATTTATTTATTTTTTTTTTTACACAAATTTCCTACAAAAGACACAAAAATAAACTAAGATGCAGAGAAAAAAAAAAATACAAAACATAATACAATCCACTCTCCCTAAAAAAACTAATGAAAATCAGTGATGAAAAATTAAAAAACATTCAAACACTCTTCTAAATTACAAGAAGGGAAAAAAAAATCTAAATATGTAATAAAATAACCAAAACATATGCAAAATTATGAATATATATGCAATTAAGATGATTATTCAATACCTTCAACAGTTTCAACAAAACAACTGTTCCATTTAATTGCATTACAGTTTTTAATCAGATTAATCATGATGATGGATTAATGGGTATTAATGTGTTCATTCTGACGGTCCTAATTAAAATAGAAAAATACAAACTTCTTTTTCCAGGACACTCTTCCTGTTTATTCTGAACTTCTATTGACTGATCTGGTTGCACATTTTCCACAGTTTTTAATTAGATGTCAGGTTGAACATACAGCACTGTGCTGGGTTTTTATCTACAGATCTGTATGAACTCATTCACTTCTTCTCTCTTCTTTATGTTAATCGTGTTTTTTCCTGACAGACAACTCAATTAGATATCACCAACACGACTGTAAAACCACTTTATATAACACCAGTGAAGTTTCTCTAAGGCAGTACATTAGTATCAGTTCAACTTCTGACCTCTTGGTTTGGCTTTTTTTTTTTTTTTTTTTTTTTACTAAATATGGTTTAACAACAACCACATTTTAAGTATGTAGCAATATGTGACTATGACTTCATTGTTTTTGTTTTTTTCAATTTCAACATGTAAAACCAGTACAACATGAAAAACACATTAAATATCAAATTAATCATACTCAAAAAGCAGCAAGATGAAATTCAACCTGTCCATCCCGTACACTATCTTTTTACAGACCAGAAATTCCCATGTCAGCCCCTATTAGCTTAACACATCATCTCATCATATGAACCCGCTTCATCCTCACTAGGGTCACGGGGGTCACTGGGGGCCTAATCCAGCTACAATGGGCAAAGATGGGGTACACCCTGCATGGCAAGGCTGAACATATATAGACAAACAATCAGGAAACCGGAGTACCCCCCACACAGAAAGGTCTGGTGTGGGATTCGAACCAGGGTCCTTCTCGCTGTGAGGCACAAGTGCTAACCACTGCACCACCCTCTTAACACATCAAAAATATTCTGACTAAACCTTCATTAAACATACAAATGCTATACATATCAAAAACAAGGTCTTTCCATTTCACAACACTGTTACTTATGTAAAGTAGAAAAGCACTCTTTCCATTACTGTCTACTTCCTCTCAGTCAACCTCCTGGGCCATATCTTTCCTTTCTCTTCATCTCTTCATCCCATCATCCTCTACCACCTGCAGGCTCAGACCTCCTAGATGACCCCTCAGCGGGGTCTCACTAGTGGGCGACATCCACGCTTTGATCCCTCAGTGTTGATGCTGACCCACGGCGGCTCTGGGCATCAATGACCTTTTCCACAGACCCGTGCTGTGTCACATCCGTCTGAAGAACCCCAGAGAGCGGCCGGAGGGAATATATTGACATCCTCCATCATGAAACATGACAAGAGAATAGTGTCTTTGTGTGTGCAGTGTGTGTGAGATTAATGCATATAGTTTTCTCGCCTGCACTGTTGTGAATGTGTTTGTACTGCCATTTATCTTCAAAACGAACAGCTCCTTTTCCTCTCATTTATCTCCAGAAATCCATGTGTGTGTGTGTGTGTGTGCACGTGAATATGATGTAAGTGCCTTGCATGGCTTACAGATGGAGAAGTCTTTTTTGAAGTCATGCATATCTGATTAATACTGATTAGTTTAGCTCTGAGGTGTTATCCTCCTGGGTTCTACAGCTTTCATATGCCCTTATGACAAGGATACTTGTCAGTCAATGCACACATCCGCAAAAGCAGAAGAATCAACAAGGAAGTTCAAAGAGAATTCCGACTTCATGTTCTCCATTTAGAAGTAATAAACCACATGTACAAAGATGGGCCATTGACCACTGCTGCGTGCATTACTACCCGAGAGGAGAGTTCATTTCTGCAGTCATTTTCTTCTCTTGTGTCTGCAATTACAACATATTACCCTTTAACCCCCAGTGGGGAGCGTTGTGAATGTATTATTTCTTTTAAATATTCATCCAAATTCAACCATTGGTGCAATAAGAAAAAATTCAAAATGTGCTGATCTTGTTCTTTCCATAAACATCTGAGCATGCTCAGTCCACCCCTTCACCATCACCTTTGTAATGGGGGGTAAAACACAGAGCCGTGAGAGAGATTGACTTTTTGTTTGTTTGTTTTACATTATTTTCTGTGTTTTGTTGGGTATTACTGTTTGTAGTGCATCCTTTCCTTTCCTTTCCTTTCCTTTCCTCCAATCAGAGGCCAGGAAGCAGCTGGACTGATTTAGAAATAAAGAGCCCCAAACCAAAAACTACTGGGCCAAAATTCCAATACTTGTTGTTAGGTTCTACTTCATGGTCAATATCTTAAATCTCTTATTGATGTACATTATCAGTAAACACCTGTAAAACTTCATTTCCTCTGGTTTTTTTTCCCTGTTATTCTACCCTCTAACTCGCAGCAGCTTTTATGACACTGAAATAGGCACTAATTCACAGCAGCACATTTACCTGGAATACCTGGAGCCCTGGAGGTTAAAGGGTTAATGTAGATACGGTTAGTTTCATACATCTAAATACCTAGTTTTATATGGCCACGGCATACATAAACAGTTTAAAACGACACAGTGTTTCGCCCAAATATAATAAAGTACATTGCAATTTCAGCATTCATGGTCTTTAATATGATCCACATGTGTTCCTGTGAGCCACATGAGAAATAAAATGTGAGAGGTGGTCTTCATTCTTCCACGGGATCAATTTCATGAGTCACAGTTATGAGATGGTTCATTAAAATGCAAATTTGTTCATTTATAAGAACAACTAATATAATGTGTCTCCTTGAGTGCGACCTCTGTCATGAATCCTTTCATTGGCCACCTTTTTTTTTCATTGTTAAAATGCAAATTGATATGCAAACCATTGAGCTACAATGAGATCCTGATATGGACTGGGAAATCCTGTTAAGTTCAATATTAGTTTTAGTAATGATATAATAGGAAAACATGCTTAAGGATTTTGTGTCATGCAATATGTTATATTTCACAGGCAGGAGGTGTTTAATCAGAAGGGTTCATGCTGATGTTGGGAGAGTATGAGGGGGTAGTCAGTCATCCCGAAGTCAACCTTTTGCAAATGCTGCAAGAAAATTTATCCATATCCTTGCCAGACCACTTGAGATAAGCAAACTAAGGTGCTGATAGTACAAGGTTAGTACTTAGTGCCATGTCAAGGTTCCAAAAAAGCAAAACTTACATTGCTTGAATGTCACACATTTTTTTAAATGAAATAATAATATAATAAATGTAAGTACTTCACCTAATTACATACATACACACACATATATATATATATATATATATATATATATATATATATATATATATATATATATATATATATATATATATATATATATATATATATATATATATATATATATATATATATATACATATATGAAACATAATGTGCTGCACATTTTTTAGCCCATAGACCTAGTGTTACTTTTATGGAAGTACCAGAATTAAAAAAAATATATATTATAACAGCATAACCCTGTGTTTTTTTTTTAAATGTTTTTTCACTGAACATCAGGTATTTTCCTGTATTTCATTAACTGATAATGTAGATGTTCATAAAAGCTCATATTAAAGTTGAAGGTTATTTGATTAAACACAGAGAAAACGGAACAAAAAGTGACTTTTTCAGCAAAATCTATCAAAAGCTGAATGTAAACCTAATGTGTCCATCCACCGTCATTGATTCAATACCATGGGTTTTATTAGTGAATTGGTGTTTTAGTCGATGATGGTGTTTCCATGGAAACTACAGAGCTCCTGAATTATTTGTGTGTATTGATAAGATGAATGGATCAACAGGTATTAAATAGTTTAGATCAGTAAATGGTTTTGGTATTTGGATCTTTATGGGTTAATTTCCCTCTGCCAAATATGGTTAAAGATTCTGTTGAACATTACTGCCCTAGAATTTAGATCAGGTTCCATGTGTAGAAAAATTATTACATACATTACATACATTTGAAAGTACTTGGATATTCTAACTGCATAAGGCCATTCTGCTCCATTCCAACATGCATGCAGAGTATACATTTAATGTAGATATCTCAATATCACACACGACAAAACATCTACTGATTTAAAATGTTTAATAATAACTGCTGAACTCCTAATCCTAATCAATACAGTTAAATAATTAAGGTACAGTTTCTCAATTTTTCACTGGCATCAGATATGATCTATTTGGATGCTCAGAGGCTCCGTAGTTTCTGTGGAAAACCCATCATCTTCTAAAACATTGATCTACTGGTAAAACCCATGGAAATCTTGACAAATGACAGTGGTACAGATGGGTATGGCAATTATTTTAGATTAACTGAATCACATGAATTAGTACACTAAAAAGATTCATTCCAAAGATTCATCCACCAAATCACTGAATCATTCAGTACGAGGTGGGAGGAGCCTATGACTGCAGCTCCCTGAACTGATGCATGGTGAATCAGTTCAGTTCATGGCTTCCAGTGTTATTCCAGTGTTATTCATAACAAATAAATTTCTTCATAAGTCACAATGTTTTAAGTGTCCTGTGGTATGCTTTTTAACTGGTTTATTCAGCAAATTGGGCTAAATGAGTGATCTATTCACTGACAGTGCTATCATGTCAAGAAACAGTTCTCTGTGCAGGTTCATGAATCAATGAGTGATTCATGGCACTAATGGGAATCAGCATTGGTCTACAAGTAAAATGCTTCTAGAATAAAACTAATTAGATTTTATCACATGTGTTACCGATAAAGAAAACTCAAGTCTTAAATGCTGGTTGGCTCAAGTTTCCAAGATAAGTCTTGGGTCAAAATATGAAATTCTTAGGATTAACAAGAGAATAGGTTTTAGTCCAAAAGAATAATGGTCAAAGATTGACCAGATCTACTTCAAAACCCTGTCTATGATCCATTCACTTTACAGGTTCTTTCTAGTGGAATATTTACAAATCCATTGTATACATGTACATAAACCATCATATATGTGGAATAACACACCATCATAAGAACCATGCACTCACCAATACTTTTGTCATTTGTTTTCTAATTCATCTTACTAAAGTATGTGTGATTTAGCACATTTAATGTCTGAAACAGATACTTTCTAAAAAATTGTAGAGCAGTGTAGTTCGTTCATGTCGTGAATCACTCCGTTATGGATATACATACACAGCACGCTCCCGCTGGCTCAACTAACTGTACTGAGAAAGAAACAAATCAGTCGATGAGGTGATTCGAATCAATTCTTTCATTTAAAAGAATCATTCTTTTTGACTGAGTCTTTCACAAACTACACGTCACTAGTTACAAGCACTTGTCTTTATGCTCAGCTAAGGTGAAAAAGTCACTTTTGCTTCAGTATTATCTGTTTTAATACAATAATATTGGAATTAATGCAGGGCGGCTGTGGCTCAGTTGGTAGAGTGGGTTGCCCAATGACCATGAGGTTGGCGGTTCGCATCTCAGCTCTGGCTGTCCACATGTCAAAGTGTCCTTGGGCAAGACACTGAACCCTGACTTAGGCCCCCTGAAGGACTGACCTTTGACCTTAGAAACCTACTGGTGCAGGGTGAATGTGAGGTTAATGTAAAGCACTTTGAGCACCATGAAGGTGGAAAAACGCTATATAAGCACAGTCCATTTACCATTAATACCAAGCTTTTATGAACATCAACACCATCAGTAAATTAAATGCTTGCTTTTCACTAATAATATTGTAATAAATGGTGATAAATCACTTGGGAAAGGTTACACAGAGAGAACAATTCATTCGGAAGTCACCGCAGAAATAGCCTTTAAAGGTTATTATATTTAAGAGAACGTAAAATTCTTCTGTTATCACACACATACAATTGAGAACCCTTTGTACTGTCTATTGATCTGCACTGAACACACTGTACTCTCTCATCACATTCCTTTTCAGCTTTATATAAATGTATATCTGGCACCCTCATGGATGATGGTGTGTGTTTACCTGGAGGCTATAGGCACCGAGCTGATCTCTGGGACGACTGTGAAAACCTGATTATACAGTTTGTGCTTCAGATGCCTGGAGACCAAACGGAAGAGAAAAAAAATAAAGGAGAAGGAGTAGACACACAGTAAACAGAATCCCACATGACAATTTCCACCATAATGTCGAACATATTCTTCTGTATTTCTTGAAAATTGCCTGGAAGCGCAACACTGTCGACGCCATGGTTAAAAGAAAATAGGACAGATTATATCATGGAATATTTATTGGAGAAAAAAAAAAGCACCGTAAAATGTTGATGCGGGAGCGTTTCATTATACATAAATAGACTCCATATATACATTTTTCTATTACATGAGCAGAAATATTTATCCTGCTTTAACATATATATCCATATATACATACATTCTGCACACATTCATAAGGAAAAGCTTTGCTGTGTTGTGCACCTTGATGTGATTACTTAGTATCTTTGGGTGCAGTGGAAGGCTTGTGTTGAGACAGAGTCATAAATCTCTGACAGGAAAACAGACAGAGAGATAGACAAGCAGGCAGATGGGAGCCGAAAGACTGAGTTTGCATTTCATTTAAGGTAAGAGCATCGCCATGCCTTTGGCGCTTGGACGATTTGTCATTTTCTGTCAGTACTACAACTTAGTAAAGTGGATCTTGAATGCAAACACTAATGTAGATTAAATCATTACGACATGTTCATGCTTTTAGACGGGGACTTAAATACCAGATAAAACAACCAGGTACTAACCCGGACAAATGCATTTACAAGCGTAGATTTAGAATTAAGTTAAGATGGAGCATTAGCATTGAATACTTTGTCAAAAAGAGAGACAAGTCAGATGTATGAATGAATGTTAACATCCTGAATTAAAAGTGGACCCCATAAGGAACAGAGCTTAAATACCCTGGTCCTCCTCTATGCCCTCATCACACTCAGCCCTGATGCCTGTTTTTCTCCCTCTGATGCCTCTACTTTCACTGCCTCCTGAGTGAGTTTCTGTGTGTTGTCTGGGAGCTGAGAAACTGTCAAGGATGTGTTCCCATGACAACCTCCATCCAGCATTAATAATAAGAGGTGTCGGGAAATATCCAAATGCATGTGAGTGATTGTATGAAACTAAAAGACAGAGAATAATAGAGGGGAAATTACACACAGCTTCATAACCTTCATGAGCATTTGTTTGCATGTATTATAATCTCAAAGAATACTTATATTTCATCTGAATATATGAGGAAACTGCATTTATCTTTATGCAAACATGTAAACAGACACACATTTGACATAACCTGCAAGTAAAATGAAATCAGTCTGGAATCCCAGTAGACACAAAGAACTGGATGTTTGTATTTGTATTTGTGTCATGTCCAAGTTAAGGTAGAATAACTTACCCAAGTGCTGCTATGCTGCAAAAAATACCAAGCTTGAAAACTCAACACAGAAAGAAACAGCAAATAAATTCAACTCTGTCTATAAAGTTCAAATAATTTGGTTTTCAGCCACATTTTTTAGTCCTATTTCTATACATGTGTATTCATATTTTAATAATGATATATGGAGTCCCAGTTACATTTGATTCTATTTCTATTTTGGGACAAGTATAGTATTGTGACTCTATGGACAACAGCCAGTATGTTTACATGTGTTGTATGTTTACAAGACGACAACGAAGAAGACACTGTGAAAAGTACAGTAGTTGACCTGTGCACTTCTGGAGCTTTACTAATTATTTGTTCCATGACTGACATGACAGACAAATGCCAAAATGTAAAGGTGTATAGCACCATCTAGTTTCAATAATTCGCTTCTCTTGCCAAGCATGTACATTTTGATATCTCAAAAACTCCAGTTAAATCCTTAGCTCGGCTTAGATGAGCATGTACGTACATGTACTGACTGTTTGTGATTTGCATGTTTATACAGTAATTGTTACCTAATTAAAACCAAATGGTTGGGGCGGCCATGGTTGACTTGGTAGAACGGGTTGTCCAGTAACTGAAGGGTTGGTGGTTTGAATCCTGTTCTGTCCTTGCCTCCAGTGACACTCACACTGGTGTATGAATGTTTGGTGGCGGTCAGAAGGGCCGTAGGTGCAAAATAACTGCCACACTTCTGTCAGTCTGCCCCAGGGCAACTGTGGCTACTGTACATATGTAGTTTACCACCACCAGAGGGAGCATGTGAGAGCGAATGAATAGTGGATCACTAATTTGAAGCAGTTTGAGTGGCCAAAAAAGCGCTACATAAATCCAATCCATTATAAATTATTATTATTATTAACAACAATAATAATAATTTAAAAAAAACAACAATATTGAGCTTACTGTCTTAGGTTGAAATAGCTGTGAAAGCCCATCTTGGACATGGGTGGGATATTGTCTCATCTAGTGAAATAAATCATGTTGTGGCATGTTTCTGACACCTGTCAGCTGATCGCCTGAAATAGTCACTCACAGTGCACTCCTACGCCTATCACCTCGTCCTCTGTCTTTTATTTTGTCAATTTCTCCTTGGGCTGATTTCAGACTCACTCCCCACATTTCCTTCCTCCTTGTTTACTTTTCTCACTTAGCCTTCTCTCCTTATTACATTAAAGAGCAGCGTGTTTTCCCCATATCTATAGGCAACTTCCCTTCTAGAACAACTCAAAAGCAGTAAAAAATATAGACTCTTGCAAGAACTAATACCTTTTTAAAATTATTATTCTGAGATTCAATCTTGCTGAATTTGGTTGGAACCAGTGTTCCATACATGCCAAACAGGATTCATATCTACTTCTGCTTTTTTGGCTCATTTTCTTCTTATTCTTTTTTTTTTTTTTTAACTCTTTTAGGATGATCGTGTCTGTGGTGATGCATTTTTACATCCACAGTTATTCAAATAACTCCAAAACGTCATCTTTTTCCTGTGATTATGCTCTTTCTATTGTTTATTACACACTAAGGTAGAGGCCTGCATTGGCTGAGGAGGAGAGTCAGTGTGAGAGAGATGGGTTTTTAACATCAATTTTTTGCTGTAATTTTAACAGAGTTTCTGTGTTGAATTTTTGTAAATAATTATAATAATGTTGTTTCAGGGTGTTCCGCTACAGTAGCATGTCTTGTTGGGTTTTTGTTGAGGTTCAATTATTTTTTTCACTTTGATGAATAACTACAAATAACTAAAAACTAGAAAAGTACTTTTATACCCCCTGCACACACATCACCAACATAATTTAATCATGTTCCTTGTGCCAGTATCGACATTTCCTGAAAATGTCAAAATCCCTCCATAGATTCTTTATCTTGCTAACAGACAGACAGGCAGACAAACAAACTTCCTTGGCCAAGGTTATAAGAAGCTGGAACATTAATGCAGAATGTTCAAGACAAACAAAAATGTTTGTGGATATCACAAATAGTTGAAAGTCTATTTCTATAATCTCATAAAATGTCATTGTGGACATTTACAATTTTTCATTGTAAATACAATCAAAATTCAAGTCCTTTATTATTATTATTATAACACACCATTTTAAGCATTTTATTTTCTATAATAATGACAACCAATGCACATATGATAAAACATAAATCCTCCCGAAAAAATATTTGGAAAAAAAGTCATATTCTGATACTTTTATTGAAAAATTACAAATACATTTAGACGGCCTGTTATAATGGAAATCATTAATTAGTTAATGTACGCAGGAACAACTGGGGCACTTGAATTTTTCTAATCATTTTACACACAGCTGCATAACTATGATGCAGGCACGGAGGTAGCAGGGAAGTAAAATTACTAATGTGACCTTTGGGACATCACACAGGATCATTTGTAACTCTCATGACAGGGTGAGGTGAACTACTAGTACATCTTGGCAGAAATACTATTTTTGAGGGCACGAGCATCCCTTTTTTATGTGACATTGTACCTTGGTCTTTACGAGGTTGGAGGGTGCATGTAATAAGGTTGCAAAGGATAGATTGACGACACATTGGAAATCAATATAACATACTGACATATCCGCTGTCAGTGTTTGGAGCTGAGAATAGACAGTCAGTTTCATGTGATGTTATTTGAAACACTCATAAAGTAAAGCATTGGTCTACAATTAGATTATGCGAGGAATATGATATAAAAAGACAAAATCAAATAATGAATAAATAATATGGATGTGACTATTCAACATAAGTGGACATAGCCTTGATTGTATTTGGTGTCATGATTGTGATTATTTTAGAGTTGGAAATTACCATACAATTATGCTCAGAAATGTACATACTTTACCAGAATGTGTGATTCTTCAGCCATTATTCAGAGAATATGAATGATGATACAAAACTTTTCTTTCATTGATGGTTAGTGGTTTGGTGAAGCCATTTCAAACAAATGTGTTCTTTTAAAATCATACTGATGACAGAAAACTACCCAAATGACCCTGATTATAACTTTACATACCCCAGTTCTTTATCCTTTGAACTGGCATCTTTAACATCAATGACAGATGGAAGTCTTTTTTGGTCGTTGTCGATGAGACACTATTTTCTCAGATGGTAAAGCTGCTCATTCTTCTTGACAAAACACCATCAGTTCCTATAAAGGTGATAGAGAGTGGTTGAATGGAGTATTAATCCTTGTTCTATGATGTGATATGTAGCCCCCCCCCCAAAAAAAAAAAAAATTGGTTGGGTCTGTAGTGGGTCAGAACCTTCTTACAAGGCTTAGTCTTATGTTTTGGGTCATTGTCATGTTGGAACATTCAAGACTGTCCCATGTTCGTTCAGTCAGGGTATGTAAACTGATGAGCACCACTGCATTTGAACAAGGAAAGGGGTGAAGCTTACTGGGCTAATGCTACAGCTAAGTTAATGAAAACACAGGCTGTGATTCTAAAATCAAAACCACATGAAATTAAACCTAAAAATGATCCATAAATGTTATTGGCAGAAGAAAATATTACAAAAGGATCACTAAAGCACATTCTGAATGGTCCAACTGAACACAAAATTATTCTTGGGATAAGAGATTGATGCAGAATTTATAGAGAGAAAGTCTCGTGGCAACATCCAGGACTTAATACAAGAAATGTGGAAGTGTGAAAGAGGCTCATTTATCCATCCATAACAACTGTGCACAGCAAAATCAGTGTATTGAAATTAACACAGTCAAGAGTTAGTCAATAGAATAGAAGCACTTTAGTGATCCTACAATTTTTACTTTGTAACAGCAGCAGCATTTACATAATAAGAAAAACAAACAAAGTGAGGGGCAAAACAAAAGCAAGGTGCAATGGCATAGTAATGTGTGAAGACATAACTGTACAGTTTTTCCCACAGACCACGTGGCATCATGTGGCACTAGGGGAACACCCCCCCCACACACACACAAAATGTGACCCCCCCCCATTAAGCCGTTACTATTATTAAGCTAGCACCACATCTCGTGTCAACATTTGAGGAATTCACAGACACCAGTTGCTTATTTATAATTATTAAAAGTACTCACTCTGTCACTGTCATAGTTCAGTATCTGCACAGTCGCTGGTCTGAAGATTTATCTCTTGCGTCTGTCATTTCAAAGTGTGCTATTAGCACAGTGCTAGGATTACTTAGCTTTTCACAGAGGCTTTAGTAAACACTATGTCACCAGGTGCTTCCTTAAATTCGTCATATTCCAGCCTTTGCATGTAAATGTCTTAAGTATGATACAAGTCCCATAACAATATGGGCCACAATGCAAGACTCCCACACAAAAACAAAATTTTAACAGCTTTATTAAAAAAACTGATGAGTTAGATGGGCTGCTGCAAAGGACATTGTCCAGAGACAAACTGTCTGAGCAGCAAGTAGAGGACAAGGCAAAATCTCAGTCAGGGCACAGAAACAAAGAGTCAGAACCTGTATACAAGCCAACAAACTCAGAAGAGATCCAAAAAAAGTTACCAGAGAACAAGCAAAGGTCAGATCAGGTGTCCAGAATCCACAAAAGTGCCTATGGGGAGTAAGCAGTCTCTTGGTCAGGGGTAGGTAACAGGTGACACATATCAGGCAAACAAGCAGACGAGGGATAAACAACAGACAAAACACAAAGAACAAAAACAAGGCCAGAAGCGGAAAAAACAAGACAAGAGATAGACCACTCAAATTCATGATTAAACAAAGAAACAGGAAGATCTTAAATAGGTGACTAAACAGGTGAGACACATTGGGATTAATTAATGGGTGGAGACACACACTGTGGCCAAGAATAAAGTAGGTAAAAGGTAAACACAAACCCACATGTTAAAGTAAAAGCCCAGACACTCACAATGACAGAAAAACAGGAAGACAAACAGAAAATGAACAAAACAAGACATACCAATGTCCAGAATGTATGGAACAATCTGGAACTTCTTGTGAACTGTAACCACACGTGAAATGTATCTTCGCACACTGCCACATGTAAGCGTTTCTGTTTAACAGTGGAGAGAGGACGTAATTAAACAACAGCTGTATATGTGTGTGGTACTGAAATATTGATCTCTCTCGCACACTTTTTGTGTGTGAGTGAGAAAGACAGAATCACATTGGGGGGAAAAAAAGCTGCAATCTATTTGTGGTGCTTGTTTTTCATTCTGTGGCACTGCACCACAAATTACTCTATGTATGGGAAACACTGCTGTAATAAAGTTGTAGTTTTAACATTATTAAAGAGTCTGTGGGTTCATCCCACGAAACATTTACCTTACACTTTAAGGAGTGTTAGCACTTTAGTAGCAGTACAACAGAGTAAGCATTCACTCTTAAGTAGTTAATATTTAAATGCTTCTTGACATCATGCTCTGTAAGCTGTTCTCAACATAGCGTAGTGTGACACATTTAACTTTAAGAGTTAATTTTATAGTTACACTACAGCATCACCCTGTAAATCTACGGTGCTGTACATCCTGTGAAAATACCTAGTGCAAATTAAAGAATGATACGGGTTATTTATATCGGTGAATCATTGGCTATAACCAGAAAAATAAGAGTTTTTATTATACTATGATTCAAACCACTTTAGAAAAGGCATATCACTGTGTGAAAATACTAGGTCTGTACAAGACAGTTCATTAAAAACTACAATATTTGCCTCATAAAACATGTACAGTAAATATAGTAAAGTAGGGCACAAAATGGCTGAAAAGAGTCAAACTAATTATTTTCCAGATCTGAACCTTAGTCGCCTTGGCACTGAACCTGAATCAGAACCAGGGTTTAGTTTTTAATTAGTAAAATACAAAAAGTGACCCCAACAAACATGTGAAAGTGATTTATCATCTGAAATAAGGATCACATATGAAAATTGACTGTAGAGGTTAACAGCTACACATGACATTAGCATTTATTCATATTGAATCATATGGACTATGACTGCTAATTAGCTCAAATGTTAATTATTTGTTTATATTTCATAACACTGGCATTACTGCATGTGTTATCATTCACTAAATAGATGAAATTATCCAGGCTGACTTATTATCATGCAGCCAATCAATGTAGTGAGTGGTTTCCAGCTTGAATATTCTCCAACTCCACTCTATTTATTCTATTTTATTTATTTATTTTTGATATGACTTAATTGGGGCCAAGAATTTTGGGAGCTACCATCCATTTTCTCTCAGTGGTACTATATTTCTTCAAATAATGACCCTATTGACTAAGCCTTTATTAGATGCTGAGTTGGATTGTACACAGTCCGTTATTTATATAGGTTTTCTTAGTTTATTTTGGTACAAATCTTCATTTTGACAGGGATATCCTTGTGAAATCTAATTTGATCTTTTTTCTATGTTACTAGAATCTATAGTTTGGCTCAGGCATCATTTTCAGTCACTGAAATTGAACCACAGAACCTTACATAGGTAATCAGAAACATGAAAATAACACATGCGGGCTTTAGTCAATTAAACCAGTAAAAGTGTAGATTATGCTCAATTGAAATGTGTATTTATATGATAGGACAGAGGATTGTATCTACTTTGATTCCATCCTGTTTGTATTCCATGTGAGTGGGCCACATTCCACTTCCACACTTGTGATTTACAACTACTTTTATTTGAGGACGTGATAGTTCAGCGTTGATTCCCTTCTCAGTTTTTTTTAAAGATATCTAAATCCATAAGTTTATTGCATTACAAAATCCAAAACTTTAACATATTACTCTGCAGTTATTTTCCCTCATTTCCCAGGTGCTTTAGAAGCAGGAGTGTCACTGTCAGCTTTAGTGGCCTTTTCTTCCCATAATTAGGAACATGAAAATAACATAATATGCTGGATTTAGTCAATTAAACCAGTTAAAGTGTAGATTATACTCAACTGAAATATGCACATATATATGACAGGAAACAGGATTTTATCTACTTTGAATGCATCCTGCTTGTATTCCATGTGTGTGGGCTACACCCTACTTCGACACTTGAGATTTACAACTAGTTTTATTTGAGTACATGTGATAGTTCATGTGTGATAGGGTTGATTTTAATTTCAAGCTCCTGTTGCTGCCTCTTATATAAAACACTGGAACATCTGAGTGTTTGATGCAAAATGACTTGGGTTCCGAAACTAGAGGTTAAACAAAGCTTATAAAATTTCTAATACCTGTTCTGTCTAGTAAAATCAAGGCATTTTTCCATAAAACTACATAATAAACCTCAGGCTATATATTTCCAATAAATATGGTGACCTACTCCTGCTGTTTTAGATGGATTTCTCTTGTTTTGCAGACGGTGCATTGGTGCGTTTTGTCCCTCTTGGGGCTCTGTAGTGGTTTTACTGTTTGCTCATTCTTTTCTCTGTCCTGTTGGCATATTGCACAATGCCCTTTTAGTGAAGGAGAGCTGGCTGGGTGTGAAAATGCCTGTGTTTGTGAAACTTCTTATGCACTGAGGTGTAGGCAACACAGCCAAACCTTAGGGGCATTTTAGCTTTAAAGGAACACAGACATAATTCACTTATTCCAACAAATTTATGACCTTCTTTTGGGGACAGAGCTTCAAATGTGACTGCTTCTCACAATGCTGAGCCAGTCATTTCAGTTTCCTAATATCAGCTTTTTCCTCTCTGTTTCACGTGTTGGTTTGTGGCGTGCACTGCTTCAGCATCCCACTCTAATGCAATCAACGCCAACACCATGATGATATCAAAGCCAATATCACATTATCAATCAACACACATGACATGACCTTTCTATGGGTCGGTTTGGTTTTGAAACCTGTGTGTATGTTTGTGTGTGTTTGTCTCTAGGCAGGTTCATTATGTCACTGTCCTCCCAGTGCTGTAAGCCTTATCATTGGTTATCTGGTTGTGTAAACCTTTTTTTTTTTTTTTTTTTTTTTTCCTATGGAGCAAAGCTTTCCCGTGAACTCGGTTAAAACCCAGTTATTCTGGGCTCTGTTCCAGATGGTTGACAAGTCTTTGCCTCACAATCATCGGTACACCTGACCTTAACATGACCTGATCTGATTGTACCATATAGATGGCTGATAATATCCCTTCAAGGTCATTTTTTCCACTGCATTTTTATTCCCATCTTTTCCTCTTTCCTCTCTTCATATGTGATTTGAGCGTGCACTTACACATTTCTGCTCTTTTTCCAGCCTTTGTCATTATATGCAGTGTGTTTAACCCCTGACCATTTGGCTTAAAACACCTGAAAAATACCTCTCCACATTAAAATAACAGCTGTTCTTCAATAATTTGCAGTACAGATAAAAGAATGGGCTCTTTGTAAAGGCAACACCCTGTAGTTTGGACTAAAATGCTCACTTTTCCTGTTTATTTGACAAGTAAAAAGCTGTATACTTAGAAGCACAAATACATTTCAACCCCCCCCCCCCTTCTCATCTTAATATTTTTGTGAAAACCAGGGTGTATACAGCTGCATTTGGTAGGTATGGATTGAAACACACCCTTTACTAACAGGCCAATCTCTTGGTATTTCACAATATCATCTGGGACCCCTCCGCAACCGATCCGTTTTCAAAGTAGGGGCCTTATCTAAAATCCTTGCATATAATTAGATGAAAAATCTGTCCGTCATCTTGACTGAAGCACCACTTCAGCCACATACGTTGAAGTCAAGCCGCTAAACCGGCGAAAATAGTTTTCATCAGGTATATATACAGAAGTGGTTAAAACTCACCATTTATATGTGACATTTATTTATAACCTCATCTACTACAAT
Organism: Siphamia tubifer; assembly: GCA_020466265.1. Lineage (NCBI taxonomy): Eukaryota > Metazoa > Chordata > Actinopteri > Kurtiformes > Apogonidae > Siphamia > Siphamia tubifer. The sequence continues at coordinate 21,450,988 of CM035790.1, read as the reverse complement.
GCCCACCAAGTTCTTCTGGTAAACATCGTAAGAAAGCATGGTTCTCCATTTATCCATCAGCCATGTTTCGGGGCTACGAACACTAGCTGTGGTTGTCATTTCATCCTCCCAGTTCCACTACTGTCAGCCCAAGTTTACCAGCCTCTTAGACTTGGTCCTCTACCAACACAACCAGGGGTGATACCACAATAACCATGGGCTTCTGCACTTGTCCTGTTTCTTTATCCACTACTGGAGCCATTTAATGGATCAAACTCTTGCCAAACCTGGTCGGAAGAAGAGCGAAAATGTAATTTTCATTAACAAACGCTTCCAAAGTCATCATCTGTTCATCTTTTAAGGAATGTACATGCAGTAGAGTAGACAAAACACTGGAAATAGTCGAGTTTATATGGACCCTCGGATACCTAACACACGCTGCCATTGTTGTGTCTGAAATGATTACACTGTCATCACTTGTGATTTACGTCACAGCAGCCACAACAGAGTTGAGTAGTTCCACCCTGTGACACTGATTGGCTCCTTCATTTTAAGTAGATTTGATCCCCATGCTACTCAGATGGTTGTGTGAGCATAGTGTAGTGCAGCGAGATGACGTAAATCAGGTTAATCTCTTGGGACTTTGCGATTCAAAGTTAGGAACTTTATTTGTAAAAATGCAAGTTTTACAGCATTTTTTCTGTTATGTTTATATGTTTTACAGAGGGGAAATTTGGGAATCATCATGGCTACAGTTGATTTTTTTGGGGAAAAAAATAACTGTTGAATGCTTCAAATACACATTTATTTTGCTGAAAATAAATATTTAATGGTACATGAAACAAATGACCAATCTGAGAATTGGAGAAATATTCCTGAAATTTCTGTGCATTTTGGATCTAAACACTTTACTGGATTATGTTCAATGGTGTGTTATGAGGAAAATTACAAAACATTTGTCTGGATTCATAGATGACAGCCTTCAAATTAAGAGAAGCCAAATTTCCAATATTTGTCTTTTTATGCATGTTGTGTTGCTATTGCACTTCAGAATGGTTTATATATTCAGAAAGATGACTCTGTTCAGATTCATTTGATGTGTTTCAAATGGAGGTGCATTAATGTAGGAACTGTAAATATAGGCGTGATTAAAATAATTCCATCTATGTGCCGGGGCTGGGATGTAAGGTTGGTAAGAAGCCTGCCTTAATTAATTCCCATATGGTAAAAGTTTGTTTTCAACTTTTGCAGCTCAGATGTGACTGCTGTAGACTACAGGGAAGAGGAGGAGAAAGAAAGGCTCAGCTCTGTGAATTTCAAATGCCATCTGTGGGTAGCAGAACCTGGAGGACACACAGAGAAACACCTTACTCACCCTTAATGGAGCTCACACATGCTCACTCTCACTCAAGCTCGCTTATCTATCTGCAACGTGCTGATCAGATGCTTAGCCGAGGTAGATTTTCTGCCTAAAGTATGTGGCCAGTCCTGGAGGAGAGCGGGCGAGGAGACGGAGAGCTTGGGAGAGTAGCTTTGGTTGAGTATGAATAGTAAGGCTAATCTCCCCCAGGCCATGGGAACCAACGAGCCACAGGCCTAAGAATATACCGGATTGCTGCTTTGTGTGACAGCCAGAGAGCCACTCTGCCAGGCAAGACAGTGACCCACAGTGGGAGGGGATTGAGGTCAGTGCGCCACCAAAGCAAGCTCCAGCTTACACAAGGGGAAGAAGTTTCATGGAAGAGACAAGTTATTTTCATGTTTGCACAGAAGTTCAGAGGTCGAATCACTTTTAATACAAAGACGAAACATTTATGTATTTCCATTTTTACTTATATTCCCTCTGCTGGGCAAATAGTTTTCACTGTTACATTTGTCTGACGCTTCCAAACTGTTTTTGCAGTCTTCTTCTTACATATCTCCAAACGTGTTGGTTTTGTTCATATTAACCAAAAGGATTAAGTGTTCCTTTATGGGTGGAGAAAATCCTCCTCTTTCTTAAGCTCAATAAACACTTTAAAATAAACTTAGGAGAGATGAGAATTACATCTGTACAAAAATGGAAACAGAGTTGTTTTTCTGAGCTTGTTAAAAAGTTGACTTTTTAGAAATTTCTGGTTCTCACACTGCAAGTATATGGTGATCTTATAGAACTGGATGCACTGCTGTGGATTTGAATAACATTATATAAAGTAATTAAAATAAGCTCAACGTTAAACATCTTCAGCTGTAAAATATAACAAACACATCACTGTAGTGATAATAATACAAAACTCCTCCTATAAAAGATAATTTTTACTGCATTATGACAGCTACTAATTTTAATTAAAGTACCTTTTGCAGATGATACTTAAATACTTCTACAATTGCTGTTTTCATGTTTTTACATGCAGAATTATTTATTCTGAATATAATAGTTTGGCTTACCATGAAATTATATAAAAATGACCATAGAATTACCACCTTATTAGTGATCTATAATGTAAAGTGTTACCAATAACTTCCTTCATGTTTTCATCAAAATGCTAATGCTGAATATACGTTTCTATGGGAAACACGTTTATTCTGCTTTAGTTAATTCTACTTTAAGAGCTGGGGGTACAGCGGTTTCTGACTGGGCAGAACATGGATGTGATGTCTTGATGTCTACCAGAAGAAATCAATCACATCCAGTTCTTTTCTCTACGACATGGAAGACCATGTTTTCTGCCATCTCTTGCCATAATGTTCAATTCTTCTAAAGTTCTAGTCAAATACCTCACTCCAACCCAAGTCCAATGCTTGCTCAAAGCAGCCATCTTAGAATATGTGCATCATCGCAACAGGACAAGACAAAGAGCATGTGTAAAATGACTGGAAAAAGTGGAATAAACCATGACATGTCCAAGGAATTATTTAATTTAGGAATTAAAGGTGAAATAAACCAGTGACTTTATTCTGAATTAAGTTTAATTCAGACTAGACAATTGGAATTAGGTGTTTGCATGGTTATCTTTAAGCAGAATTAACCTTTATTCTGAAATAAACAGCAATAAAAACCCTTGTGAAAACAAGCCCGATGTGGTATCACAACTTTTAACTTTTGAAAAAGACAACTACTGCTTCACACAATGGTTGAACCATTTAAAACACTACCACAGCACTGTTTCCTGTACCTTTGCATATAGAAACACACTGCAGCAGAGAATATTAATAATGTATATACAGCATTTGTGATATGCTAGTTGATAATGACAGTATCCTGCACTGGGGAGGTTCATATTGTCCTTCTCAGCTTTTCAGTCACAACTTGCAAGCAAGCATTTCTCCTTCCAGGGTAGTTTGTGTGTATTTTTTTGCACATTTTAGCTCATTTATTTTTGTAATATATAGTATATTTTGAATGCTATTTTGTGCCGTCTACATAACGTAATGCATATAGTTCTACACATAGAGTACTTTGTTTTCCCTTTCTAAAATCTCACTTTAGAAATGTTCAGGCTGAATAAAATATGATCCTTGAATGCATAAAAAACTAAAATGGGTCTGTCTTGATGAACTAGAGCTGAATATCAATACTCACAGTAAAAAAAAAAAAAAAAAATCATTACATAGTGGTGCTCACTTCCTTTACGATCGAAGAAATCCTAACAGCATCTGACCTTCAATAATAATTTCCCAACCTGAGAAACATGTTAGTTCTAATTGAATCTTGTCCTTCTGCATCCGATACGACGATACCACATCTTCACCCAAGTCACTATCCATAAATTTTTCAATCTGTATTGACCCTACCTGTCAATATTTCTGATACATAAATGGGTTGTTAAAATTCATGAAGGGGGTATGTTGTAGAGCACCCAAAATGATCACGTTGTTATCAACTGTGCAGAATATCTTTGAAAATCTGCAGTCTGCAGTGGGGCTACAGCTTTATCAATATTTATTCAGTACATTTTGTGAGACGTGGTAAGCTATGATACATGCTCAGAACCTGTAAGACAAAAAAAAAATCTTCTTGTGAGCCCAAGCATAAAAGATTAAGTGAATTGAAATGACAGAAAATTAAAGTATATGAAGGGGAGAAAACAGAAGAGTCGACATTACAGCAGATAGAGACAGGTAGATCTATTGGTCTGCTCCGTCTCTTCTCATTCACTTTTTATGACTCATATTCACTCAGTGCATCATCCCATAAAAAGTTTACCCGAGCAACAACAAAAGAACATGCTGTCTCTTCAGCTTTGGAACATTTTAGGTCAGAACGCAGAAATATCACAGCAGAAATAAGAAGAAGTTTCTGGTGAACCCATAAAGACCCAATGCTACTTTTGTGTTAGTTACAAAATACATGTTTTGTCTGTATTTAACTTGTCTTAAGTGACTTATCACAATTTATTTTGACATTATCCTGCTAATTTAGGTTTCTTTTCAGTGTAAATCATATATTTTCTTATATTTATTCTACTTATGTAGATGTTCTGAAAAGCTGAGAGTAGAGTTAAAAAATAAAACTGAGGAAAATGTGACATTTTAAGCAAGATCTCTCATTAACCAACATAAACCAAGTGTCTCCATCCACGGTCATTGTTCCAACTCCATGGGTTTTACTGGCCAATCAAAGAATACAACTGTTTTACGGAGCCTCTGAATGTAATCTTCACATCTTATAACCATTAAAAGATGAAAAACTACATTTTATACCAATTATTTACATGTATTGCCAGAATTAGAGGCTAACGTTGATTAAACTTTCTATATTAGCAAATGATTTTGGTAGCCAGTAGATGTTTGGGTCTTTGTGGGGTGAAGCAGCCTTAACTCATAAAGACCTAGAGCTATTTTTGTGTCATTTCCCAGATGAATGTTTTAAGTGATTCATCAGCATTTATTGTATTATCTTCAGTATTTTGCATTATTTCAGTGTGAATCTTGTATTTTCCTATATTTAATTCACTGATCATGTAGATGCTCATCAAATCTCAGAGTAAATTCATGGGTTATTATATCAAACAGAGAAAAAGAAAAAGTGTTCAGCAATGTCATTAACAGAACATGAAACAATCATGTCCTTCCATTGTCATTTATCAAACTCCATGGGTTTTACTGGCAAATCAATGTAGAAGCTGAGGATGGACTGGAAAAATGAACAAGAACACCATTTTAACTTGAATTAAGCTAAAACAAAGTGGAACAAGTAAAAATGATGTTGGTAAGATCTCTTGAAATCTAATTTTCCAGGTCTGTTGTCTAAAAATAACTTCTTATATCTCATTGAAAAGTTACTTTTTAAGTTATTATGTCTTATTTAATTTGTGATGAGATATTTTAACTCCAAATGACAAAAATACAATTGGTGAGATTTTACCAGATGACAAACTGTCTCTTATACTAATGATTTGCTTAATAGATTGCATTTTCTATAGCAATTTTTGACCACTCAAAGTGCTTTACATTAGTAATTCATTCACTCTCACATTGTCACTCTCATGGTGGTAAACTACATATGTAGCCTCAGTTGCCCTGGGGCAGACTGACCAAAGCGTGATTGCCATTTTGTGCCAACACCCCCTCTGACCATCATTGAAATTCATACACCAGTGTGAGTGGAAGCACTGGAGGCAAGGAGGGTTAAGTGTCTTTCCTAAGGACACAATTGACCGACTTGGACACAGCAGGATTCAAATCGCCAACGCTTTGGTTATTAAACGACCCACTGTACCAACTGCATCATGGCTGTCCTAAATGTATTAAACTTACTTGTATTGATAAGATTAATAGATCAGTGGGTACAGTAATACCTCACCGTACAAAAGACCAACTAACAAATAATCCAAGTTGCGAAACGCCTATACGTAAAAAAATGTTTGTCTCTGAATATGAAAGAAAATTGAAGTTATGAAACGAATCCCCCGAAACATAAATACACATGTAGCATCCTGTATTTTGTTTTGAAAGAATTGCTCTCCCATTGGCTATTTCCCAAAACCTAGACTCCCATTGACTAGGAGTGAGCTGCATCTCCATGATACCCATGATGCTTTTCATGTGCCTTCAACCCTCGTTCTAACATGTGTAAAGGACAAAGTTACTGTTTCGTGAGTTTTTTGGGTGCACTCATTGCAACTTTATTCTTCCTTCTTCATCATGGGCCCCACCCAAGAAAGTGATTTTCAAGGCACCCTTTAGCGCTTTGCATTATTGAACTATTATTCATTCACTCTCACATGTTCCCTCTGGTGGTGGTGAACTGCATTTTTAGCCAAAGTTGCCCTGGGGCAGACTGACAGAAGCGCGGCTGCCATTTTGCATGTACGGTCCCTCCAACCACCAGTGTGAGTGACACTGGAGAGTGTTGGAAATGTTGCCCAAGGACACAACAGACTGACTAGAACCACTGAACCTTAGGTTAATAGACGACCCACTCTACCAACTGAGCCATGGCCGCCCCCAAAAAATTGGTACACTTTTATAACTTTTGAAGGGTTTAGGGGGTAGTATTGGGGGCCATGGGATGAATCAGGCCTTTAACATGTAAAATGAGACTCTACTTACAAAAAATAAAAAATAAAAAAATCACGTTATGAAATCACTTCTGGGACTAATTAATTTTGTAAGGTGAGGTATGACTGTATTGAACATTTTAGATCTGTACAGTAGATGGTTTAGGTGATCAGTGGCCATTTGAAACTTTATGGGTTAATGCGTGAGAACAGTGATGCAGCTTTGTCCTGGTCGTTGCATGATACTTTGACCTGCGAATGTGCCTGGTCACTGCACATCAGGAGGCGTCAGCAGAGCAGAACAACTGACTAAGCTCCATCCGTCTTCAGATTAGCAAAGTGCCAGCATGCTTGAGAAATAATCAACAGCACAGAGTGTTGTCTTTGCTTCTGACAGCTGCCTCATCTCTTGCCCTCTGTCTTCCTTTTCCCTCTCCTTATCTTTTATGTATCACCCTCTCTTCTTTCTGATTTCATTTGCTTTTTCTTCTCCCCCAACAGGTTTCCTTATAACTCTCATTCCTGTTATCCTATTCCATTTCATACACGTTAATTTTTTTTTCTCCTTTCTCTCTGCCCCAATTCTTTTTTAGACATTATAAACATTTCAAGGGAAAGCTGAATGCTGACTTGGCTTAAAAAACAAATATTCGTGCCTCAGAAGTGAGCTTTTGGAACAAAGGCCACACTGCGACAACACTCTGTTCCTTCCTTTTTGTCCACTTATCACAATCCTTACTCACATATTTTATGCCTTTAAACCCCAGTAGGGTGAAAAAATAAGCAAGAATTTATTAAGAATGTAATCACAAAGCTATAATCACTTTAATAACAGTCTTTATTTGTTTGGAAAGTACAAAGCACCTCACAAAGAAATAGATGAAATACATAATACTAACAAAGGATGAAAAATAAATAACAGGTAAACTCAAGTAAAGAGGGCATATCCTGGTTTAATCTAAGCTGATGGTTTACATTATTATTTATTTGATATTCTTTTATTCACATTTTTAAAAGTATGTTTTTTTTGGAATTGTATAAGTTTCTTCATAATAATAATTTATCAAAGTCTGCTTGAGAAGGGTCTTAAAACTGGACCCATAAGTATTTTGCTTTATATATAATTTAATTGACCCCTGGGATTTTTGTACTTCGGGAATCCGAGTGTGTCCATGTATTTTTTTTATAATTGTTGGCAGCTATTTTATTTACCTGTTATTTAGTTTCTTTTATTATACATTTATGGTTATATATGAGTGTTTTTTTTTTTGTTTGTTTAGGGGTTTTTTTGTTTAATTTTACTATTCAGTATCTGGTAACACTTTATAATACCTACACAGAATTCACTATGTATTAACCATTTCTTACTTATTCGTAAATGGTTTCTTCATTATGTATTAACCATTTGTTACCCATTTAATGTCTGTTAATGTTTGATATTGTCTTTCAAAGATGAATGTCAAATTAGATTATTTTTCTCAGACAGGTGCAGTGTTTACAACTGTTTGTCTACCTCATTTGTTAACCTACACTGTCAACAAATAATTTACAAATAGGTAACAAATAGTTAATACAGAGTGAATTGTGTGTAGGTATTACAGGGTAAGTGTTACCCTGTATCTAAAGGATAGTCTACAGAATTTATACTATAGTATATTCCAACAATGTTACAGACTAAAAAGGAAAGAGAGTGACACAGACCGACATAGTAAACAATGACAATCACAAATTAAATTAAAAAAGAACCTGTATTCTGACTGATAACCTGATTTTCTCCAAAGCTTTAGGGTCAAAACTACTAACGATATCAATTTCATTTTCATCCTGGACACTGGCACAAATAAAAGACCACTGATTCTTGATTGCACATATTGTTAAAAGGTCTAAAATATAATCTGGAGCCAGGATATGAACAGTTGTAAAAGAAATAAAATAAAATAAATAAAAACAAACAAGAGAACGAATATAAAAAAAAAAAACAAAAAAACAAAAACATATGTCCATATGTCTTCACCAATCCAAAACATATGAATCAGCCATGGCATTTTCAGAATAACTGCTGATTAATCATCATAAAGAACATTTGCTGTTGCACTCCCATTTCCATATTTCCTCTCCTGCAGACCGTCTGCTGTTGTGTGCAGCGTTAACAAGGTAAACAGGAGTGGGAGGCTGTCCACTGCATCAGTAAATGCCACGACCGAGCTACACTCTTAACTCTGTTCACATTAGCTGTTTTTATGCCTGGATGGTGTTTTCTTTCTGCATCTAAGCCGTGCCTTAAATAATCAATAGTGCACAAAAAATTTCAATGAGGGATTTATTTTTTTTTTATTTTTGGATGTTATGTCTTAGGGAAGTTATTTATTATTTAGTGCTGTCAAACGATTAAGCATTTTTTAAAAATCAGACTAATCACAGGACTATTATGAATGTATACAGGGTCTGGATCAGAACTGATGTTGGTCTAATATTTGAAAATACATGTTCCTTTCATGTTACATGTGTTTTTGCTTTATTTTTATCTACAAAAGAGAAGAGGGGTGTTGTTTTAGAGTCAGTTGGGTGTCTCTGCCTGTCTGTTGGTGTATTTGTTTGCTTTTAAGCAGCTTTACGCAAAAACTACTAGGCTGATTTGCATGAAATTTTCAGAAAAGGTGCAAGGTGGTCTGGAATAGATCCCACTCCCTCTCTTCTGCCCAATTTCCAAAAGCGCCAACAAGGTGGACCACTCTAGGAGAGCAATGTCACCAATGTTAAACACCAACACCACAAAAACAAAACAAAAACAAAAGTGTATTAGCAAAACTAATCACAACATCTGGTTCTTAGCAGAACAATAGTTCTGCTAAGTTGTTGTCCAACCACTGAGTGATCAGGGAATGTCGTCCCATGAACTAGAATAAACTTTTTGGAATAAATTTAGTCTTGCAAGTCAGTGAACTCAAATATCCACTAAAAGGTTGGTCATCCATCTCATTATTACATTTACATTACATTGCATTTGGCAGACGCTTTTATCAAAAGGGACTTACAATAGAGGACATAATATACAGTCTATATCATGAGCAGTTACAAGGTCGACAGGAAATATACAAACCAATAAGTACAAATGCTCTCTGGGGTTTTAGTAAGCCCCCCCCACAGTTGGATATTCATGTGCAGTAGATATTCATGAAAGAGGAGAGTCTTCACATGTTTCTTCAAGGTTGAGAAAGATGATGTAGGTCTTGTGGATTCTGGGAGTGTGTTCCACCACTGAGGGACTAATACAGAGAACAGTTTTGCGCTTAGAGTGAGCAGAGGACACCGCTAGTTGGTTTGTGTTGGCGGAGCGTAGATCTCTGGCAGGAGCATACGGCTTTAACATATCCTTCAGATAAGCAGGGGATGTTCCTGAGATGGTTTTGTAGGCAAGGGTCAAGGTCATGTGGTTGATCATCAAAAAAAGACTGTGCTAAAAAATCCTAATCTGCGTCGACAAACTAGCGCATTGGAAATATTTCTCCTCCAGTTATGCCACGACCCACAAAATGTGTCACATTGTTTACAAACTGAACGGGTATATAAACCTATATATTATATCTGGATTGTAACTAGGTTACCGTCTGAAATAAAGCAGAGCGCCCGAGAAACATGTGTGAATTATTTATATTTATCAGCAGTCAGGTAGATAGGAGGTCTGAAATGAATTTCACACAGTCAAGTAGGAACACCAAAGCTGTGAAAGAATAGAACTAATAATGAAAAGTGACTGTTTTAAGCATTAATCACATATAGTGATAGCCCGGACATGCACCGAAGACATTTGCACATTTGATATAAGGTTGAATGTTTTTGCTGACGCTGCCTCCTTTTAATCCAAACTCATCTGATCGTTCAGTGCAGTTTGACTGGTGCTGTGTGCTGTGCAAACATTAGCAAAATGGATTAAAATTTGACTGACTTTACTGAGTAAATGTTTGGTAGATATCTTGGCAGAGGAAGTAGGTCTTATCTTATTCACCCCGAAAAGACATGTTTGAATTAAGAAATAGCTTGTCTTATATTAACCACTGGCTAGAGAGAAAAAGATGGAACATTAAATCCGATGTATCCTCCCATCAATAATGCACAATGAAGTGTGTCTGAATACGAGTAGAATATTTTTTTTTTTTTTAAAGTTGGTGCAAGAGTTGATGCATGAAATTCATATGATTTCACGTAATAACCATGAATGGACAAAAAAACCAATACAATATTTACTATATATTCATTTGGTTTGCTAGAAACTCTATACTGTTGAAAGGTGAAGCCTGCATGAACCACGAGTATACACACTGAGCCCACTGTACAGTCACTCATGTTTTTTTTTTTTACTGCATATCATAACTCTCGCCCCCACACCTTGCACCCTGAGGTGTCAGAGCAGTGTGTGTTTTATGACGGTCTCAGAGGGGGGGCTGAAAGATTGGATAGACATGGCTTAACAGCGTGAAGGTCACCACACCAGCTTTGTGTCACTATGGAATAAGCGTCTACCTGCTGGTATACACCCTACTAACAACACAAGTAGAATAGTGTCTTTATGGCGACTTTTATCACTTAAAATAGAAACAGCAAAAGCAAAATGTCCTGTGAGTTGCTGTAAGCGTTTGGTACACAGTGTTTAGAAACTGATGTGGGAGAAGCAATATTTATTTTCATCAGCTCTAGACTATGGGATTTATACCACCCCTGTCTTAAAGTGCCCTAACCCTCTGCTTTATGGCACTAATATGAATCAGAGTTGGAGTGCAGCGAGCATGGAGAACATAATATACGTCCACTGCTTCACCTCTAGCAGGCCATCACTCTGCATTACTGCAGCTAGTGGGTGGTAAAAATTTAGAGACTACACATACATACAGTGACTGTGGACTCAACTGATTCTCAGAAAAGTGTTTTAATCTCAACTGACATATCCATATGTGACCAGCTCCATATGTATGTGTTTCAGTCTAAGTTTCTTGTATCTTTCGTTAAAATACCAGAAAAGGAGTAGATTTCTACATAAAATGTACTGTTTAACCCTGTTCTTTTTCTTAATTTGGTGGTTGTTTTGGCTCTGGTGCAGTTTTTGTCATGAAATGTTGATAGTAACTTTGCTTTTATATACAGTAGAGGGGGGGGGGGGGGGGGGGGGGGGGGGGGGGGGGGGGCTTCAGACACCCCATGCATTTGAGAATATTGTATTAAGAACCATTCTTAAGTGATTCAACTTTTACAAACCCACAAGCTCCCTTCTGAGCATCCTCTGTTTTGTAGAAGTCAAAGAAGGCCAAAATGTTAGTTATCGCTGCCAAAGAGGTTATGTTTTCATCAGGGTTTGTCTGACTGTTAGCAAGATAACTCAAAGATTTTGGTGAAATTTTCAGGTAATGTTGATACTAACACAAGGAACAAATGATTACATTTTGGTGGTGATCCAGAGGAGGGTGGAGGGAGGTTCAGTTATTACCCTGGGTATTGTTTTTGGTTCGGTTTGGTCTGTTTTTCTGATTGTCAGCAACTTTACACAAAAACTACTGGACCAGATTCCATGAAGTTTTCAGAAAAAGTATGAGGTGGACCAGAATAGATTCCCATAAAATTTTGGTGAATGTAGGTGAAAGGTCAAGGTCGGAATAACCAAAAATATTTTTTCATAATTATAAGGGTTAAATTAGACAAACATTTGTGAGGGGGACAGGGTCTGTTGTGCCTGGTACCAGTTTTTTCTTTTTAACCAATAAACACAAAAAATCATTTCTATTTTTTGTCTAGCTAAATGTCTTTAAAATGCAAAAATAGATTTTCCACAAATATTCCATGATAATATTTCAGATTGTGTACAATTTTAAGGGTGTCTGTAAAGTTTATTTTCCACTGCTGTATAAGCTACTAGTCAAAAGTTTGGACCCATTTTCTCTATTAAATGACATGTGATGGACCACAGATGGCCAACACGTGCTCAGCATCACTAGGAACTCCTTCAAGGCTTCTGGAAAACATTTCAGGTGTCTACTTCATGAAGCTCATTGAAAGAATGCCAAGAATGTACAAAACAGCAATAAAAGTAAGGGTGGCAATTTTGAAGAATGTATAAATATAAAACATGTTTTGACTTATGTCACAGTTTTTAACTATCATTCCACATGTGTTATTCATAGTTTTGATGCCTTCAGCAAAAATTTGCAATGTTAATAGTCCTGAAAAACAGTCCAAACTAGACTGGTAGTGTATATACAGCCCTCCCTGGGGAAAAAAAGTATACACATTTTAAATAATTGTAAAGGTGTTTCTTAAACATTTAACTTTCCAAATGTCATAGAATTTACAAACATAATTTTATTATGTTGTCACCGTCTGTTCTCAAACTAATGTCAGTTCTGGTCCAGACACTGCTGACAACACCAAGCAATGGAATCACACACATCACGAAACAATTCCCTTGGTACTTGCGTGCATTCATGCTCAGTGGCTGCTCTCATTTCAGCAACTGTTGCAGGTCTCATAGCGTAGACTTAGTACTTACTACGTATCCCTATAAAAAAAAAAAAAGTCGAGTGATGTGAGGTCTGTTGAATGAAACTGTTCCGTCTTATCCACCTGTTTGCAACAAAGGATCTAACACCACAATAGTAGTGTGGGGGTGCCCCATCTTGCTGCAAATAAAATTCCTCATCTTCAAAGCTTTCTCTAATACTTGTCATGACAGACTGTTGCAGCAAGTTCAAATAAAAGGGACCCGTCACAGTAACATAAAAAAAAAAGAACAGTCCAATTAATCCTCTTGGTGATAAGCTGCATCACACTAACTGCTGCTACATTAATAACATGCAGACTCTCAGGTCCCCAATAGGTGCAATTATGGTGGTTAATTCAACCAGTTAATTGAGTTATCAGCTGCTAAAGTGTATTTAGATTTCTTGCGACACCCTCTTAACACATAACTCAGCATTACTTTTATGTACTTTCCTCTTACTTATATTGCGTTTCACTTGGAAAGAATGTCATATTGACTTGCATGTACGGTGGCCGACAGGGGCAAATTCACCACATCAACAAAACGCTGCAAACACAAGAAAGATGCACAACCAAAAACACAGACACATAAAACAAATGCAACAGAAGTGTGCTGCAAGAGAAAAATGCTGCAATAACAGAAACGAAGTAGAGCGCGTTGCAACGTCTGTGCCGGCGGAGCGCGTGTCCTTTTTTAAATAGGGTGAGCACAGACCTCCACCTCGATCATATGGAGATGTTCATTTTTTTGGGATAAAACCCTGGCATAGATTCATGTGACTATTGTTCCATTCAACACTGTAGTTGACATCAGCTGTTTCACCTGGACAGTTGAATGAAATCTAGCGTTGGCTGTGGTTATTGTGATTTAAAAATTAAAAGCCTGACTTGTTTCATGCAGAAGATGAGATGAATTGCTCAGAGAACAAATAAGTTGTTGTTGTGTGTTTTCCTCCGCCATGGAGGTTATGTTTTTGCCAGAGTTTGTTTGTCTGTCTGTTAGCAAGATAACTTAAGAATGATGAAATGTTCAGGATGTGTAGGGAGTGTCACAACGAACAAATGATAAAATTTTAGTGATGATCCAGAAGAGATCCTGGATTCTGTATCACTTTGAAATGTATTCACAATTTACTGCAATGTAAAATTTCTAAGTTGCTACAATTATGAAAATTGTAGAAATTGTTTGTCCACATTGTTTGGTACCAATCTGAAAGTTTTGTGACTCTGTTTTTGAGTTATACCTAATACCTATACCTTTTGACCTTTGACCTTTTCGCAAATGAATCATTGTATCTGATGCACATTAACATGCACATTAATGCACTAATGCACATTATATGTATATGCTCATGTAATTCCATGGTGATATCTCAAGTATTCATTAAATTATAGTATGATATATCTCTGTGGACACACACACATTGATTACAATAATCTCTCCCAACCAATATTGGCCAAGATTAATAATAACCTGATGTGCATAGATATCCACCAACGACCCTGCCCCCCCAAAAGGGAGCGATCTCCATGAAATTTTCAGGAAAGGTGTGAAATGGTCCAGAATCCCATTAAATTTTGTTGAATGTAGGTCAAAGGTCAAGGTCACAGTCACCAACAATGTGTTTTCACAATGATAAGTGATAGGGCAAATTAGGTCAAATGTGTCTGAAGGGGGCGGGGTTTGTTGTGCCGGGCACCACTTGTTTGTAAAGCTTAGTGAGTGTCTTTGTATAAATATCAGTGGAATTCACAGTGATGTCACAATTAATTCATACAAGACACTCGTCACTGATCCACAAGCTGTGAAATCATCTGCACGTAGAATGACTGCCTTTAAAGAGTGAATGTACGCACACATGGGTTAACTGAAATTAATGTGTGCCACATTTAGGAGGAGGAGGAAATGGTCTAATGTTTTTCAGTATTCAGTCAGACTGTTCTTGTAACTATTCACTGAACTAAACCTGGCTCTGCTGTTTGATTTGAGTGATGAAAGCTCTAATCGACCTAACAAAAGCCTCCTGGTTTTTGGATGCTTTCTGACACTCACATGTCTTTAATCCATTTGGAGGAGTATCATTTGGTAAATTATGTTTTGCTGAAGTTTGTCTTTTGAAGCTTTAAGACAGCAATTATGCCAATGATGCTTGTTTCCAATATAATTTTGTTATGAAATGATGAACAACATCTGATTTCAGCTGCTATTTGTCAAAGATGAATAGCAGCGATGTACAAATATATTTATGTAGACTGTATTTCTGCTCCATTATTTACACTATATTGGCCAACAGTGGATGTTATTTGTTTTAGGCTCAGTGAACGGCTGCCGGTCCAGTGAATCAAAGTAACACTGTGGTAACACCGCTGCCAAGTAATCTCTGAGAAATGCTCCAGAACACCACAGTGATGACCACATATCACCAAAGATGTCAGAAAACACTATTCCAAACCAAAATAAACAAAATGATTATTCACACAAATGTATAGGTAAAATGATGAGTGCAACCTGACAGTGAATTAAAGCCTTCTAAAGGTTATGAAAGAAAGAAAGAAACAGACAGACAGATAATACAATGTCAAATTATTTGCTTGTGTGCATAAACTTGGCTAAAACGCATTGTGATCTGGTAAATAACTGACAAAACAACAAAGCAGTCAACAGCCTGAATGCAAAATAGGATATATTTCCCTGAAGAAGAAAGAAACTGACACAAAAACTATGAAATTGACTGCATTTATAAAATAGATACAATAAAAAGCTTCTATTTTTTGGTTACCTTGGTTTTTACATAACATATCTGATTGTTACATTTGTAATAACCACTGCTTGTTTAACAGTTGTTACAAATGTGGTGAAATACAATTTGTTGAGTAAGTACAAAATGTTAGTAGTGTTTTTACATAATGCACATGTTTTTACTTTTATATTTATTTCTCTAAAGTTTATTTTTTATAAACATTTTATACTTAAGAGTTTTCCTTCTTTATGGTCATTTATTGCAGAATTCATGAAAGTTTCTTTAGTTTTTGTCGTTTGGTTTTGCAGTACAATGACAGACAAGTCCTTTGGATTCTTCAAAGTTCCTGACATCTGGCTGCACAGAGTGATGAGTGGAAAGATTGTCCTTTCAGTGAGAGGATTGGAGAAGGGACCATTTTCAAAGGGACTTGTTGAGAATATGTCAGACGCTGGAGGACTTGAAAACAGAACACGTGCCTCGGTCTGCGTTAGAAGCTGTGAGTGTCTCCTCAGCAGTGAGCTCACGTTTGACTTTAAATGGCCTGGTCTGGCCTCTCCCCTCTGCACTCATTTAGAGTGCTATGCCCCCTCCGGGAACCGTATAGGTGATGCCAAACATGCTCCACTCTGTTAATTCATTATGCAGGAACTAAGTTTGAAAGCCTTGTTTCTCCATGGATCTTGTTATCTTTTTTATTAAACAACAAACGCTACAATTTAAACCTCTGACAATCCATTCAAACATGTGAATTTCAAATCCCTTCAAGTGCAGCCTTTGTATGTATTTACACCTATAGTGATTTACATCCCTGTGGCTGCTGGGAAATAGAAATGTGAGGGGTAAGGAAGCACATCAGCACAGTGTTCCTGCACAGATTACTTGAGCTGCACATATCAATTGAGACATTAAATTGCCAGGTTGTTTCTCTGACATCAGAGACGGGAAGAAAGCATCTAATTCTCATTCAGCCTTGTACTGATGCGCACACACAGTCTGTGTGACAGCCACCAAATGATTATGGTAAACACATGTCAGTACATGTTGTGCCCTTCAGAGTGTAGTTACCTGCAGCTTTATACACTGCACCACCTATTATCGATGCAAGCAAACATCAATTATGTACCATGTTTGACAACATGCTTGAACTAGAAAAGCACTCTGAGAGTGCAGACCTCCGCCATGGTAGACCCCCCCACCCCCAGATTACCACCAAAATCTCATTATTTTCAGATCTCTCCATTACCAACAGTACACAAACAAACCAACCCACCAATTTTTTGCAACATAACCTCTTTGGCGAAGGTAAAAATCCCAAAACACACATTGTGTGTTTTAGGTTCACTTTATACATATTATTTCAATTACAACAGTGCATTCTCATCAGTGTTGAAGCAGAGCTGTTTCATTAAGACAGACAGCACAAACATGCTGGTCAAGGCCTCAGCAAATTACAATGAAAAGCCTCTTTCTTAAATTGAATCATAAAAAATGACAGATGGCTGTCAGGTAGGAAAAGTGCTTTAATCTAAATCAATAAGAAAAGCCAAAGCCAATCAATATAATAGCCGGCGGTGACTGCAGGCTTCAACGTGGTTCTTTTTATTTTGACATTTCTCAGGTATGCAGCTGATAGGAATAAATCAATGAAAATATTGATTAAAGAAGTCAGAGGCATCTAAACACGGACATATAAATTACGCACTTTTACTGGACCTTAAAGACTAAAGTTAATAATTGCTGACTTTTTATTAGTCAGTGTGCTATCATGTGGTGTTCTGGCTTTCTGTTAATCTAAAGCTGATAAAAGATACTCAGCTGCTTACAGCGCTGACCTGACTGTTTACTTTTCCTACTCCTATTTTTCCGACCCCTTCATCCATCCATCTGTCCCTCAGTGTTTCCTCAGCTTGTGAATAAGAGCAGATGGAAGGGGAACGTACCGCCTGATGCCAGGTGGTTAAGCAATAGAGGGAGTGCAGAATGAAGGGATGGAGGAGAAGTCAAAGTGTACTCCTGTGGTCGTGGTGTTGTGGTGCAGCCTGCTCTGACCTGTGATAAGACAGCGGTGACCCTTCACAATTTTGTGTGTGTGTGTGTATTTTTCCAGATCTTTGACCTTGATCATATTTGGCTTGGGAGGCTGAGAAATCACCCAGTGTTTTTTTTTCCAAAGTTCAGCCTCCTTTATTTATTTATTTTTTGACGATTACGGCTATAAGCTTTCGTAATCCTGAAGGCCACCGCAAAGAAGGAGCTGCCATGTCTGAATGATCAAATGATAAGGACTTACTTTAAAACAATCTCCCCTGTCTCAACTTACAAAGCAGCAGCATTCAGCCGGATAAATAAAACATTAGAGGAATGTCATAGTTAATTCCAACTGCGAGCTTTATCTCTTTGTTGTCCAGAGATTAAACGCTGCACTCTGTTTTACATTGTAAAACTGTAATGCACTGGTCTTTACATTAAACATGATGACATACATCTGGACATGTGCACATCTCCCACCGCCACCCCTCCACCACCTCCCTTCAGACAATGTTACAGGAAAAATTTCCACTGCCCACCTCCTGTGACTGCTCCTCCCCCTGTCCTCCTCCTCTGCTTTTGTTTGGGATCAACTGCAATCACGGGAAGGACATCAGATAGCCATACTGACAGCTTGGGCTATCGTTTATGCATACACACACACACACACACACACACACACGCGTACTCGTTTCCATGTCTCATGAGGGCCAAGTTTGTACTCCTCGTAGGTAAAGTAGTCATTGCATAGTGAACATGAACACATCTTTCAAAAAAAGAAAATTATAAAACAAAAATTCTACATAACATAAATGAAAAATATAGAAATATAATAATCACCATCATCACAATAATAATCATAATAAAATGGAAAAAAACTATTTAAAGTGTAAAACAACAAATTAAATAAATCAAATTCAAAATAATTCAAAAATAAAGGTGATAAAATAAAGCCATTGAAAATGTTTCACTTGGCAACAGTTTGCTTTATGGAGACTTCTAAACAAAATACAATATAATAATGTATTCACACAGATTTAGATTTTATTAGTGTGGACCTACACTTATATTTAACCCTTGGGGGGACCTAAATTTTGGCCCCCATAATGTCAGAGGTCCCCGTGGGGGTGACTCTGTAAACATATCAATGTCCCCACAAAGATAGGAATACAAACACACACACAATTCTTGTTTGCACCATTAAACGCCTCTTGCTTAACTTCTCCTGGTTGCACCGTTTGCTTTTCTCAACATCAGCCACAGAATAAGTTGAAGTTCTTTAACCCCTTAATACCTGAATTTAAGTATAAATATATACAAAAGTAATGTTAAATTAAGTGCAGATAATTAATTTGACTAACATGGAATAGATACTTTTTTTTTTGGCATGTTGCATATTTGCAACAGGAGGCGTTAGGGGTTTAAAATTGATTTTTTGCTTTTTGCTTTTGTCCAGCATCTTTAACAGTAGAATGGTAATGTACTGTATATGAGGCCCCCCTTCTACTGACAAAAGAAGGTGAACCTATTACCACCTGAAGAATATCGCTAGGATCAAGGGTTTTCTGTCTAAACCAGACAGAAAAACTCACTCATTTTCAGTGAATTAGTTTATTGTAATGGTGTCTTCATTGGTCTAAACAAAAAAAATTAATCAGGCAGCTACAGCTGATCCAAAGTGCTGCTGACAGAGTCCTGACCAGTACCAGGAATCTGGACCACATCACACCGGTCCTCAAATCCTTACATTATCTTCCTGTGGGTCAAAGGGTAGAATTCAAAATCTTACTCCTGGTCTATAAAGCACTAAACCTCCTTGGACGCAAATGCATCTTAAAACTGCTGGAATGAAAGCGTCATCATTCATCGTTCGGTTGTTTTGCTCTTCACCTGTGGAAGAAACTACCTGAACACCTGAGGTCTGAGGAAAAAACTGCCAATTCATTTAAATCAGGCCTGAAAACATTTACTGGAGCTTTTACTTAAATTCTTAATTGTTTTTCATGTCTCTTATTTTAATTGTCTCATAATGCATTTTCATTTCATTATATGTTTTATGTAAAGCACCTTGAATTGTCCTGTACATGACATGTGCTACACAAATACATTTGCCTTGCCTTAGAAGTTTTGCTGAGCCACATTTCTGACATGGAAGGAGCCAAAATATCAGCATTACAAACAATAACAACCACTGGAACAACAACAACAATAGCATCATCACCAGAACAACAACTGAGGAAACTAGGCAAAAAGACAGAAAAAAAAGAAAAGAGAATAAAAATAAATATAAATAAGACACACACACAAAAAACCATGTCTTTATTCATTGCTCTTCTGCAGGGGTAACTCCATTTTAGGCCTTGACATTCATGCACTACCTGACACTGTAGCTCCTCCCACTTTTTTGTCAACTCCTGCTTCAGGGCTTTGGCAGTTTCTGTTTGTGTGTGTGTAAGTGTAGTGTGTCACTCTGTGCATGTTAGTTCAGGAAAGACCGTGTCTGTGCCAGGCCAAGTGATGCAGTGCCCTTTGGAAACAGGCCCAACCGGGAGAGAGAAAGAACAAGTATCAGCAGGGAGCAACCTCCACTTACAGAGTCTTGTTTAACCAACTCACTGGCTGTTACACGCTAGAGGGAATTGGCATGTTTATATAAAGAAAAATCAAATGCAAGCGTGACTATGAATAAAACATTTTTAGCCAGTATTATCCATGACCGACTGTTACAACCAAGTCACGCTATAGACCTGTTTTGTCTAATGCAATAAAGTGTTTGGCACACGGTTCCCATTTTAAAGAGTCAAACAAAATGTTCACAACCAACATCATTAAAGAGCGGCTCTGACGAAGACTCTGAAGTCCAAACATGTGCCCCATGTCGTTAATAAAGAAATGTTTTTTTTTAATTCCTCTAATCCTTGAGGCATTGTTCCAGGTAAACGTGATGCAGTGAATTTGTGTTTCAGTGACATAAAAGCTGCTGTAAGGATGTGCACGTGTTCCTTTTCATCAGCGGTTTCACTACAAAAATCTAAATCATACCAAATGTGTTTCTCATTTCCAGTCCAAATATCTCATCACACATGAAATATGATGTAATCTCCAAATAACTTTTCAGTGAGATAAAGATAGAAAAACTTGAATTAAGCAAAAAAATTAATAAAATAGTCCTCTGTTGTACTGACCCAGGTTAGAAAAGCAGTCCATTGTGAAGTGGTTAGCACACACCAACAGGGTCTTTGGTAAGTTTCCTTCAAAAATAAATCTACTACTTCTACTTCAGGCTTTCATCTTCTGAAGATGGAAGCCAATGTAGAGTCTTGTATTTCTCCTGTCAACCAGGAACAGGGGTGTTTCGATTTTGCCGACATGTCCCTTCTGTGTCTCTCTGCTACCAATTGAGAATAATGGCAGATCTCCAAATCCAAGCAGAGGTCATAGGTCAATAGTTAAGGTTAGCTGAGCAGGTGGGGTGGGATATTCAAATGAAAGTGCACCTGTTACGTCTAAGACTTGGCAAATCAAAACTGAGCGTTTTCATCCCCCTCCAATAATTAATAGATCAGGAGAAAAGGCGCATGGATGGTTTTTTTTATGATTTCAGGGTCTTAACAAACAGACAACTCATATTTGTGCTGTAAAAACATTAAAGAGTGCATTTTGCATGATATGTCCCCTTTAACATCCAACCCTAATGACACACACAACTGAGTGGCACTTTTAAAGGAATTGTATTAACACAAACAAAAAAGACAATATTAATAATTTTACAGTACCTATAACCTCAATTGAATTCAGTTCTTTCAAATATATGTGTGTGTGTGTGTGTGTATTTTTATTTATTTATTTATCTTTTTTTTTTTTTACACAATTTGCCAATAAATAATTTTTTTCTTAATACAAAACAGATAAAATAAAACCAAAACCTCTGAGGTTTTTACATCTCAGGTAAAAAAAAGTATCTTGTTCAAAACTTCAAATGTAAAAAAAATAAATAAATTGAGTGCACTCAAGTCCTACCGCCTCTTCCCCCCACAGTTTATGTCTGAGGTGTCGTGATGAGCAGGATGGATGATGTGGATGCAGATGGCTCCTTTGCCATAGACAGGTGATGAGGAGAACCCAACAGCCAGCGATGAGGAGGACCCAGTGAAAGGAGTCAAAAAACAGCCTAAGCCATAAAAGGAAAATAATTATTCACCTAACCCATAAATAAAAAAGAGCCACCTGGATGAATTTAAATGAAGTTATTGTTAACCAGTGTTTTTTCCCATTAAACAATCCTCATAACATACGATAAATGTAAGACAACTCACATACACATGTCAAAATAACCATGTTATTTAGCCAACAGTTCACAGTATAACACATTTACATATAATCCAATGTTCGAACCCATGGAAAGACACGGCGCCATATTCGCTCGCGCAGAGCATTAACGGGTGGTTTTACACAGTAACACTAACAGCATAAAAAACAGACAGGAATCAATAATTCTGACCTGTTTCCAGTCTATCCCGGGTGGTTTTGTACAAGGCTAAATTTGTAAGTGTTATCACATGCTCACATCACTAAGCTAGCGGGTTAGCATGCTAATTCCAATGTAGCCTCATGGCCGCTACTCACCGGGAATCGATTTCTTTCTAATACTCTATGTTGTTCTTGCTCGACGGTTGTCTTGTACTGATTTGTGTCAGACAGTGTTTTCCTTTCTTGTCATAAGTTCAGTTTTCTGTCTTACTTATTTTTTTCCCCATTTTCTCTCTCCAGCATTCACACACGCTACGCTTCGGACAGGAACTCGCAGAGATTGTCGCAAAGGTAAGATGCTCACTCTTGTATACACTTTTACACTGAAAACGACTGACGACGTCATCCCAGTTAAAGAGATGGCAGTCATCATACACAGTTATATCCTAATATAAGGTCAAAAAACATGTTTTTATAACTTCATCTTATAAGAAAAAGCATGTATTTCAATTTAAGGATAACATACAGAATGCACTTACAAAGTAAAAAAAAAAAAAATCCAACTGTAAATAGCCTGAGATTATTTAACCCAGGTTACACATCTTTCTTTGGATGCTATATATGTATGTATTTGAGGATATACACTGGAAAAAAAATCTACATATTATCAAGTGTATTTTTGTCATTTCGAGTCAAAATGTCTCATCAATAAGACATAATCACCTAAATAATTACTTTTCAGTGAGATATAAAGAACTTATTTTAGACAATAGATTTTAACAATCTTATTTCAAGAAATATTACCAAGATAATTTTCACCATTTTCCATGGCAGATTTTTTTTTTTTTTTGCTTAATTCAAGATTTATTTATTTAATGTGTTTTTGCCTAATGCAGGGGGGAAAAAACATTTTTCGAGTGTAATATGATAAGCTGTTTGCAATGAAAATTTAGACAAGGAAATCTTCTGCCAGATTTTAGAGACAAATGAATCACTAGGAAGTAAACAACAGAACAGCGAAAGACAGTCCCTTCAGGATTTCACTAGGTTTTTGTTGCAGGAGGAAGTGAAAGTTGCGATAAATAGTTGTGATTTCCCCATTTTGTAATAAAAATTAAATATTTAGTTACTGGAAAATTAATTCAGAGTCATTGTGATGTGGTCCTCAAAACTACCTTTTAGCAAGATGGCAAATAAACAATTACAAGGATTACAAAAATACAACAATATTTTTTTTTCCAAATGCACCTGTTGGTTCAAATATTAAAGTTCACATGACCTCACAACACTACATGAAGTTATAAAACATAATATAAATGTCTCAGCCAGTAAAAAAAAAAAAAACATTACTAGTACTGTGTATTGTATAGTAGGAGCCGTTTCTGACAAAAAATAGAACAAAGACACTGAGATATTACCTTTCAAACATGGCAAATAAAATATTACCTGGATGACAAAAATACAGCAAAAAAGTACCCTTATTTTTTTCTGTTGGTACTAGTGCATCATTTTAGTCGACAAATGTGAACTGCTGGCCGTGCACGTGAAGCTTCAAACTAAAGGCTAAACAGGAAAAGGCAGAAGGAGCAGCTCAAGACGTCGCAAATGATTGGTCACAATTTGTGGGAAAGTCGTGTTGAATGGTTAAAATTGGAAAATCGCACTGAATTCATGGGGATTGGCTGAATTTGTGTTGAAGTTACAAATCGCAACATCGCAAAATCCTAGAAGGTCTGTAAAGAGCCAAAGTGAAAGATATTAAAAAGCACTTGGATGTAACCCAACTAATAAAACAGTTATTTTATTCTAAGATGCAACCACTTTTTACATGATGTAACATGACTATCATTTAAATCAACACTGCCCCGATTTTGACAGATTAGAATGTGGAATAACATCAACATCCAGGCTCTGTTTCTGTTTACAATACAACACAGGTCGCTTGGATGACACATAATTTGAGATAAAGAGAGAAAGAGATTAGAATGAAAGAGGGTTTGAGGTTAGAAAGGTGGTTGTGTATCAAGGTGGAGGGGCAGATGGCATAAACTGAGGAGAAGACACGGCCATGGACATGATTTACAACACAGGCATCTCTAGTTTAACACATATTAGTCTCTCTAGAGGCTTTAACCGTTGCAACTTTCGGAGAAAACGTTGCATTATTTATTCTCACACCTGGCAAATCTGTGTTTGAATCTGTAATTTTATGAAGACATGAGCAGAATCCTTGACTTTAATCCTTGACTCTGAAAATATTGTCTTCCATGAGTGACTCCACTGGTGTAATTAAAAAAAAAACAGTGAGAGAGATAACAAAAAGGTTTCCTCATACAAAACTTAAACTCCCATTTTATTTCAGTGAACAACAATACCCCCATAAAAAAGCCACACTGTAAAAAAAAAGACAGTTCAGTTCAAAGTCAACTTAATTGTCAAATGTTCCATATGCACAACATACAGCACAGATGAAATTACATCCTCTCACCTCTCATGCAAACGTGCAATAGTTAAAAACAGAATTAAAAAAACCCGACTAGGTAAGAAAGTAATACGTACATTACATGTGATTATTAAAAAAAAAAAGTAGAAATATAAAAAGACAATAAAAGATCAAATCTATTAGTTCAGTTCAGTTCAATTTATTCCGAGCACACAATAGCATCAAAGCATCAAACATAGACAAAAAACATTTTCTTTTTGTACTCGAAAAGGTGTGTGGAACTCCCACCCGTCTTTTACCAACCACCACACTTCATATCCAACCCCATCAACACAAACATCCATAATCATTTATCATCACACAAACTGATTTACACCATCAGTTCAGTTCAGTTCAGTTCAGTTCAGTTCAGTTCAGATCAGATCAGATCAATCCTCTTTGAATATATAACAACAAAACAATCCCGATCCATCCCTACTGTGGTATTGAAATAACTTTTTTTTTTTTTTTAAAGTAAAGGACATGTACATGAAAAACCAAACCAAACAGGTCTTTATTTGCACAATTGAAAAGGACTGCGAAGAAGTAAAACTTATTTGAACCCATCCCTTTATTCACTAAAACAGTCTATGGTTTAACTTTACCTAATTTTCATCTTCACAAACACGTACATACAAACCTATTTTAACACATGGAAAAAGTTTAAAAAAAAGATTAAAAAAAAGAATAAATACGTACAAAGACATCCTTGAAGGGAACACAGCATAAATAACCAATAATAAAATGAAATAACCAATGAGACAAAGTAACGAAATCAACAAATTTTTTTTAGAATTAACAGCAAAAAGTTGTAAAATTTCAACATATAAAAAATGTTTGATTTGAAAATAAAATGTAAAGTGGTTTAGTTGAAGAGATTTTTGTGCTAAATTAAATTGATTAAATCAAATGGAGCTGGAAGAGTATGCTAACAAAGGGTGATTTGTATGTAATTATTACTATTGTTTTGAGAAAATCAAACTGCTAAAAAAAAAAAAAAGCTACTCTTTAGGTGATTATGTTTTATTTTAAGTGTGATGAGATATTTTGACTTGAAATAAGAAAAATACACTTGATTTCCAAAGGTTGACATATAAGCTGGAAGTAGTCGCTTAAAAATGTTAATTAAACCACCCTAACCTGTCCCAAATGTCACATGACCTTGTGTGTGACCTTCTCACACATCAGAAGATATAAACTACTTTTAGATTAAATATCCACAGCAGGTACAATCACTCATTTGTTCAAAATACAAATGTCAAACAGCTGATCTGAACGTTTATGTCTCATAATTATCCACAGAGGAACCATATTCCAACAAACACAGTCATAGTCCAACAAAATACATCTAAAACAAACCAAAAAAAGTGTCCAAATTTAATCCAAAACACATCCAAACATGAATAAATATCCACAAATGTTTTATCTATTGCATCATTTAACAGGAGCCGCCTCCAATATCCCAGTTTTCATCTGAATATTTTCATTTATAATATAATCAAACACCAACTGCATGTTATTCAAATGGTTCAAGGATGGCATTTAATTGACTTTATTAAGAAATTTAATTGTGTGGAAGTTTAAAGGGTTAAATATTCAGAACAATTCAACAGTTTTGTTTTTTTTAACCATGTTTTCACTGAGTTTGGTTCATGAAAGTGACGCTGGTTAAACAAGTGCCAAAAAGCAACTGATATGGAAAAGTCAAAACTAAAACTACAGGGACCAAATTAAAACACTAGGTATTTCTTTTTTTAAAATTTCATTTTAGTTTGTTTTTTTTGCAATTTTTTCCAAGTTATTTATCATTTTGTAAATATTTTATTTATTTTTTTGTTAATTTTGTTTACTTTTTATTTATTATGTTTTTCTTCACTTTTGCTCTGTTTGTATCTTACTGTGTTCATGTTACTTGCTATTTTGTTGGTTTATTATTCATTTTTGTTCATTTTATTGATCACTTTAACTGTTTTCGTTCAATTTGTTGCTTATTCTTTTTTTTTTGACTGTGGGAACTGCCAAAGTCTCAGGAGTTAAATGGTTATATATGGTTATGTATATAATATGTCATAATCACCTACATGGTAATTTTTCAGAGTGATATAAAGAACTTATTTTTAGACAAGATCTTTAAAATCTTGTTTTGAGAAATCTAACCAAGATCATTTTCATTTAATCCATTGGTAGATTTATTTTTTTTAATTTTTTTTTTGCATAATTCAAGAAAAAAAATCCTGTATTAACTTTTGTTTACTCGTTTTTAGGGGGCCTTTGTTCCTATATAAATGTTTCTCCACAGAGAATGTATGTATAAAAGATACAATAAACTTTTAAGAGTAACAAAAAAATCATGCACAGATGTTGGGTCTGATTATTAAACCTTGTGTTCTCAAATACCTGGTCCTGGACTAGAGTTGTTGGAGCTGCATCCACCTCATGTTTGTGACAGACTGTTGTACCCAGAGAAGACACCAGCGTTCCAAGAGGTGGGTCCACTGAGCCAGCTTGAACCAATCACAGCGAGGGGTGGAGAAGCACTTCTACCCAGCAACAGACCTCGAGGGTCTTCCATTGCTGATCTGGACTCAGGTGGGCTAACAGAAGAGCCCCAGCCCCTGTTCGACCACATACAGTCGTTCAGTGCTGAAAATGTCTCATCTAAAGTTTACTGGAGCAGCAGTGAATGAAAGTAGTAAATGAATTAGTCCCCAAGCAGTTTTAATCAAGCTGATGTGTGTTTTGTAAAGTAGAGAAGCAGGCAGCAGAGTACAAATTGCAGCATGTGAGGGACAGTTATCGAAAATGCCAGAAAGGGAAAGAGAGACAGAGGGGTTGTGTTTGCACAAGCAGTTTTTCTTTGCAGGAGGTCCGACAGTGCATTTTTAGGAACTTGGCAGATAGACTGGGTGAGTAAGTGAAACATTAACACTTCTCAACCACTGTGACTGCCAAAGGACAAGGGACGAAACAAGGAGAGTGTGTTTCTGTCTATCTGTAGTTGATCCAGGACTGTACATTTCTGCAGACATGAGGAGGAAGAAAAAGATTTTAACCCTTTAACCCCTGAGACTTTAACAGGTCCAGGCAAAAATGTATATAATAAGCAACAATAACAGCCAAAAATGTATAATAAAGCAACAAAATAATAAATAAAATGAATAAAATAAGACACAAATGGCACAAAAGTGAAGAAAAATAATGAAATACAATATTAAATGTAGAAATATCAAACAAAATAAGGAACAAAAGTAACAAAAAACTAATAAATATTTACAAAGTGATGGCTTAACTTAGTTAAACTAACTAACTAACTAACTAACTAACTAACTAACTTACTAACTAATTAAATAAATAATATTGTCATTTGGTTCCAGTAGTTTTAGTTTTTATTTTTTCTAAATCAGTTGCTTGTTGACATGTGTTTTCTTTCTATAGCTCAGTTCCATGAACAAAACACAGATTTAAAAAAAAATAAAAAAAATTCTGAATATTTAAACTAACCTATCCATTCAGAATGCATCAGCGCAGACACATCAGGGATTAAAGGGTTAAAGGTTTCTGTATTTTTCCACTGCTTTTACTTCATTACAAATATCCACATACTAAAAAAAAAACAAAAAAAAACCAAAAACAAACCTGTCTTCATGCAGTCACAGTGCTTTGTCCTTGAAATTATAGCTCATATGTTGTGCACGCCAGCATATTAACTCTCAGACCATTTGTTTTTGGAGTTGACACCCCTCTTAATGCTGAAACTGTAAATCACTGAGTGAGGGTGACAGCACTGACATTAACAATTCATGCAATAACGAAGATTGCTGAGCACACACTAAGAATATACAGTCCTCACATTATACATTTTGCCAATCATGTTTTTTTTTCATATTTTTTTTAAGGTTTTACGCTATTGCATAATTTTGTGAAACATAATCACACTTCATTAGCACCACACCTGTTTTGAGGGGGTTAGTTTTTGTCATTAGTCTAAATATAGACTGTACATTTGCAGTAATGCAGTGCTTAGATATGTGTGATGTGTGTGAATGGATGCATAAAGTTAAGTGTTTTACTTTGTTCACTCAGCAAAAACTGCCATTACTCTCACAAAGTAACTACAACATCAATCAGCTCTACTCAGTGTAGTCGCACAGATACAAACAGATCTGTTGTGTAGATAAATGGTTCCAAGAACTTCAGTGGAGAGCAACAAACTTTTCAAGGATGATGGACGCGGCTGTCTGACGAGAAACATTCAAGGTCTGATCCATTTTCCAAACATCTCCCTAATTTCACAAATGAGATCTGAAGGTCTTGAAGTTTGTCCCTGGAAAAGAGAGTGATGTTAAGTATGTGATCAGGCTTAAAGGAGTGACATATTTCCTTTTTTTTTTTTTTTTTTTTTTACACCTTTTTTTTTTAATGGAATTATGCATATTAAAATATTTCCTTGTGGTCTACATAAATTCCACATGTTCATTTTCAACCATTTAACTCTTTAACTCCTGAGATTTTACCAGTTACACAGTTAAATAAAAGAATAAAATAAGCAACAAAATGAAGAAAAACAACCAAAGTGATCAATAAAAATGAACAAAAAAAATGAGTAAAACAACAAAAATAATAAGTAACATGAACAACGTAAAACACAAACAGAACAAAATTGAAGAAAAATTCTAAAATTAAAAAAACAAAAAAAATGTAGAAAAAATAAACAGAATTAAAACTACAAGCAGTCTCAAAGGCCTTCGCCGTCCCTCCTAACCGCCTCCCCTTGCGACCGCCGACAACAGCCGACAGCGACCTGACGTCGTACCATGGACGGGATGCAATATTCTGTCAGAAATGCACACTTTTGTATAAATATGTAGGGGGTGCTATAGAGTGACTTATTTAAAATATTGTAGGTTGATTGGATGTAGAACTGTGAGACTGACAACTGAGTCAAATTTCATCCAAATCAGTGTTGGTATATATCCAAACTACAAACAACTGTTAGGGTCTAAAGACACAAATAAAGAACCAAAGTCTAATAGAAATGTGTTTAGTTAAACATGCGCCCTTTCACACCATTTGTTAGATACAGTCGCATTGACACTACGATGAATGTCATAATGACAACAGTGAACAGCTGCCAGTGGCAAATGCAGATGTTTTATCTGTTTAATTTGTTCAATAATAACCACAGAACAGGCCACATCTGGCCGACAGTAGTGATGTTTAATACCACTGATTTCCTTTCTGATCCAACACCAAGGAAAATTCATGCTGGTATTAGCATTACTGATATTTTATGCAACTACATCTAATATGTCTTTTATATCTAAAAAAAAAAAAAAAAAGGAGAGTATTTCCAATCATAGCTTCCTTAAAAATATAAGGCAGAGTAATTTATTTATTTATGTATTTGTTTGTTTGTTTTAAACTGAAGCACATTAAGGTAGAAAATAGAATAGAATAAGACAATAGAAAAACAGAGCACACAATCATACATAATATGTGAAAATAGAAAATGAGTACAATTATAAAAACAATAAAACAAATTCTTGCTTAATTGTTAAGAACTACTATAAAGGTATAAAAAAAACCCCCGTTCACTTTCATTATTGTTACATGAACATGTTAACTTGAACAACTTGGTAATACTAAACATTTCAATAACACATCATCCACACAGTTGTTCCACTGTTGTTAAGGAAGCAGGTCATATTTACTGTTTTGTCCTTTAGTCTGTTTGTTTTTTTTGTTCAGAACCTCTCCTGCCTTAGAAAACATTCTGACCCAGACCCAGTGCTGGGAATAACAGCGTTAGAATATAATGGTGTTACTAATACAGCCGTTACTCTACAAATAATGTGACACATTATAATTTGATGAATTGGGGCGAAAGTGTTGCCCTGGATACAGACAACAACTGGGAGTTTTGGTAACACGTCGGTGCTGTATACGTCTGCACTAATTCACCATTCATTCATAACTCTGTTTGTTAAAAATATCAATTGCACTATTAATATTTGCTTTTCTCTTTGCTAGTTTGTTTTCTAAGCAAGTTTATGTGCCTTAATATAAAGGGTGTATACACATCAAATGATTGTAATATAAGTTAAGTTGTTCATAAGAATTCAGTAGAAAAATTTATAATAGGAGACGAATATTCAGACATCATTGTATCGGTGTTTTTTCACTAATAATAATAGAATAATAATTTCCAGACATCATTATTTCATCACTATCTGTTCACCTGTATACTTAAAATGCAAAGTTAAAGAATATTAACATTTTGAACAAATTCAAGTAACTTTCAACATTTTACATTTTCAGTATTTAAAATGTAATTCCTGTTTATAATATATTGCAGGTTGCTTAACGTTTACCATTGGTAATAGGCCATAAAGATGTTTGATAGTGTTTTAAGGAAGCATCTTAAATCACATCCAAAGTAACATCACAGAACAAGGATGAATACCCTAACAGTTTTTTTTTTTTTGGACATTTTTAAGCAAAAAACTGGTAACTAATTTTCTTTGCTAGTGGAGTAATACAGTTAGTAATGCAATCACATTTTTGGGGAAACAACTAGTAATTGTAATTAATTACTTTTTCAAAGTAAGGTACCCAGCACTGCCCATGACGCACTTACCCAGGTAGAAGAAAAAGTAGTCCCACCAACCGCTTGTCAGACAGCACATAAGTAGTTTAGTTACTTTTCACTGTGTTCCTGTTAAGGATAGACCTTACCACAAATGACTTAAATATCAAAAGTATCGATATTTAGAATTAAGCATTGATTTTGGTATCGATATTGATTGATGTGCACATCACTAGCTGCTAGTTAGTCAACACTGATTGTTTTGAGCCTCTGAAAATAGAAGGACAAAATGCTTTTAATTCCTATATGGTTAATTTATGACAATTTTTGGATTAAACCTCAAAGTCCACACTTCAGTCACATCATCATATCCACTGGTGATGTACAGACACCAAATTAATTATTTATGTCATTTATGTTGAGCATATGTCCAGATATTTATGTCTGTGACTGTTCATGTGAATAAGGGTTTGGAGGAGGAACATGACTGACATCCTCCTCAGGCCAGCACTCCAGTTAGTACTGATATTACCAGTAATTGGACATTCCAAAAAGAAAAGTATGAGATATGCAGCCAGAAGAGTTGCATTATCGCATTTTTCAGACTTTCAGAATGCCATGTGTAGCCTTTCATTAATCAGTCAAATGTCACCATACGAGTATTACAGAAACTCATCAACTAAAACTGTAGAAGAGCAGAGCAGCTGCAGGCTGTAGCTGAACTGGTCAAAAAAGAAGAATGTAGGAGTAAAAGCAGATACCATGCAGATTGGCACCTCAGGGCTCAACATTTTCAGCAGCAGCAGTACGTTCAGTACAAAATTAATTGGATTAAAATAGAACTTTAAACTCCTCAAATACTTATTGGGTGGTTTCTAGTCTCCATCTGCAGAGCTATATACATGTATTTAGTGATAAAAGTAAGAATTCTATTTTTGACATCTATTTATTTTCATTGTTACTTAATAGTAAATATAAATATTGTGACTTGTGGTTTAAATCATGAGTGTGGAAAGTGACATTTCATAAGTTGAGTAATAAAAACAGGTTTCTGCTTGTCTAAGGTGTTGCTTGAATTCAAAGACTGTATTGTGTGAATATGGAGGCCGGCAGCTCGTTCCTCCTTATCCAAACACAGCATATGCTTCAGCTTTAGCTCTATCCACCGGCACAGAGGGAGATATTTCAGTCGACAGGATACGCGGTGGACGGTCACTTCCTATAAAAAGCCTCCCAATACAGATACAGATGTGTCCTTGATTTTTGTCTAAGTTATAAATATACATTAATGAGACGGCCGCTGTGATAACTGGCACTAAGAGGAGGAAGGTTAATTTGTTGTCGCCTTAACACTTGTCATCTTCTTATCGTTCATTACTGACCATTAGGTGATAATAAGATTTGAGCATTAGATTCTCCAGCACTGGAAGCAGCATTTTCCTGGCAGACGCCCAGAGGAGATGAAGCATAAACTGGGCATGCTCAGTGACTTTTCATTAGCATAGTATCTGGTCAAACCAGTACCTTATATAGTTGTTTAGTGGGAGAGTATATGAGTGCTACTAAAGGTCAGAGATGACTGGGAAGTAATGATCGACCCTGAAGCTGAATAACACATGACATGCTGGGGTTACAGTTCAGTGGGGAATCAATTTTATTTATGTGTTACTGTATGAAGATAGTCTGTGCAAATCCAAGACAGCTTCTGCTTCTGCTTCTACTTTAGCTGTGACAGAAAAATGTATGTGCATAGTCCTGGTTGATCTGTGTCTGAGTCTTTTTTCAATGCATCGAACCATGGAGGCATGACTAGAATTTAAGTGAGTATCAGTAAATATCTGAATTTCTTAATATGTTACTGAGCACAGCTACTTGGTCTTTTTGCAGTTCACTGTGGTGTATGCAACCAGACAAGTTGATTAAATATTTTATTTCTGGATATTTTGTATGGCTTTTATGTCTTATAAAAGCATAATAGAGCAAATGTGTTACATTAGACAGGAAATGCTAATGATAAATGTACCCTAATCATACATCTTGTGCAGATTGTATTCAGACAAAACATGAGCAAATATGAGCAGAAGGCTACTGCAGCAGCACAGAGACAGAACATTTTCTTCTATTTCTTTCCTCTTTTACCTTATAAGAGTGCACTGCACAGGCTGCTTGAGAATCCCCGGCACGGCAGGGTCAGATTTGAGGCTACTCCTCAGGTGCCTTGTTGGCACTTTAACAAAGCCAGAAAATGGCCTCCAATTGCAATGTGGTGTGTAGTGCTTCAAGTGTCCTAAGGTATTGATTATATGTTCAGATTGCACGGAGACCAACAATGACTCAGCATTTTTCTTTCTGTGCACTGGTTGGACCATTTCCCTCTCTTCTACTACTGCATCCATGACCATCTCACCCAGTCACATGACTTTTGTACAGCATGTCAATTGAAAACAAAGACATTTATAAATCCGTTACTATGATATTGATCATATTTGATCACTTTGCTGCTATTGAGGCTATAATTATTAAATATTCACACATTATAAAATCGAAATAATCTAAATGTTTCCCAAATTTTTAAATGCAGAGAAATCTGTCATTTTACTCATTAGAAAGATCAGTTTTATTGCTCCACCAAGGAATGATATTCAAATGAAAATCTGAATTTTGGTCAATCAGTATGGCTTTAATTGTACATTGATGGTTATGTGGTCATGATGCAGACAGAGCAGCAAGACCAAGAGAGGGACAGTAGCTTACATGCAGGGAGAGGACAGGCAGATTCCTGCAGTGAAGAACACCAGGTAAAACAAGTCTAAACAACATGAGGATGACGTGACGTGTGTGTGTGTGTGTGTGTGTGAAATAATATGTATTTTGTTTACAATTGCTCTTCTTGTATTTTGCATTGTGCTATTTTCGTCCCTACTTGACATACAATAAAAACAAGCTTTTAATTGTAACTTGTTAATTGGTCATTATATTTATTTCTTAAAAATATTTGTATATGGAGGCTGTGTTCTATTTTGTGTTTGTTGTTAGTGTGTTAGAAGTTTTAATTACATTATATGTTTTTTACACTCCTGTGAAATTTCTGAAAGAATCAGAGTGCTGAAAGTCAGTGTTAAAATAAAGCAGTTTTGCAAACGGCATATGGTATGTTTAGTGAATGATTTTAATTAGTATCAGCATTAATAAACTTTATTAAAAATAATAATTTATCTAATACTTATATAATAAATAATTTCTTCCAATGATGGGTAATTAAGTTTGACAGTCCAAATATACACAAACAGTGAGCAGTCATGTAGCACACACACACACGCACACACACACACACACACACACCCATATTGATCATTCTATCATGTCAGTGGTAAATAGCACTTGAGAACATCAGACATCACAAATAGGAAAGCTAATGCATTTTTGGTCATTGAGGAGTAATAACCCCCCCCCCAATCAGAATGGTGGGGCCGGGGGGTGTTAGCTGGCATCTTCGTCCCCCCCAGTTTCACAAACCTATCTGCGCCCCTGTGTACAAAAGAATGTTTTTAAACTTTTGCACTCCCTCTTGTGGGCAATCTAGAAAGGGAAAATATCCAAAATGTAATCACTCCATGATATTCATAGATATGGAAAATATGGAATTTCTAAACTGAATATCTTTCAAATGTTCCCGTCCACACAAAGGATGTCTGGTGATGGTGGTTGGACCAAAAACACAATATCCCTGACACCCTGTTTGGGAATAAAGAGATACAGGGTGAGTATTGTAAACAAAAATAAACATTTAGTTGGTTGGAAATCAGAAATAAACAATAGTGACCTTGGTTTGATTACAGACTATGTAAATGGGTTGAAGTGAATGCCATAACTTCAATAATATCTTTCTGGATTGTCATTTTGAAGCCCAGTGTGTGTGTTATTTATTGGCATTTTTGTGGTCATGTCAGAGTTAGAATAAAATTTTATTATACATAAACCCCCAAGGAGACACTGCATGCTGAACCTTGAACATACACTTTTCTGAAGTGATTGGATGAGAATACATTGACTTTTAATTTAGCACAGATGACACAGACCTTGTCATAACACATTTTGCCAAAGCTGATCATCATCATCTCTCAGTGAAAAGGCGGTTGACACGGCTACTGTTGACAAAGTATATAGAGGATACATTTTCTCATGAGGGATGATAGAAAAGTGTAATAATGCCTGTGAAGACTTAAGTGTTATGTGGGAGCCATGTTGTAAATCTTGCAACACAGGCCAACACTTGTGTGGGCATGCACATACACATGGAGTAATTCCACATATTTGGGAGTGAGCAGCTACATGCTGCAGGACTTCTCATCCTTATTTAATGGGGTCGCTAGTGTGTCCTTGGAGACAAGGTGGGCTGTGATGTAACAAGTCATTTGGCCTGAGCTGAGATGGTAAATGAAATAATCTCCAGGATGAATGACACCATGAACCCATGATGCTTCACCGCAGGGCAGATTATTAGGACCTCAAGAATCTTCCCTCCTCACACACCCTGATGCTGGTGTTAAATATAAAAGACTATTTGTAACAAGACATAGGGCTTTCATTTTGATTAGAGTACTATATAATCATATGAGGAATTGAATAGCCGTTCCAATCTATATTTGTGAGACCCATTAAAAAGAGCTGCACCTGGTGTTAGTACTTTTCAAAGTAACAAATAGTTAGGAGGGCATGAGGAATACAAAAAATAAATACACCACAACATAAACACCATCAAAACAAAAAATAAATCATGTGCATATCTCTTAGCCAGAGTTAAAAGCCAAGTAATAACAATCAGTTTTAAAGATGTAGTTTAAAACAGGCTGGCTCAGGTCAGCCTCACATGAAGGGAACTCATTTCACAGTTGGGGTCTGTCTCAAGGAAATGAACAAACCAGCTGGTCAGTGGATCTCATTGATATTGAGAGAACATGTATTTTTAAAAGGTCAATAGTGTAATGTGACATTATCTCATTCAGCGATTTAGAATTGTAGAATTAAATATTGGATTAATTCTTAAATATACATGGATCTAGAGAAGGGAAGATATAAACAAAAAGAGATCTTACAAAATAAATGAAGAAAAGAAGTGGCCTCAGTATAAAACCATGGGGGATTCAATATAGGTGTAATGCCTAATAAAGCTAACCTGACTCATGTCATCTGGCTGCGTTTCGCTAGGCGCACGCAACCATCTGAATACCATGAGCTTCAGGTTTTCCTCAAAACAAAGGAGCCAATCATTGTGGCTGGTATGATGTAAAGCATCACAGCTTGAGTTCAACATGAGTGGCTGAAGCGGTGCACCAGTCAAGATTACTGACAGATCCTTCATCTAATCACATGCAAGGATTTTAGATAAGGTCCGTCCTTTGAAAAGGGATCGGCTCCGGAAGGGTCCCAGATAGTATTGTGAGATACCATCTGGTGACAGCCAGGTTGTAGAAAAGCCACAAGAATTCACTTTTTTTTTTCCATCCACAGAGTCATCCTCAACTGTGAAAATCACATTCATATATAAAAATAGATTTATACAAACTAAATAAAATGTGAATTGATTAAAATTCATTAAAATCATGCTGTTCATTGTTAAATAGTATAAGACAGAAAATAATTAGGAAACAAAAGCCTTCACGTTTTTAGCATTTTTTTTTTTTTTTAAAGAAACAGGATGTGAACATTGAATATAACACAAGCACATGAGCCAATAACAAGTGCTGTATTTATTTGACCTTTAAGCCTGTTACGAAAAGTGCAAGTGCAGAACCCGCATAAGCATTGTAATGTTTAGCTCAAACATCCATCAACTGAATATCTAAACCTTTTGGAAACATATTTACTCATGTAGTTTTCACAAGCGCATATGTGACCTTGCTTGGACACTCTGTCCACCTCCGTCACCAA
Source organism: Siphamia tubifer (assembly GCA_020466265.1). Lineage (NCBI taxonomy): Eukaryota > Metazoa > Chordata > Actinopteri > Kurtiformes > Apogonidae > Siphamia > Siphamia tubifer. The sequence continues at coordinate 21,413,761 of CM035790.1, read as the reverse complement.
ATGGGAGCATATCCATCTCCATGTAAAAAAAACTAGTAAGTCATTTCTATGTGATTCATCAGCTGGTATTAAAATCATTACAACAATACAATAGGCACATTAAATTAATATAGCTTTAGTAACCCCTCAGCCTTTTTCTGGGCATATTCATTGAGCACCAAGTCATAACGACAGTGTATCAGTATACCCGTTCATCTGATACAGTATTACAAGGATATTTGAGGCATCAAGCTCTTTCATGTACTGTATGTGGATGTCAAGGGATAAGTCGAACCCTGGTTCATCAGTAATGTGAGATTGTCCTCTCAGATCGCTAAATGCAGCCTTTATTGTTGCCCCTTTTCTAATTTCCAGTGCTCATATTTCACCTCACAGCTGCTTGGCCGCACATATTTTTAGCTCCGAGCTCCATTTTGTATTGATTGTATCTGCTCTTGCATCTGTGTGGGCAACTTGGAGGTTAGCCACATTCCTCTGAAGCCTTCATTGTCCTTGAGGGTGCCATGTCATTACTGTGCTCCTATCAAAGCTTTATATCTCTACCCTGTGTCGGAGATCATGTCAGAGATGTGCAAAGCATGTATAATTTACCTAATTAGTGGATATCGTATGCATTTCAGCAGCAATGAATAATCACAGGAACAGTTTCATGTTAAATACAGAGTTATACCAAGATAGGGAAGTAACAGTAAACAGGATGCAGATATGTTGGCATGATGTTCACCCTTGATTCCCAATGGCACAGCAATGGTGTCACAGATTTCCCAGACAATTTCTCTCCTCCTGGGTTTGTATTTTCCTCTCTCCCTCCTGCCATTGCCCCATTTGCATCCCAAGCTGTCCCAAAATGTCTCATACATCTCCAATTGATTGCTTTATATCCTCTCAAATTTCTCTCTCCCCTTTTCACCATTGAATCAGAGAAAGAACACAGTCGTGCCAGGCTAAATTGTAAGCAGCACAGAGATGTTGGAAAGACATTAGCTGACCTCAAAACAAGCCAACAGACAAAACAATCACTCCTTTATTCAAACTTTCACTTTCCTTCTTTCTCTGGCCTCTGTTTTCAGGTGTGCTTTTGCAGTAATAGCCTAATTTTTTCCACATGCTCTCTTGTGTTTGTGCTTCGTCCCATGTGCTGTGCAGTGTTTGTATGCATGCTCATTATCCACAAGGATCTATCTACCATGACCTCTTTACTCGCCTATTGATTTTCATCCCGCTGTTGTCCATCCGTCTCACTAACATCCATCCATCCATGTTTACACACAAAAGAGCAACTTTAAATGCTACGTTTTCTACGAAGCCTCACTTCTACGGCAGTAGCTCAGAACAAGGAGGCCATTGAGCGTTGTGGTAAGAGGAGGGGCAGTTGGGCAGCGCTGGCATTCAGCATGGCATTTGACAGGGGGCTGATCAAAGCCTGTGACACTCGGTATGAAACACAGGCTGCAGAATGGGGGCTAATGGGAGGTAAGGATGGCTAAACTCAACCAAGCATTTGTAATGTCAAGACTGTATTGGGCGCTGAACAAAACCTGTTTTCATATCCTAATGTGGCTCTTTTACATAACATAGAAGCTGGTAGATGCATTGCAGGCACTCATTCATTAAACTCTCAGTTGTTGGTGAGCTCTGATGCTTAATTCAAAGAAATCACACTGGGAAACTTAAAACTAATGCAATTTGGCAGGGATACCATGTTATATACACACACACACACACACACACACACATATATATATATATATATATATATATATATATATATATAAATATATACACCGTATATATTAGTCATCATCAAATCCATAAAAATGCAACACAGGTTGTCACAACTGCATTTGAATTCAGTTCATGCGTGGTTGACCGCCACATTAATTTTCTGGCTCTGTGTGTTTTCTGATTCCCACCCTCTCTGTCTGTTTATATCGTGCTTTATTTCTCTTGTGAAAATTTCCTTACCCTCCGTCCTTTTTTTTTTTTTTTTTTTTACATTTGGAGTTGTACTCATCATCTGAGTGTTCCTGCAGTCCCCACATGTTTATTTATCTGGACATCTGTCAATGTATCTGTCATTCTGTCTACTGTATAATGACCTCTCAGCAAGTTATTATCCTTTACGTGTCTGTTCTTTGAATAATATGGGTTGTAACACAATATCCAACTGTCAGTGTACAATCCTATTACATAATGCATTCAGCATTTGACCATGACCACTGACCTGACCTCTGAATGACCACTCAACATTAAACCACCATTATCCAGGATTCAAATGATAGAAAATAACAAGAGACAAAGATAAATAGTTGTTATTGGTCCCCTCAGTTTCTCTAATAGTATTTTAAGCGGTTTGGTTCATCATGTCACTTTCTTCATCATCATTAAAGAGGAGCCAAGCAGTCTGCATATGTTCCATTATACAGTGTGTAATGGTGATACCACCAAACATATATGTATGTATATATAGCAGAGTGGTGTAACATGGTAACATTGAAAGATGGTTCTGCACGTCTTACACCTTGCACTGCTCAAGCCAACACAGCATGAAATCCATATGTTCTCTTCTCCCACATGATAGAACCATCGCAAGTGGGCCAGTACATGGGGTGGGGGAGAGTGGGCGTTTCCTCTCATGGTACTCTCTAAAAATAAACCTCTGGCCTTACATAATAACTGAGGCCGTGTGAGAGTAGAAGTGATCAATGCCAGCACTACTATCAGCTACAGTAGGATGCGACACACACACACAACAGGCTCAGGAATGGCTGACTTTTTAGATAAACTTGTTGTTTTTTACAGATATAGTTAGTCATAGGATAATAGTTTGGATTGGAACTTGAATTATGTAGGCATTTAAGTGCATTTATTATTTTTTTATTTCCTTTAAGATATGTCCAGAGTGACAGCTACAAAATAAATTGTTTAAAGCAAATGAGATGAAGATTCTGGATGGAAAATTTATGGCTGGACTTGATAAGGATTGCTCACATCAAATTCTAATGCAACCTGATGGAGCTTGACCAAGTTTTGTTAAGAAGAATGGAGTAAAAGTGCAGTGTCCAGATGATAAGCCTGACTGAAACCTACCCATACAGACTCAGTGTGGGACTGTGGCCAAAGGTGCATCTATGAAATACTGAAACAAATGGACTGAATTTTCACGCAACAAAAAATTTTAGATTATATATATATATATATGTAAAAGAATACTAATTATTCCTAAATAATGATAATTGCTAAATTATTGTTTTCTCTCCATTTAACATTTTTTAAGTAATTTACACTATTTATTGCCTCCACCATGGAGGTTATTCATCAGGGTTTGTTTGTTTGTCTGTCTGTTAACAAGATAACGCAAAAGGTTATGAAAGAATTTTGATACAATGTTGATACTGGTACGAAGATCAAATAATTACATTTTGGTTGTGATTGAGGGTGGGGACTGATCTGCCTTGATAAAATACTATTCTAGTATTTTTGGCTGTATTAACCATGACAGACTTGACACATACCTCCTGTCCTGTTTTATCTAATACAATCAACTGTTTGACTCAGTTACCCGGAGCGGGTGGGGGGGGGCTGCATTGGAGTTGTAATATTATCTTCTATATTTAAAATTTTTATGTGTAAATCAAGAATTTTGCTAGATTTAATTTAATGACCGTGTAGATGTTCATAAAAGCTCAAATTAAAGTTACATGTTATGATGTTAAAAATAAAGAAGAAAAAGAAAAAGTCAGTTTTTCAGCAGTTATATCAGTAAGTAAATATAAATCAAATGTCTCTATCCATGGGTTTTACTAGTGAATCAGTCTTACAGAAGATGACAGTGTTTCCATGGTAACTACAGAGCCACTGAACATCCAAAATGGGTCATATCTGATGACCATGAAAGGATGACAAACTGCATTTTAGACCAATTATTTACATGTATTGATCGGATTAGTGGATGAACAGGTATAAAACAATATAGATGAGACGACGGTTTTAGTCACCAGTGTCTGAGTTTTTTGTTTTCTTATTTGTATCAGAAAAGCAAATTAGATTGACCATAATTTCACTTTTGAAAGGAATAAAAGAAGGAAAAATCAAAGGGAGTAAATAGGTTTTATAAGCACAGATCATGTAGAAATAACAGCTGGTTGCCAAAGGGTGATGTCTTGTGTTTTTTTTCTGATAAAGGTCACATGAAAGAGCGATGATGAAGCAGAATGGGACATATAACACTGTACTATACAAGGAGTGTGGATGTCATAAAATATCACAACAAAACATTGAAGGTCAGAACTACAACAGGTTAAGCAGTGAGTCTAAAAGATTTTGGTCTATTTAAACTACTGTAGGGGTTTAAAAGGAGCAAAATGTGTATGTTTTACGTTGTATTGATGCAGCTTCTATGTGTTTTATTCAACGATGTGTTTAAAAAATGATGTGGGTACACTGAGATTCTTGATTTAAAAGGCAAAGACTGTGGTTTGTTTAGGTTCAGGTTCAAGTTTAATATCTATAGGTAGATTTGTTTTGCAGTTGAGGTGTAAAGTAAAAAAAACATACACATGCAACAGGTGAACCAACATGAGCTGTTTATACATAATTAAATTAAAATACCCTTGGTTCCACAAATGACAACATACAAGAGTAATACAAATGACTAAAACAATAATATTACATAAAAACCTCTGAGCTAAATAAAAACAATGTTGACAAGTGTGACCAGACACAACAAACCTCACCTCCTCACAAACATTTGACCTGATTTGCCCTATCACTTATTATTGTGAAAATACATTTTTGGACCTTTGACCTACATTCACCAAAATGTAATGGAATCTATTCTACACTGACTTACACCCTTCATGAATATTTCATGGAAATTGGTTCAGTAGTTTTTACATAAAGTTGCTGAAAATCAGACACACACACAAACTTTTAATATTAATATTAATATTATTAATATTAATAATATATTAATTAATTAATTAATATTATATTTTGATAATAATAATAAATAAGTTAATAAAAAAGATATATGTTTTAAAACCAGGACAATTTTTTTTTTAAATCCCCAACACAAATCTTTAATGGAAAGACAAACCTTTAAAGGTGTCATTCCACTGAAAACCACTCTTTGACGCTCCTTTTGGAATCTGATAGGTCACCCCGAGTTACCAACACATGCTGTGTTTACTGCATGGTGTGTCACCTCCACTGGCTGTATTTACCATTCATAGAAAACAACACAGAGAAATGAGCGACTCAGAAAAAGCCTGTCAAGGGTTAGGGTTAGACCCTAACCCTAACCCTAACCCAAGATAAGATGGCACCAGAGTAGCTGCTTCACAAACTAGAAAAAAATGGCAGATCAAACTGCTTCATGTGCTCTTTGCAGAAATAAAGCCTTCACGCATTAATTCTCTGAGCCAATCAGAGACACCTCATTACTGTATCGTAGATATGTATGAGGAAGTACCGGTGAACTCTGATGCTCGACCTCAGGTCATTTTTCTATCCTCCAAAAACAGCTTGAAACCAAGCAATACCATTTTTTTTAAAAAAAAATAGAACCAACACAAAATGCATTTAATAACAATGAAGAACACAACAACATTAATGAAACAACCATGGAACGACTCCTTTAAAGATCATGACTCAACTGTCAAAAAAACCTTAACCTTTCATCTTATTTTTCTTAAGGTTATTGTCACATGCGAGGTGAGAAGAGTAGATCTTAGACCTTAGCATATAAAACCAGCCTTTACATTTTAAACTTCCCTATAGCCCACTTCACTTCTTTTTACCCACTGCACCTTTATGTGCTGCTGTGGAGTCCCTCATCAATCACTCCTACCTATCTATCTCATCCATCTTAGAGGCCTCTGGCTCATAATCAACAGACAAATGCATACTAAACAGCAGCTGTCCTTCTCCTTTTTTTTTTTCTGGAAACCTTTGTAATACCTGAAATGAATGTGAAATGACTGAAGAGTTGTCAGTATGCAGAGTGACCACCTGTGTGAGCCGTCCTCATACAAAACAACCCAGCCCTCATCCTTCTCTACCCTGTCCTGCTTCCTCTCAGTTTCTCCTCCATAAGCTTGAGGCTGCATCACCTTGTCCTGAGTCACATAATGTAGCCTGGATGTTTGCTGGAGAAGGTATTAGAACGACAGACAGATGGATTGGCACTCTTACTCTGAGGAGATTTAAAGGATCAAAAGACGGTGAGAGTGAAGGGGGAGGGAGGCGTGAGAATAGTTACCATGGTGACCGAGACATCACCAGAGGCTTGCGTGTGTGTTCTGCCTTAATGAGAGTTTTGCTTGTGTGCAGATGAAGGCAAACAAATAGTCTCGAGATGACAGTAGGAAGCACTTTGTGAAATTTAAGTGACAGAAATGTGGCTCTCGGAGGTTCTGGATACTGAGGACAAACGAGAAAAAGATTTTCTCTAATGTTGCCTGTCCCTTCCCCTGCCTGCCTCTTTCGTGGGCGGCTGCTGTAACAGATCTGAGTTACGTCAGCAGCACGCTAAAAACATTGTGTTGTTGTGCGCTGGTGAATTGCATGTTCAGTCTGGGGGTCATTTTTAATCGAGTTATTAATTTGATGGTCAGAGACAGAGAGACGTGGTTCAAGGATCACTTTTATTCTTCTCCTGTAGTACTGTAGTACCAAAAAATGTCTGTGTTTAAAATATGATTAAAATGAAGTACAATTCCAGAGTATAATAAATTGCAGTCTACAAAATAATTTCAATCAAAACCCTGCTCAGCTCACGTGAACAAAATGCAAATGCTGTAAATGTATAAGTATTAAAGCCACAGACTGGAGAAGAAAATCTGATATTCGAAACTCCACAGGTTTCACCTCTCTGACCTCAACAAAATACTGAATAAACAGGTAAATAATTTAACAGATTCATGCCCAAATAGAAAATAAATAAATATCATATTCAATAGGTTTACTATGGGATAGAGAAGTATAGTTATATACACCTGTCAAATCACCAGGAATCAGCTCAAATTTTTCTGCAAACTTATAAATATCATCTGTACAGTTTGTAAACCCTGAAAATAGTCTAATAGATTGGAACAACAATAGACTGAAAACAGTGACGGCTGAGAGGGGAAACTCATTCTCAGCTTAGATTATTGTCAAATTATTAAAATGTAAATTCTGCCTCTGTTTCTTTTCAAGAAAATACTCTGTGACCCTGTCAAACATTTTCAACCATTATAACTGTTTTGATAATATGCTATTGTTGTTTTGTTATCCTGCAAATAAAAAAATATGAAGATGAAAACTGGGATATTGGCATGACAGATGACAGATAAAATGATATTTTTTTGATGTTTTGGACCATATTTGGAACACATATTTTTTGGGTTGGGATGTTTTTGTTGGAATATGGTTCTTCTGTGGATAATTATGAGACATAAAAAATAAGATACAATGTTTGCTGTTGTGAGTGATTGTACGCGCTGTGGTTATTTCATCTAAATGTGTCTTATATCAGCACATGCGTGAGAACCTCCGTTGTCAAACTACATTGAGTATCGACTATATAATGTCAACTACGACTACTTGTGACCCAGGGGCTGCTGGGAGCTTAAAGGATTTTGAAACAAGGAAATACTCTGAGTGTGTGTTAGTTACAGTGTAATTTCACTGAATAAATACTAACAAATCCATGATGGGACTGAGCTGAGCTGTCAAGTGACAGTGTATATCTTAAAAATACATAGCTGATTCTGAATTAACTTGTCTTTGAGATAAATGTGTTTGAACACATTTGTAGTAAATGAACACAATTGTTGATATATGGACCATTTCATTTCTGACATTTAGGGGAACTTGAGCTTCCCTTACAGTCTTTACCTCTGACTAAAGGGTATGTTTTAATGTATACTAGGCTTCCATAATATATTGTAAAAATATCGCTATAACGCAGGTTGCAATATTCATATAATTAATTTTTTTTAATCCCACCCCATGAAGGGGTGAGGGGTATCGTTTTTTGACTCGGTTTGTTTATTTGTAAGCAGATGGACACAGTTTATGTTTTATGTCAGACCACTGTTAGTCTTATGCAACATATATAATTCTCAACTGTACCCATGTCTGGTCTGGTGGCCAGTCCATGAAAGACAAGGAAAAGAAACAGTGATGAATTTATCTAACATGTAAATATCGGTGTGTTTTTGTGTTACCAATTTACAGAAAACTGTTGTGATTCATCCACCTCCACTCGACTGCTTTTACTTTTTCTCTCTGAAGTACTTTTTCAGTCAGAACAAATAATTGCGAGTTGCCGTGAGTTATATGTTTTAGGTCCAATCAGAATCACACATGTAAGCATTAACAAAGACACTCATAGTCAGATGTATACAGACTCACAAAACCAACAGTCTTTGTACAATAGGAGAGCGTCGACACACAATGGCTGTGATGATGCACTTCCTTGATTCCATTCAGCCTGCTCTCTTTTCCATAGACTGTAATTGCAGGCATTTTCTCCTCGCCACTGGGTGCCTATTTACCTGGTGAGGGTAGTTTAGAGCTGCTTTTACGTGACTGTCCTGAGCAGGGATGTGGATGTGAGTAGACAGCTGTCACTTTGTGTGACAGCCACTACCTCTGCTGCTCGGAAGATTTGTCCAACATTCAAATGTAAATAGTGTGAGATATTACAGACTCTTAACGAATTGTATAGAAATAATCCAATAAAATATATAACATTTATCTGTACTTCTCATTCTTCTATGATGGTTTGAGATCAAGCAGCACATTTTTGCGTCATGTAAGCAGAGTAACTTATATGCATGTAGAGTATTATACAAATTGATGAGTACGTTAACATTATTTATAACAATATTTAGAGAGACAAAAAATTTTTGTTGAAAAATGTCAAATTATTATTTGGTAACACATGGACTTGAAAGGGACATCGATTTTTCAAACTTTAACCCTTGAACTCCTGAGACTTCAGCAGTTCCAGTCAAAAAGTAATAAAATAAGCAACAAAATGGACAATAACAGCAAAAAAATGTATAATAAATCAACAAAATAATAAGTAACATGAATAAAATAAGACGCAAATGGCACAAAAGTGAAGAAAAATAATGAAATAAAATATCAAATGCGGAAATATAAAAAAAAAAAGGGACAAAATGGACAAAAACTAATAAATATTTACAAAATAATAACTTAACTTTGTTAAAATAAACCAAAATGAGGTATAAATAAATAAATAAAATTAAAATTTGGTTCCAGTAGTTTTAGTTTTGGCTTTTTATTTTCAGTTGCTTTTTGACACCTGTTTATTTCCATATGTCAGGTCCAAGAACAAAACACAGGATTTTTTTTTTCTTCTGAATTCAGAGGGTTCGTGGGGTTTCACCAGCATGTCTTTTGTTCGTGCTGGTGGAGTCATGGCTGCCTACTTTTTTTTATCATCTCCTGTTTCACTTCTATTGGTGGCGGGGGGGGCGCTTCTTCTTTTCATTCGCATTTTCATTCTTTTCAATCACTTGTGATGGATAACGAATACGTGCTGTGGTGGAGTTTCGGTGGGCACTCTCGGAGGGAGTCATGTCCTGATGCTGGGCCGGCACATGAATGAGGGTCAAAGGCATCATGGGTAGCTCCCTCATAGCCAATGGGACGCTACGTACAGTACATATACATGATGTATTTACGTACATGACGCAGTTACGTACAGTACATACAGTAATGTACGTAGTATTTATTTCTCTGGGTCCGGTTTGGTTTCGTAAACAGAATTTTCTTTCGTATTCAGAGACGAACAATTGAGCTAATGGCTTTTAGTTACTTGGGTTATTTGTTAGGTGGGTCTTTTGTAGGTAGAGATACCACTGTATATTATGTACATTAAGAATCTTTCTTCAGTCATTGAATTCTACCAAGTATTGTTCCGTTCTCCAAACACATATACTCTCTTCTGCATGTGCACTGTTTTATAAAGGTTAAAACTGGATATTTCAGGAGCTGATGAAACACATCCAGGATATGACATGTTGTTTTTCTTATTAACAATGAACACAACTGCATTTGTTTGTCTGTCAGATGCAGTCACACCATCTGAAACACAAAAAAACATTTATATTCTTATATTTGCAATACTGTTGGAGCTTATGTACAATTTTAAGGATGTTCACAAACTTTTTTCCACTACTATATATGCACTGGGTTGTTTTTGTTTTTTTTTTTTACTCATAGATCATACTTCCCTGGTTCTATTCCAACACCAGACCTTTCTGTGTGGAGTTTGCATGTTCTCCTCATGTCCGCATGGGTTTTCTCCAAGTACTCCAGTTTCCTCCCACCATCCAAACACATGCACTGATAGGTTAATTGGTTAATCTAACGTAAGAGATAAGAGCAAACTTTGTGTGAAATTTGCATGCTTTCCTAGTGTTTGTGTGAGCAGTGTAGGTTGATAATGGACTCTGCCCATAGAGGTATACTTACATTTTCCTACCACTGGTCAGGTGACGCGTACGCATTTGCATTTCTGCCCTCTGCACGGTGACGGTACTGATATGGTGTACTTCACCTCCCAAAGCCATAATTGATTAGAAAACAAAGTATAAATGGATCATTGAACTTCAAACCACTTGACAGTTATATCATTCAAATAAATTGAGTCACATGCTCCTGTGCCCACACCCACACCCTCTCCACAGCAGTCACCAGTTGCCCAAAGAGATCATCTCTGACACCATTACGTCAAGATATGATTTGTGCATGTGTGTATATATGTGCCAGAGGGTAAAGGTCGGTAGAAAAGGCACGATGAGGCTGTTTTACTGACATGGTTGACACTGTTAGACCATGTGCACCTCACTTGGGATCAAAGGGTAACTGATTTTGAAAACCGCTAGTCTCTGAAACTAATTTAAAATGATCAGTAGTGTGAATCCCAGCAGTGAGTCGCATCCTTTGCAGCAGCTGGCGAGAAGACTGAGGAGGGCACGCTGAGGTGGAAGGGTGCTGTTTGGCGAGGGCTCTTTGTTTTGGAGGCAACTTTGAAGCATGACAGCAATGTAAACAAACAGTTTGATGGATGGAGGCATTTTGTGAAGGGCCCAGAGTGTGAGGTGACAATGAATGGCTCGGTCTATTTTTGAAGTTTGTTTTCACCTCAGTTAAAAAGTTTGGCATTGTTGCTTGTGGAAGCGAGAAGGAAATAGGGAAGTGAAGGGTACACACAGTTAGGCATAGGCAGACTAGAAGGTCGCCTAGGGTCTTGGGGGCGCCAAGTCCCAAAGAATTAGAATATTAAGCTACTGTATTTTACGGACTATAAGACTTTAATTTTCTCACAGTGTGCCTTATATATGGATTAATTCTGGTTGTGCTTAGTGACTGGGAATTTTGACTTTTTATTGCATAATATTGACTTTTTATCTGATCATTTTTACTTTTTATCACATAATTTTGATGTTTTATAGCATAATTTTTAGCTTTTATTGCATAATTTTTACTTTTTATCTCATAATTTTGACAAATGTTAATTCCACAAAAAGGAAAGAGGGGTGCTCACCTAAGGCACCAAATTGGGCAGAACCGGCCCTGGGTAAACATGTGTTATAAAGAAGAGCTGCATTTGGAAACAAGTAATGACACAAGTAATATAATACATAACAAGTAATGTATATTTTAAAACATCTTGTTTAAACTTTGGTAACATTTAACTTTGGAACAACTTTTGTTAATTTTTTTCATCAAAAATGCTCAAATGACAGTTGGGGTATATTTGAGGGTTTACTCCACTGCAAAAAGTTTGAGAACCACTGTTCTAGGACGATCAACTGCAAGGCAAGAAGTTGCACTTGAGAGAGTAAATGGAAAACATTCTTCTGTGGAAATGTAAATATACATTGTTGTGTGTTCGTGTTTGCTGTTGAAAATAAAAGGTCAAGTACAGGGTTTTTCATCCTTTCTGACAGAAAAAACCTCACACTGCTTTGTGTTTACATATCGCTAAATAAACTCTTGTCATTAGTACATGTAGCAGTATTGTGTGAATTAATTTCGATCAGTGTATTCTCTAGTGAAACTAAACCCCCTCCCCTCAAAATCTGTCATGAAGACTGTACGACTTCTTCACAGACTGTACCTATGTGGATAGAAATTCAACACCCACGCATGTATCCGTAATATACAGTAGTTCAATGACGCAGTCGCTGATTACAGTCAGTTGTATTTGCCTCCCTCCAGATTCTCATTCACCACAGTCAGTTTGCCATTTGATATTGGTTCACCTCGTTGACTTCAGAGAACAGAAGCTAAATAAAGGAAAGGTTAATGTGCTGTTCTCATTTTAAGTATGCATCAGCCACTCCATGATACCATATCTGTTTCCAAAACAGGTACAACCATTAGCTATTGAGACTCACGCGCTGCTAGCACAGTCTGCATATGTGTGTTTGTGTGTGCGTGTGTGACTCACTCGATAAGGTAGCAGAAGACATGACATGGACCTGTCGCCTCACACACAAACGCTTCCATGCATACACCGTCTGTGCTGAGGCAGGAGAGGTGGGGATGTCTGGAAACACTACAGCCAAAGCAGCAGAGTTTATGGACTGTGAATGTGGTACATTGTGTCTGCTCCAACCAGATGCACCGCAGGGCAAAGTATTTGTAAGTCCCCAGTCTGAGATAAAGACTTGTGTAAAGAACCGTATACCTAGAATGGGTTTATCCATGAGAACCATCTTCTATGCATAATTCTTCCAGGAAAGAAGTCATAAATAATTGATTTGTTTCAGCTATAATAGAATTGATATATTATTATACTACACTTACTTAGGAAGATGCATTGCCTCGAGTAAATTAATGGATTTCTTTTTATTTCAGCCTTTATTGAATGGTATAGAAACTGTTACTTGGACATGTCCTGTAAAATAAAGAAATGCATTTTAGCAAGTCATGTCAAGTCAGTCACTGACATTTTATTACTCTCAGATGATATCAGAGAAAGTCAGAGGCAGACTGTTCTTATTCTTATCTTTTTGTGAAACTCTGTTCAGGCCCTGAGCCAAAAGAACAGGGAGTTGATTTCATGTGTTGAAGATGTCAACGTAGATGTGGAATATGGACTGACAGAGCGCTTATCTTTGCAATATCATAATTTAAGTTGCATGCTGATAATGGATATTTCACATGACTGAACACATTTGTGAGGGAAAGCATACAGTATATATTATATCACACTAACATGTATTTTCACAATGTGTGAATCTACCTATTACAATGTTCTTGACTGATTTTTAAAATAAATTAATATTATTATTTTTTCTTAATATTCCAATTTGGCCACACACAATTCAATTATGAGCCATATTGAAAAGTAGCAGGCGATGTGATGTTGTAATTAAAATATGTATAAACAATTCAGTATTCATAAATATTCACTCATTAGAGGACTTGCTAGATGGTACTCACATGCACGTGATAGAGAACCCATTATTACAGCAGATTGTACGTAGGTGACTTTGCCCTTGTACGTCTTTTTATTAAATGGATCTGAGCAATATACTTTAATTATGACCATAATAGAGAAGCTACAAGATCTAATTTGCTTGCTGTGACAGGTTGGGTGATAATGAGATGAATTATTTTGTGTAAAAGCACAACCAGAACATTTCAAGATAACACTGGGGGTTTATAAAGCTAAAAAAACAGAATCTAATTTGAAGGTAGATGAGATTTCTGCTGGTGCATGACTACTTCATCTCTACTGATTAGTAAACACACACACACACACATGTCTGAAATACACACATATGGTTAGTACAGATGGATGTGAATACATATTTGGGAAATGTGAGACCAGACCTGGCCTGCTGAGAGATGTATGGATATGTGTGTGTGTGTATCAGTGTGTGGCCAGTGAAACATACAGATTCAATAAAGTATTTTCTCACAGCTATGAATACAGACGAGCCACCCCCTCCCCTCCATAAGGCACAACAGTGGGGTTGTTACTCCCCTCTCTGTTTCGATCATCCTTAGTCCTCCTCCTTTGTTGTCTTACTCTATCTCTCCTTTAATCTATCAGGCACACTTCTCAGCAGACAGCCCCTGCTGTTTACTTTTAATTTCTCTCTGTGAATCCTAATTGCATGCTGTGTCTTTCTGGGGTCAGTTCTAATCAGAATTATGATAAGTGCATCAGACTCCCTAGACTCCCCATTTGAATTGCCTCCAGTGTTTTTGTGAAACACTTCACCATTATCAGTAGGTGGTCTCCAGTTTGCTGACTGTGCTTTCCAAACAAGCAAAATTCATTTTTAAAGAATTTGCATAGACTTCTTTGAGCGTGTTTCTCTTTAATTCAGTGTTTCTTGCCCTCTTGCCACATATACTGGCTCTTTTTCATTTATCTTCCTTGTCAGCGCTCATGAGGTCGGTCACCTCTGGGCTTCTGGGCACAACTATCTCCTCTTCCTTCCTTCTTCTTTTATATCCCCACACCTGTCCTTTATATCTCTACACTTCCTCTCCATCCTACTCTGTTTCTACTCTGGCACCTCTGTAGCCTTTCAACCTGGAGCCTATTGCTTCTCCAACACCTTTGAGTGTCTCTGGGCTTGTTCACACTGAGCACTTAAACATGTCTCAAGTGATCCAATTGCAAAGAAACAACTCCGCGTGTGAAAGTAGTCACACCAGGACCATGTTTCTCAGACCATATTTGGAAGCAGCCATAAGACATGATCACAAATGTAGGCTATACTGTGATAAGCTATACTACTGAAGCAAAAATGTAATGGAAGTTACAGTTCTGAGATGAAAGACAGAAAGTTTGGGGCTAGCTAACATTACTGTGTTGGCTAACAGTGTATATGAGGATAGACACAGAACATTACCTGTGTGATAACTGGTACATTTCAAGATACGTTTCCTTTGAATAAGAAGTTTGACAAACAAAATTGGACATTTTTTAAAAATCACTACATCTTTTTATTAAATGGATCTTAGCAATATACTTTAATTATGACCATAATAGAGAATCTACAAGATCTAATTTGATTTCTGTGACAGGTTGGGTGACAATGGGATGAATTATTTTGGAGAAATTAAAGCACAACCAGAACATTTCAAGATAACACTGGGAGGTTATAAAGCTAAAAAACAGAATCTTAGGCTAGCTAACATTAGTGTTGGCTAACAGTAGGTTTTATATGCGGATACAGACAGAACGTTAGCTGTGTGCTGATTGGTACACTTCAAGATATATTTCTTTTGAATAAAAAAAATTGACAAACAAAATTGGAGATTTTTAAAAACCACAAGAAAAGTATCAATAAGTATTTTCACAACTGGATCAATTAAAGCCGTTGTTCCAGAACAAATCTTTGGATCGGTTCAATATGTGAAAGCAAGAACCAAGCTGAGAAGAGTTGGTCTCAGCTTGGTCACAATCACTCCATAGGAAAGTTTGTTTACAGTGTGAACAGTAATAAAAGTGATAGAAATGGACAACTGCAGTTTTCTACCACTTCTGTCACCTGTGTTAGCTGTGTGATCAGATAGATGTGCATGCAGGTACAATGGCAGATATCTACTAATTCCATGTAGCATGGATGTTTGTTTTACTATTCATACTTATGTGGAATACCATGCATCGTATCAGTTCATAACCAGAACTTCTAAATATGAGAAACAGATTAGTGGAAAAAAAACCCTGTATATCCTGGGTTAAGTTCATTGTTGAAAAAAAAAAAAAAGAACCCAAACAACTAATCAATAACCTTCAATTAATTTCAATCAAAAGAGCATGGAAGCGTGTTGTCAGTCAATCAATCAGCACACAGCATGTGTAGCCTGTTAGCGGTTAACTTTTAGTTTTCATCAACACAAAAACAATAAGAGATTGGCAGAATGACTCACGACTCCTACTAGTGGGCACATTTATTATTTTTATTTAATCCGTAATCAGAAAAAAAAAAAAAATTTAATGTAGAAATCCAATATAAACACCTTAAGGGTTAATTTCCTTTATTTTCCTAGAAGGGAGCGTTGTCTGGTGTCTGCAGTTTACCCATCATAATACACACATAATACATAGCATTTGCATTAGCATATAGCACACAGTAGACAGTGAGTTGCCATTAATACACTTGAGGGCCAATTCCAGATCTTCACCGGCACCCTGGTCAAGAGGAACATGAAGAGCATTATCTGTTATCAAATAAACTCAGTGTAGAAATGTTCTGGTGTGACTGAGAAATTACTAAATCACTAACCACTACACCACCATTCCATTCCATTCCATTCCATTCCATTCCACTCCATCCAGTAATGCTGTCACTTCCAAAACATAATCAAAACTCAGATCATACTTTTATCACAGTTGATATAAAATGGGTGTGTGTGCATCTTTTCTAGAATGAAATATGATGACTTTGAATATTTACATGAATTGACCAACATTTATGGCAATTAATTATAGTGAACAACATTTAATGCTATTGTTGAGGTTAAAGGTGGTGCCATTGCATTAATATGAAAACCCCTTTGGAACTGCAATGACTATACAGTAGTTACTGTGGGACAGAGTTAGTTATTAAATACTTCTCTTCTTAACACATGCGGTTACAGTACTGAGCTGGCCAGGTGCTCTGTGTTCACTATTTTGAATTGCAAATCTATTCCTGCTCTTTAAGGGTGATCCATATTTACATGACCACACAAAAGACATGCCATCCCCAGTCACATCCTCTGTACAACACTTGCTCCTTTTTTTTTTCAAAGTAAATCTTAACCCATAAAGAGTCAAACAGCCATCACTGACTAAAAACATTGCTTAACTTTGAAACCAATAATCCTATCAATATATGTAAATAACTGATGTAAAATGCAGTTTGTCATCTTTTCATTATCAGCAGATATATTCCATTTAGACATTCAGAGGTTTCTTAGTGAATATGGAAATACTGTCATCTTCTTCAATATTGATTCATGACAAAAACTCATAGATTTTGCTAAATGTGGATGAACATGTTTGATTTTATGCTCAGTTATTGACATCTTTGTTGAAATAGTCACTTTTTTGAGTTTTCACTGTTTCTAATCTAATAGCCTTCATCTTTAATATGAACTTTTATGAACATCTACATGATTAGGTAGGAAAATACATCATTTTCACTGGGGGAAAAAAGGAAAATGGAAACATTGTCATCTTCTACAACACTGATTCACCAGTGGATGGTCACACTGGGCTTGTGTTCAGTTATTAATAGATTTGCTTATAGATTTTCCTTTCCTTTTATGATATGTGCTTTTTATAATGGTGCCAAAGAGACTCTGCTAAAATATATTTTCATTGCGTCTCACAATGACTATAAACTTTCTATTCCATTTTATTGTAATATACAGAGGATAATATTATAATAAATGGAAATAAATCATTGAAGGAAGGTTATACATAGAAAAAAAAAATCATTTGTGAATACCAAAGAAGAAGCACTGGGTTCTATATGGGTTGAACACTTGGAAATGATTGGATGGGAGAAGAATGTAGAATAAAAAATGTACAGTAATCAAGGTGAGGGCAGGCACTAAAACATACAAAATGATGTCTCAGATGAATCCAAAGTACCTTTGTACCTTTTGCTTATTCTTACATCAACTATCCATGTCTCATTATGAAATTGATTCTCCATGTCCTTGAGGCATGAGCAATATTGGTTTATCATTTGAGACAGTTTATATGCAAAGAAACCTGGTGGGTGGGGGTTGCATGTGCCTATACTCAAATAGGGAGAGAGAGTCCATAAAGATCATATTGACTACTTTTCTGCATTTCAACTCACGCAGTGTAGTCGCTGCTGTAGACCAACAATATCCACTGAAATATGGGATGAAGTGGCTCTAAGAAGAACTCATGTGATAACCCAATAATGAGAACAGAGTGTACTGTACTGAGACTTAAAATAGCATAGATGACTTATGCTGCCCCTTTCACTCATGTGAATGTTGTGTGTCTGTTTATGTTTTTGTTAAGCATTCTTCAAGGTTAAAGAAACAATACAAGTGAGATAAACAAGACATAGAAGAAAATGAGGAAGAAGATAGAACATAAAACACAGTAGAAACGATTAAAGGGCAATTTAATTTACATTAATATTTAACTTGTGCAGTCTTTGAGAAACTGAAAAACATAGTACAAGGCATGTAAAGTGAAATATATAAAAGCTCTTTCTAGGTAGAGCATCCTTCATTTGCATGGCTCATTGAATTACTCAAAAGGATCATGCACACTGATATTTTCTGTTTTCCAAAACTGACCAGAGATCAATAATAAGCTATTTTGCAGAGCTTAGATGTGTTTATATTGGGATATTTTTCATGCATTTTGTTTTGTCTTTTTGGATATGCCAAATAGATGTATTGATGTTGCTCTAGTGGGATGTCATTGAATGAATTATGTAACAGCCTTGGTTGGTTATAAAGGCAACTGTGCGGGGAAAAAAAGTACTTGCAGTGTTATCGTGACAAATAATAACATAACCCCAGCACAGATGCATGTTGCATGACTCACTACAGCCTCTTAATGCATGGTATTTAATGACAAGCCACAGACTGTCAAAGATTAAAGAACAGGAAGAGTAAAAACAGCCATGCATGAAAGTTACTTAATGACATTTTGTACCAGGGCGATCACTGAAGCACTAACCAATTTAAAAGTGCAATTTTGTCTATTACAGTGAATTGAAAGGATATTGGATGATACATTATCTTTATTATTTAGTGGTGACATTTTGCTAATATTATGAAATGTGTGTTTTCATGGGGTTTTTCAAACATCATTTTAAAAATATCACTGACTTAAAAAGGACGTAACTAGCAAATACATGTACCCCACTTTTGTTTATTTCATGTTCTTTGTTTCTTTTAGGAAAATCACTTTATGTGGAGACCACAGTTGGGTTAATACATTGACTGCCTGTGCCAGAATTGCACCTACACTATTTCTCTTTCCTCTCTTTTTTCCTTCACTGCATGTCTCATCTGCTACCTCATTTACTCTTCAAAGAGAGAGCAAAGCATCTGTCTATTACGAAGAGCCCAGGGCGCTCTGCAGAGTTGTGTTAAGTAATAACAACCAGTGACGTCAAAGGCTCTCCGTCTGAGTTGGAAAGAGGGAGGGCAAGAGGGAGGGGAAAAAAAGGATAAAATCAAAGGGAGGAGGGGAGACAGACATGGAAGCGATAGAGTGTGAGTTCTCCCTGACTTGTGTGTCAGTTGTTGTTATTATATGTTTATGTGTCACTACTGTATTGTATTGAAAACAAACAGTGTGTAGCATCTTAGTTTTTAATTACAAGCTGTGGGATATTGACATGGTTTATGTTCTGTCTTCATCAAAGGCTAATACACAATTACTGCAACCATTTTTCCCAGTATATTTTCCTTTTACTACTGATCCAGGAAAATGCAGCAGCAAAACAGACTATTATATTCCATCCCATAGTTACCACTAACAACAGTATCATATAAGAGGAGGTTGCAGGTTTATCTCACAGACCGGAAGCTCATCTCCTGCTGTCAGGGTGAGATCAAGAGATGTTACTTTAAGATTGTGAGAACACGAGGCTTATGCAATAAAAACTGAATACAAATGGGCTTCTTCAACTGAGCTGGTTCCTGTTGAAAGTGATGTTGTGTTTCCTCAGTGTATGTAAGCCTTAAAACACCTCCACCAGCCCTCACGAGTCAGATTCAGCTAAAACCTTGGGGTTAAATTATACTCAATTTTTCATTCCATGCATGTTCTTGTCCCTAGAGTTAAAGCACAGACACAACTGAAGACTGGTTGACGGATTACAGATCTTAGAGCATTACACTCATAAGTGCAAGTGACAGAAGTGGCAGTGAGTGCAGGATGAATTAGAGGATTACACTCTAAGACAATATAGCAGTATTAACACAGCTCATTATGGCTGCTGACCTTCTTTAGTCAGGTGACCACTGTTACATGTACAAATTAGTTATGATTAAGCAAAATACAGTATGTAAACTACTATAAACAACCGTGAAATGTGCACACACACACACACATAAACCCCACCTATATGGCTTTGGTCCTAGACATCATGTGACACTGGATTGCACTGAGCTGTTTACAGTGAAAACAACCCAGAAGATCTTGCCAAGACTGTGGAACTCACAGTGTTGCTGGCAGCCACCTTACTCTCCCACCCACTTCCATTGTGAATCAGAGTCCACAAGACGATGTAGAACCATATAATCTCTCCTCTATTCTTCCTCTGCCTGATCTATCATTGTTGCAATGTATTTGATCCTCACAGCACTTTCCACCGGAGCCCTTTCACACACATTTTACAGCTCACATGACTCCACTTGGCAAACCTAAGTGCCTAAAGAATGTCTAAAAGTCCACTCTGTCAGCAAAGGAAATACACAGTCCGGCAGCTTTTCCTTTTTCATTACAACCGCAGCTGCTGTGATGACAAAAGTACAGCTGTCAAACAAGATCACATCATATAAAAAGATATGAATAGGAGAGAAAAAGCTTTAAAGCAACAGGAGAAATTGTGAAAAAAAAAGACTGCAGTCCGTGTGATCGAGGCATGATGGAATAAAACAAAAGAAATGATGTGACTTTTTTATTCATCACTGCAGAGTATAGTTTGAAATACTAATATGTACATATTTTCTTTTTGGTGCAGATGTGAAGATTGAGTTACAGTGACATTGTGAAGCAGTGACTTCACATCATGAATATACACCTATGTGTGTTGGTACACTTTAAATTTGGCAACAGCGTGCGTTCAGCCGAGCAATGACGTGCGCAGCCTACATCAGCACCTTGGATACGGGCACACCATTCACCGTAGGGCTCCTGCCCCGTTTTCAACCAATCAGCTCTTGTGTTTTCTAGATAGCATTCAGCACCACCCACACTGCTGCCTGTATTGTTCCGCTGTAGGGAATCTCCTCATAGGCAATATACGTTTATCACAAACCGTGCAGGTTTTTATGGCACGTTACTAAGTATGACCAATCTAATCGACATAACATAAAGAAATTATTTGATAAACGTGATCTAAAGTGACTAGAAGAAACATGTCGCTGCGTTTTTAAATGGAAGCGACACGTGTTCAGCAGGACTCAGCCTATCAATTAATAATAGCACAGTGCCAATGTTATTTTCCTACACCGACGGTAAAAAAAAACAAAACAAAAAAACAGGTGGAAATAGAATTGCGAAAGTAAAAAATTATCTCTAATCAAACAAAGTCACATAAATACGACAGTTTATCTCAAGACAAACTACACAGAGGAATACCTCTTTATATAATATGTTTCTGCGTTAACATTAATTACTTTTGCCTTTTGCTGTCAGCACAGACCTAGGTTATCTCTGACGCAAGCACTCATCACAGGCGTCTCTCCCATTTCACAGGATCATATGTCTCCAACTGACAGCTGTGAGCGACCAATCAGCTCACAGTTCGTAAATCACTCTGAGGGCGGGACTTATATTTCCAACCAATCAGAGTCGACCGTATTGTTTTGACCTCTGAAACCGCATCACCGCCTACCTCGTGCCCATGGCGGAGGAAAGCTATAAATAAAGGCAACAGTGTATCAGGAGGGGGACGAAGTTGCAAAACTCCCGAGTAGGAGGGAGCTACTCTGCAAGCCTGCTGAAAAGAGGAAAAAACGCAAAATAACCTTAAAAATAGAAACCGAAGCAAACCGCAAACGCCAATCCTCCGAAAGCTACATGTACTGGAATACTTTTTTGTAATGTTCATAATATATTCTATGTGAAGAAAGTATTTATACTTTTTTTCTATTTGCACTAACTAACGGTACTTCAGAACTACTGAGAATCTTTATTTTTTACACAAAAGTAAGTATATTTCAGCTGGTTTTCTCTTGTTAGTCGTGCTAATTGTGACATAAATGTATATATGTAGCTTGGTGTCGTACTGTAGCTCTATTCATACTTACTAAGCTGATTTGCTGCGTCAGTCCGTGAAGTTAGGGAGGGGTGTATCTATCTATCTATCTATATATGTGTGTGTATTTTCAGGAGCGTGCTTGAGATAAACTCTATATTATTTTTTACCCCTTATCTTAGTTTGGGATGGTTATGATGTGCCTCTTATAAATGATGATAATTCTCTTTTACAGGGTCGAAATACGAATATACTGTATTCTCGCATATTGCATTCATATTTCAATCCACACTAGTGTTAAAGCAGGCAGATGCTGTACGTATTTGTGAAACTGTAATAGTATTTTCAATGAATAATACGATTTAAGACCTGTAGCCCTTTCGCAACTTTGAGGAATCTCCTGAAAGCGTTTGTGTTAAAGGGAAGCACAATTATCAAACGATAAATGTAGTAAATCTTTTTTATACCAGAGGGTGAATTCATGAACTTTTAGGTGTTTGAAATTTCTGACTGTCCGCGAACGCATCGTGTCTAATGAATGGTGATCCGAGGCTCTTTATTTTTTCCTCCTTTTTTCATTACTGCATTTGATCGTTTATGTTCGTCAGCGATGTTGATATGAATATTTAAGTTCCCCTTTCTCGTCTAGATTGACCAAACACGGGTGTAGTCATGGTGGCTTATTTCGACATGGTTTTAAATGTATAAAATTGACTAATCGCGACGATTCACGCATATCAATCGGACTAGTCCCTGTGACTGTAAGTCGGAAATGAACCCCAAGGACTCGCATATAAGATATTTCCCGAGTTAAATTCGGCATTTTTTAACTAAATGCAACAATCAGTTGTCGTCCTATGTATTCTACTACGACCACCAGTCTATTATGTAACTAGATTCCCGAGACCAAGTCCGAGGTTAAAATGATCAATACCCACTTTTTGATATTTACATAAATGACATAAACACCACCAGTGACAAGTCAATAGGAAATAATCGCTGATCCTAGACCAGTGGGCTCTGCCTTAGTATTTTTTTTTTTTTTTTGCAATAATCAGCTGCCTTGTCATTGTGACTCAGATTAAGCTTATTGTGTTGAGTGACACCACTAAGCTCAGAACTATACATGTGCTTAATAGTTTATAATGAATCAAAGAAATGGCAAACTGAATGCCTCTCCTAACGTCATTATGTAAGAAAATCAGCATTTTAATCATTATTCCTGCCTCTAATACTGCACAACATGTTGGAATGAATAACTTATAAGTATTATTTTACTCTTTATCACTTGCTACAGGAAATAAAATCACCCTGTGGAAGGACACCACTTCTACAAAACCAGCACTTTTGCTTTGAACCAGCTTTATCCCAGTTTTGGTTGCTTTTGCCATCCTGCCTGAAGAGCATCCGAGTTGCCAGCCACGGATAAACAAATTGCATCCAGTGGACACATTCAAGGTCAGATACACCTAATTTTCACCCAACTGGTAAACTTCAGCAGTCAGCTATGCAGCTTGAAATCCAAGTAGCTCTCAACTTCATCATCTCATACCTGTACAACAAGCTGCCGAGGCGGCGGGTCAACATTTTTGGTGAAGAGCTGGAAAGGCAGTTGAAGCAGAAATATGAGGGACACTGGTACCCAGACAAGCCATATAAAGGCTCAGGATTCAGATGCATCCATGTGGGTGAGAAGGTTGACCCTGTGGTGGAGAAGGCAGCCAAGGAGAGTGGGCTGGACATCGAGGATGTCCGCAACAACCTGCCCCAGGACCTCAGCGTGTGGATTGACCCCTTTGAAGTGTCCTACCAGATCGGGGAGAAGGGGCCTGTCAAAGTATTGTATGTCGATGACAGCAATGAAAGTGGAGTTAGCAATGGGGGACTTGATCTGGACAAGGAGATCAAGAACAGTTTCAATCCTGATGCACAGGTCTTCATGCCCATCAATGAACCTTTGACCGGTACCTCTCCAGGCTCCAGCTCACCCTCTCCTCCTTTCGGCCACTCAGCAGCAGTCAGCCCCACATTTATGCCCCGTTCTACACAGCCTTTAACCTTCACAACCGCCACCTTTGCCGCCACCAAGTTTGGCTCCACTAAGATGAAGAGCAGCGGACGCAACGGCAACAGTGGTAGTAGTGCTGGGAACAAGGTGGCACGTACCTCTCCCACCAACCTGGGCCTGAATGTGAACAGTCTCCTGAAACAGAAAGCCATCTCCACCTCCATGCACTCTCTGTACGGGCTGGGCCTTGGAGCGCAGCACCAGAAGCCCTCAGCCCTGTCCCCCAATGCCAAGGAGTTTGTGTTCCCCAGCCTGCAGGGCCAAGGGAGCCAGAGCGCTCTCTTCCCCGACAGCTCCCTCAGCCTCAGCCCGCTGCAGTACAGCAATGCCTTTGACGTGTTTGCGGCCTATGGTGGCCTTAATGACAAGTCCCTCATGGATGGCTTGAATTTCAGCTTGAACAACATGCAGTATTCTAACCAGCAATTCCAGCCAGTTATGGCCAACTAGTACACATAAAGGTACTACTTAAGCTACTACTTCACACAGAAACGACCAGAGATAATGTGACGGGGAGGGGGGGAAACAAACAATGCACATTTTGAAAAAAACATTAAAAAAAAAGTGTAAACAAGAACAGAATGTCAAGGATAAAAGGAAAAAAAGTGACTTGTCAGCTGTAAGATCTTTGTTACAAGTCTAAGAGCATGAGCCCGAGGGTGAATTACTTTGCCCCCTTGAGTTGTAACTTTTCTTTCTTTCTTTCTTTTTTTTTTTTTTCCTAAAACGATGAAGCTTGTAGTACAAGATGTCCAAGCTTGGTTACCTAAACTTCAACATGCATCATTGTTATTTCTTTTGCCAACCAAGCACAAAATATTTTTTTTTTATGTAACTGTTTTAAGATATAAAAAGAGAAAAAAAAAAAAGACACCACCACAAGTCATGGCCTCTCAGTATTTAAACATAACTGGACACCGCCAATTTTTTCAAGAAAGTGGCATAAATAAGTGGGATTTCCTGGTCTTTTTTCTAATTGTATAATTTAATTTAGTACAGAGTTTGTAAAATATCAGAGTATCTATTGTTTCTACGACATGGTATTGCATTTATATCTTTTTACTACTCCAGTGATCTGTGATGGCTGCAGCAACTTTATGTTTTCTTTTTTTATTGAAATTATAAAATGAATCCATCTTTAAAAAAAAAAACATTGACTATTCTAAAGATTGTGTACAGAATATTCCGTAGTGGTGGGATTTAAGAATATTTGCTTTTTTTGAAAAACATAAGAGTTGTATTTTCTGTTAAGAGTTTAAAGATTTTTGCTATATTATGGACAAAATGTAATCGTATATTAATTTTGTACCTACATTGTGCAATACTTGATAAAACAAACGGTATAACAAAGTATTCTGAGTCAGTGTCTTACATGTTAAAAGGGACTGATAGTTTATTAAGTTTGTATTAAAAAGCTTGAAAATAATCACACTTGTTCAGTTTGTTATTGATCTTTGTACTTTATCTTAAATGAGAATATGAAGGCTTTTGGAGGCATTGCAGTGGAATCTGTGCACATAAACATTATAGACTCCAGCTTGACACATTAAAGTGAATATTTCTAACTGATAGATTGCAGGTTTAGTTCTACACTAATGTTATCAGGATGATAATGCATAACATCCTTTGACACATTCCCTATCTATCTATAACTCACTCACACTTTAAGCTCTCAGTTACATTTGTTCACACCACACAGGTTTTTGTGGCAAACAGTGGGCATGTTTCATGAGACACAGAAACGGGGTGTGACTGTGTTAAACCCTGAAACCTCCTGCACTAAAACCTGGGCCCTGAATGATATAAGGCTCTAAAACCAATGGCAAAAACTTGGGTTTAACCTCTGAGAATACCGATCTGTGATACTAATGTCACATGGGAGGAAATGAAATGGGTTATTGTAGCTTTCATTACCTTATCAGCTCACCAGACTGGAGGTAACAGGGTAGGCAGACATATTTTAGGAACAAATCACAAATCAAAATGCTTTTATGCATGATTGAATGGTGCTGCCATTTCTCTGCACACTGGCTTTGCTGTAGCGAATAGACCAGAGCAACATTTAAAGGCAAATAAGGAGTTAGTAGAGTCACTGATTAACTGTAATAGTAGGACACACTAAAATATAATGAAAAACAGTAGGTGTGTCTGAATATATAGCTGCTCAATTCAGCCAGTGTGTAATGCATAACAGGGAGTCCAGTCCATCCAGGATAGAATGGGATCTAGTCATGAAAAGTACAATACATTTGTGTGATTAAGAGATGATATAGTATATTATAAACCAGGAGTTATTTGATGAAGTTGAAATGATTATATTCGAGGTCAGTCTTTGTCACTCCTGGTTATAATTTCAGTAATACTTGCTCTTTTCCTCTCCGAAAGTAAAAATAGATTTTCCTGACGACCAATGAATAAGTATGCAGCTGGTGTTGAAGTTGAGACCCCTGTGATGATACTGTAGCAGAGCTGTTGCTTTTGATAAGACTATCGTGCCAGGACTGGCTGACTAAAACCCGACCCTGCTGGTGTATCATGATCCCTCTGAGGCTGGCTCATCATCACTTGTCTGTCCTCGTGTCCCCTTGATACACTTGGGGCTCCGTAGGCTGTCGAAAGTTCAGTGTGTGTGTGTGTGTGTGTGTAGTTGTGAGGGTTTATCTGCTGATGCTCTGTGTGTAATCGCTCTGGTGGGAGTGGGTCTGTTTATCTTGGTTTGTGACACTGGTCCTGCTTGTGTCGGATCGTTCAGGTTGATGAAAACACATCGGTGAAGGATTGTGATTAGTTGTTGAACACCTCCTGTAGTTGTGTTAAGAGCAGGAAGGACAATCATATGAGATGAGATCACTACGTCAGTATTTTTTTTGTCTCCACTTCCTTTAAATTAAGTTAAACATAAAAGCAACACTCCTTTAATTTTTTTTGTAGTTTAGTTTGATGAAAATTACTGTTAATCATTTCAGAATAATAAGGTAGAGGAAGGTTTTGAGTATTTTATTGTTCATCCCAGGTGGTAAATGGCCCACTAAAGGTTCCAATCTGGCCCACAGGATGAATTGAATATACCAATAATCAGTTGATTGTCAAAATTGTTTTAGCTCAGGTTAAACTTACAGAACAATATGAACTGAAGCGGGTCAGACCAGTAAAATACTGTCATAATAAACTAGAAATAATGACAACTCCAAATGTTTTAGTATAAAAAGAAAAATGACATGAAACTGTTGACATTTTTTAAACTAAATCTGAATAATCTAAACAACCTGAAATATCTTGAAAGAAATAAGTGCAATTTTAACAACATTCTGTTTTTAAGAAACTTTAAGCACTTCCATAAGGGTCAAAACATAGTATTCAAAATCTCTATGACAGGACATTTTAGAAACAATTTGACTGCTTCGTGTTGCTAGATGACACACATTTTTCCTTTTAAATTATTTTTTGCTTTAGTTGGATCATAAGGGATTATCCAAAACAAGGAGCTATAATAAACAGGAACGGCAATTAATAAAAGGTCATTCTGTGATGGGACATTACTGTGTTTTGACTCATAATGCAATGTTCACTGTTATTATTTCTCTGGTCTTGCCCACTTTAGATCCAAAGAGAAGTCGTTCATTTGCCTGTACATAAGTGTACATAACTGCAAAAATGCTCGATAAAGGCAGCAGTTCAGACACATCTCAGGAAATAATTTGTAGGAAAGTGGTGTCCGTTGAATTTGATCCCTTGACTAAAATGAGTTTGGCATCCCTGCTGCACATCATAAAAGCTTTTTTTTTTTTCTCAATCCAGGCATGCAGTAGCCACCTACGTTGCAGAGAAGACATTTTTTTCCCACACAACTCTTACTGATGCATGTATAGAAAGAACAGTAAACTGCTTTTAACGTACTTTATGTGCAGTTTGAGTCACAGCAACTTCCTCCTTCCCTGTTACTGAAGGACAGTGAAGTCAAATGAGCAATAGCAGAATGAGGAAGTACAGAGAAGACGAGTAGATATGAGTGAAGGGTAAAATGTGGTTGAGAGTAGCATAAAGGAACACAGAGACGGGAAGCTTCTAAAGAAAGAAGAGGCAACAGGATAGGCATGGAGCAATGTTCCAGGGACACATTGCCAGCACCCCTATTGATGTGAATCCAGTGCCAACCCCCCCACCCCCCCACACCGCCTGTCATAAAAACAGGTGGAGCTCAGCTCAGCTTGTGGTCCCAGCCGACAAGGCCTTATGGTAATGTCACCCTCCTCAGCAGTTAATGGCTTTTCAGTCCTTTGCTTTAGTCCCGATCCCTCACCCCATCTATTTCTGGAAACATGCTGGAGCTGATTGAGCAACGATAAGCTGGAGGGAATTCTGCTCTAGTCTGAACATAACTGCACCACACCTTATCTGTACCACACAAGGGAAAGTGAAGGATCCCAACCCAATATAGCCCAGTGTCCAACTGATGTTTATGTTTTTTTTTTTGTTTTTTTTTTTTTTCTGTCTGTCTTTGTACTTATTTGAAGTCGTGATGAAAGAAAAAAGTGAAAAATGTATGCTTTAGAAGTGTGCGAGCTAATGAGAAAGATAATGTTTGTTGACTGGTCTCACAGTAGCAGCTTAAGAAAGTATCAAGGGTATTGACACAGTTGCTTTAAACAGTTGTGCACACACCCATTTGGAACACATTAGCTGCTACTGAATCGCACAGACAAGAAAAAGTTCCATTAGTGCAATATCATTTTGAGCTGTAATGATATTAATACAGCCTGTAAACAATTAGAACACCCCCAGAACTACTGTATAGGCCTGCAAAGGAATGCATGTGCAGTGGTATGTGATAGCTAGCTTTCCTGCCTTTCCTGTGAAATACATCTCAATCCCCCATTTATCACACACAAACACACAAACACACACACACACACACACACACACACACACATGCACTGTAAGCTCTATTTAGAATGTGTGTTGCATAGTGGGAGTAGTCCTGTTTACTTTGTACATGGTAGATATCCCCGGCAGACACTCGTACACCCAGCCCTTTAAACTGCGGCTGCTCTTATCTGCAGAAGAAAAGCAAAAACAGACACACCGTCCTAAACACCCCCACCCTACCCCTGAAGGTGACGTAGGCTCAGTTTCCAGTGTAGTCTATCACACCACTGCTATACCTGCAAATGAGTCCCCATAATACTTTGCAGCTGTGGAATGAAGTCTATATTCACAACAAGGCTGTTTTGCAAAGTTTTGCATCTCAGTGTGTTCTGCCTTATCATGTAGAAATAACTCTTATGTTTTGTCTGGATTTAGCTGTGATCACATATTTGCATAATATGATAAGAAAGTTTCCTTACAGTTTATCCTTTTTGCAAGTCGTAACATGCTGGGTGCCACGTCAAGAATTGTTCAGAAAATTGATGATGGGTGAATATAGCTACTAAGGGTGTACTGTAACTCTACTTGTTTGTACCAAAGCGTTTCAGATAGAGGCCTTCGATACAGTACAGAGGTGCACCAAATGAATACATGAAGCCTATGAAGAATGCAAACACTCGCCTCAAGTTTCCACAGGAACCTTGAAGCGGAACACACACATTATGAACAGGGTGGCTACTTACAGAACCCATGTGTAATATTTGATATCCTAGACCAGACCTGGGTATTGTACAGCCTGCAGCTCAATAGTTGACCCTGACTGTCTCCCATGAGGTCATTGGCATATTAAAAGTCAAAGAAAATATATATATAATCATACACTGTAAACCTGAATGTTCAAAATAATGAAATATATTAAGTTGTGAATACTCAAAGTTTCAGAAATAGTACTACTAACTCAAATGTATTAAGTTGCTGTAATATGTTCTTGTTTTTAAGTACTTACAACTAATATATTTTTTTTATTAAAGGGAACTATTGTGGATATAAGTCAACATAAGTTAACGTATGAGGTATAACTTAGTGGAATTAAGTCATTAAATGCTGATAATGATATTGTACTGTTATTTCTATTGATTCAAATAAGGATGATTGGAAAAAATAAACTTAACTGATTTAGTAGATGCTGAAATACAATTTCAGAGCACTCCAAATAACCACCAATATCTATTACACCAAAAGAATTACAATCACAAAACATGGTAGTTTTATTCAGGGGCGGCTGTGGTTCAGTTGGTAGAGCGGGTCGTCCAATGACAGAACCTTAGAATACAAAGAATTAGTATTTTATAGTTCATGAGTTATGTTTCATTTTTAGCATACTTTAACAAGCATCTAAATTTTAAGTTCTGGAAAATATTATTTTTTAAGTTCATCAACTTAAACTAATTGAGGCAATCGATTGCCTTTTTTTTTTAGTTCTGCTAAGTTATTCGGGTTTACAGTGTTGAAGGATCTGCTACATTGACATTTGTTAACATGTACTTTTCATACTTAGCATGAAGCTAATGTACTGATCTGTTTGTTGGTCAGTTGAACAGCCCATGAAGATGTCAGCTAATGCCAAAAAATGAATGACTGATTCAGAATGCAGAGTTTAAATTTCTCATATGGCCCCATAGGAACATGAATGACCCACCTTTGTCCTAGACAGACGTTTAAGTGGTCCCCACACCATACACATGGTGAACATGAACCAGAATGGCAGCTCAAGACTAGCGTCACAGATACAAAGCCAAACTTGAGTGACCCTCCTTCTTCTCTCAAGCCTCAGATTTAGGAATATTTCAGATTTCCTGTCAGTTATATCAATGGAAATACAAGACCACAATACAAGAGTGGAGTACTTGCATTGTTATTTTTTTATTTATTAATTTATTACCTCCGCCAAGGACGTTATGTTTTTGTCATTTGGTCTTCTTCTCTGTACCAACAACATTCCAAACCCATTTTTTCTGTACCATGACACCTCAAATAACTACTATATAAAGTACAGGGTGTCCCATAAGTCTCCATACAAAGAAAAAATTTACATTTCTTGACATAAACCGGTTTTGTTTAGTATATACTATGCTATATACGACTGGCATTTCCATTCATTGCTCTTTATTCAAATGCATTCTTTGGATTATCTGAAATATAAAGAAATTCATGTTAGAACCATACATGCATACCATACATGTATCTCCATGTATGAAGACTTATGTAAAATTATAAGGGACCTGCACTTTACAAGTAGCTATTTTATACTATTCTCTTTTATTTTGTCTTATTTGACTTAATGTGTTTATTAGATATGAAACAGTACTGCACCACTAATCTAATTTAATACTGATAAACCACAGGATTGAAACTTTCTTGCATGTTTTTATTAGGGATTAAAAGCAGCATTGTATAAAAACTTGAATATAGTTACTATGTATTGTACTTTTGCTTGATTAAGGTACATTGTGTTGGTATTAAATGTGTCATTAGTGACTACATACGACTAAGGTTCACCTGTATTTTAGTGTTGTAGTGTTTGTGTTGGCTTCCTTCCATCATACAAAGACATGCACTTTAATAGGTTAACAGGCCATTCAACTGTAAGAGTGAATGGTTGTTTGTCTGTACACGTCTGCAATAAACTGGTAACGCGTCCAGGGTGTACCACGCCTTTGCCTTCTGGTATCGGGAACAGGATGCCCCCCCCCCCCTCCCCCCTCCCCATGATCCTCCTGAGGATTAAGCAGTTTAGAAAATGAATGAATAAAAATGCCATTGTGTTCAACTCTTCGGTCTTATGTGGCAAAACCACAAACCAAACCACTTAGAGCTGCTATTACATGATCCTATTATCTATGTAGCCCAAAATCCAGGTAGTGTTTGACCGCTTACTCACAGAGGTAGAGATGCAACAGGCTGAACAAGACTAAACTTTTATACCCGTGACATTTGGATCAGGTTTATCAGCTGTTTCGTGTTCATTCTAGAAACTTCACAGCTTCACTCCATAAACTTATGCAACAAATCATTAACCCATAAACACCCAGTAGTATTTTTGTGTCAGTTCCCAAGTGAATTTTTCTCTCAATTTAACCTTTCTTAACCCTGTAAATCCTGAACCATTAAATCATTGACAGAAAATTCCAGTTCTCTGAAAGTGGTGCCTTTATTGGTCCTTCTGAACAAACCCCCCCCCCCCCCCCCCCAATTTTCTTTTCAAATATTTCCATGTATGAGTTTCAATTTTGTACCATATATGATACATCAGGTTTTAATGCTTATTTTTGAACAAACAAAAACATAATGTAACCCCTCCAGTGGATTATCCATGTATTGCATGTATCTAATTATATACACCAGGCTTTTCAAGAAAAAAAAGGTAAACTGATAATGTAGGCGACCTCAAATCTCATCTATCAAATATGATACATTTGGGGGTTATAGGTTTAAGCAATTTATCACTATTAATTACAATATCATGCTCGATATTTTGCATTCTAGACCACAATTGATCTATTTTCCTATATTTCATTTCATATTTTTAACTTAGATGTTAAAAAATATAAGTAAGTGAAGATAAACCAAGTGTCTCCATCTGTCATTGATCCAACTTTATGGGGTTTACTGATGAATCGATGATGTAGAAAATAATGGAGTTTCCATGATAACTACACAGCCTCTGAACATTCAAATGGATCATATCTGATGACCACGAAACAATGACAAACTGCATTTAACAACAATTATTTACATATATTTATAGTATTAATGATCGACATGTGTGAAACAGTTTAGATCAATAGATGGTTTTTGTCATCTGTGGATGTTTGGCTCTTTATGGTCTTTATCCAATCAGAGAAAAAGCCAATAAAAACAATTCTGATTGATTACATGGCATGAAACCTGCGACCCAAGGTGAATTTTTAATCTTCCTATGAGAACACAATCCCATATCAATCAGGTTTTCCAGAAGTTTCCAGAGCCACACACACACACACTCATTTTATTGACGCTTCACAACCATGAATTGAATATATTCACATAGGAATCGATTAAATACAGTTTAAAACAACTGCAGTAAATGCTTATATTCAAAAATTTTAAAAAAATCAACGTCACAGTGTCTGGCTCAAGTAACGATGTGATCATTAGTGGATTATCAGGTTATTATATTGTAGGGTGTGTGTATATAATGGGTGTGGGTATGGGTTGGGTGTGGGTGTGTGTGACTGTACTGTATGTGTATACGTGCATAGGTTTGTAAGGGCTTGTTTATGAATAACCAAAAGCTAATGTTGCATATTATATGATTAGACACTAACAGTCTGAGGCCATTGGGGGGGTAGAGCTGGATGAGCTGTGGCTGCTGCCTATTGCCTTTCAGGCACAACTGTTATTAAATTTTTTACTTTTTGTGTTATTTTTAGGACTGTCAAAATCATCATGATTAATCTGATTAAAAATTTTAACACACATAAATGTTACAGTTGCTTTGTTGAAACTGTCAAATGTATTGAAAAAACATGTTAATTGTAAATATATTGTTTTGTATATTTTTTGCCACATTTTCTTGTGTTGCTAAATATGTTTTGTAGGAAATTTGAGCAAAAAAAAAAAAAAATCCCTCGAGACAATTTTGATGGGGGTTTTCTTTTGACTGAATCACTTACAATTTAAAATACCACATTAACGCAAAGCACACCTTAGATGATGTTAGCACTTCGGCTAATGCATCACCCAGCTTGGATAAAAATGTGCAGGTAGATTCCCTTCTTTATTGAGTCTGTTTGCCTGTGCAAAATGAAATGCTTGCGTACTATAGAGGAAAAAAAAGAATAATCATGGTTAACTGAAATGAATCCAATGCAACCTTTTGATTAATTTGATTAAAAATTGTAGTCATTTGACAGCCCTAGCTATTTTTCCCTTTATGTTTTCCATTCCATTTATGTCTGAACTAAACTAAACTAGACTGCAGGACACAGGAAAAGTATTGTATCATAATATTTTACACAGACATTTTCCCCCCAATAATTAACATGTAGAAATACCTCTTCACCTCCTAGAGACCCACCCACCCACTACACTGTAATATCACTACTTGCACTTAAGTGAAGGGTCTCTTCCCTGTTGGAAATTGGCAATCAGGCCTGTGCAACCTATATGGCTCTTATTAATGCTCATGCCTATTATGTTTTCCATTAAAAGACACCATCAGTCTGTACAGGTAACCATTTTCTCCATCCTCCGCAAATTGTCCTGAATTGTGTGGAACTTGGCTACCTTCAGCGTTGTCGACATGAATCAGGCTCATCTTGTCAAGTGCAGATGAATCAGTGCTATCCAATCTGCAGATCTGTGGCACTGTTGGTGATGGTGGGAGAGTGTGGAGTAGAGGAAGGTATGGGCCGTGGACACCTGCTATTCATCATGTCCTGGTGTGTCTGGTTCCTGTGAGACAGAAAGAGGAGAAGGAGAAGAGTGCAGTAATGACTGAATGTTTAGATAATGCTCCTTATAACGGCTTATTTGTGGCCAGGATATGTTAGGAAAACACTCTACAATAGGGGTGTCAAGCTTATTGTAGTTCAGGGGTTGTATTCAGCCCAACACTGGAAAAAATCTAAATCTTACAAAGTGTATTTTTCTCAGTCCTATTTTTTTTTAGTCATAATACTTAAAGGGATAGTTCACTATTTTTCACACGAATGTGTATGTTATTTTAGCGACTTTCTATCAATAGTGATCAATGCGTGTTGTCACTGCTAACAGCTGTGCGCCTTAGCAAACTACTTTCATCAGTTGTTCGGCAGGGTTTGTGGCTGCGATGTGCAGGTGCACAGCTGTCAGCAGTGACAACGTGCATTGATCGCTATTGAGAGAAAGTAGGTCCTTGCAATTATGGGGTGTGAGTTTTTGTTCTGTGATGGTTTTGTTATGCAAATAAATCCGTCATTCAAACACATACTGTTTGCAGAACACATACTGTTTGGGACTACTTTTTGCTTCGACTAATTCTTTGAATTAGGGGAAAACATAACAATAAATAAATACAACTACATATTGTATGACATGTTATATGTCAAAAGTTTCATTAAGTATTGGTTTTTGGTTATTTTAATAATAAATAATCATAATAGTATTTCAAGAAAATATCACATCCATGAGTCGTTGTTGTCATTACCACAATATATTTGAGAATTGCACTGAAAGGCTATAGGAATTTTAATATGAGCTGAAACTACCCACAATGCAACTGTACTAACAGAAGATATAAGTTGGCTACAAGGTGAGTCATCTTTAGTTTATGCTCCTATAAAAGTTTATACTTTGTCTCATAATTGATAAACACAACAAGACTGAGTCTCATTAGCTAAATTAGACAGCATTTCGTAATAAAAATGTTTTTTTAATTTAAAATTTCTTTGGTAATAGGGTATTATTTTTCAGAATTTGACAAAGGCTATTAATTAGCTAGGTCATATTAGCTTATGCTACAGTTAGCATTATTGTGCTGAGTCATTGCATCACTACAGTGCATTTTCTCAGTACCTCAGTAGTTTCACCCATATGTACTACAACAACACTACGTGCTTCTGTTCACTGCAAATTATTTGGTTCTTAACAAGATACAAAAATAAACAAACAAACATATATTTACGAATGTTCAATAATTAATTTTCTTTCTTGCCTATTTTAAGTGTCAGTGCATCTGTAGACATGCTTTTTTTTTTTTTCTAGATTTAACCATCAAGAAGCCTTGTCAAATATTGACAAATATTTCATTTGTTTTGAGGAACGTTTTCCTCAGATACAGTATAGTGTCTTTATCTTGTTTTCAGACACCCATTTTTTGCAGTGTTTGTCCAGGACTGTCTCCATGACCAGAGACAAGTATAGTTTGCACAGACCAATAGAGTACAAAATCCAGCCTGTGTTGCATATATCATCTACGTTAATGCTTCCTAAAATCACATTCAGAAAAAAAACTTTGTCAGCGCAACCTCTTAATCCATATTATCTATAGCCTACAAGTCACCATGAGCTTCTGTGCTGCAACAAAAACAGCTATTGCTTTCTAAACACCTTTTCTGTCTCCTTAAAGTCAGGCTGGATTTATGTGACTTAAACCTGAGAATGCTTTGAACACTTCCATGGATAATATTTACACAAATTAAAAACAGAGAAATCCTGGTGATGACTGAGCAGTTTGAAGCTTGTAACTTTATGTCTTAGAAAACTTTAGAAAACTTTATTGTCCCCATGTGGGGCAATTTGTAATATAGCCAGCAGAGAACCATTAAAAGCACACAGCAATACATACATCATAGACACACCAATAAATAAATACATAAATAAGTAAAATACACGGTTACTACAGGATGCCAAATTATAAAAAACTGTTTAAGAGGCCAATAGATGTTGGTAAAAATTTATTTTTAAAACGGTTTGACCTACATTTAGGCATCATATACCGGCACCCAGAAGGAAGCAGTCTGTAATGAGGGGACAGCGGGTGAGTGGGGTCAGCTAGGACTGACCGAGCCTTTTTCAGCATTCTGTCTCTGTATAAGACGGTCAGCTCCTCAAAGCTGACCCCCACTATCCCGCTGCACCTTCTGACGATGCTGTTCAGCCTTTTTTTGTCATTTATGGTGAGGGTCCCAAACCAGCAAATAAAAGAGAAGGTTAAAAAAGATTCAATAAAACAAGAATAAAACATCTTCATAAAATAGGAATCCACATTAAAACTTCTCAACTTGCGATAAAAATACATGCGCTGGTGGGCCTTTGCACAAACAGCATCAGTATTTAGTCATGTGACAAACACTTTTTAACCCTTTAAACTTAATAAAGTAAATTGAATGCTGTTCTTGAACATGACATTGATGACATGCAGTTGGTGTTTGCTTATATATAAATAAAAATATTAAGATGAAAACTGGGATATTATATATTATTGATGTTTTGATGTGTTTTGGATGACATTTGGACAATTCTTTTTGTTTCTTTCAGATGTTTTTGTTGGACTATAACTGTGTTTGTTGGAATATGGTTCCTCTGTGGATAATTATGAAACAAAAAGGTTCAGATCTGCTGTTTGCCGTTTGTGTTTTCAACAAATAAGTGATTGTGCCTGCTGTGGATATTTGATCTGAAAGTGGTTTATATTTTTCGATGTGTGAGAATATCCATTATCAAACTACATTAGGTCATGTGACATTTGGTTTGCTTAACATTTTGAACGACTACTTCCGGCCTATATGTGAACCTTTGGAAGTTTACAGGGTTAAAATTGTATCAATATGTTGTCAGGTGTATGAAAGCAACTGTCTGAGTGTGAGATGATGGGATAGTTGATAAGTTAACAGATCCTGTGATGATCAGAAGGATAGGAAGTCCAAACGTGCAGAAATAAAACTACCTGTGTAGAAAGTACTAGCACTGGTAGAGGACTTTAATCATGTGAGTGAATGCCAAGGAGTGCTGGGAAGACGTCACTTTCTTCTTGTTAGCTTTGTGTTATTCATTTTGCACATATTTTAGCTGAGCGATGAGGTGATCAGGCCTTTCTTTAAAACCTGTTTGGACATCACATAGAAACGTCTGTGCAGGTGGAGATGCTGACTGACTCAACGCTGTGGAATTTCAATTATCCCATAAATAAAGCTGCCTCACGTGCATACACTTTCACTTTTATAGCATGCACCTACATTAGTGTTTCCCATATACACATGTAAAAATAGCACAAGGAAATTACACCTAATATTCACTGCCTTTCAAGCAGAACAAACACTTATTTTATGTTTTCGAAAAAAAAAAAAAAAAAGCAGCTGAAAACCCATGGATCCAGTATTATTGGTGCTTTTCATGTTGTTAAATTTGCCTCCAGGGTAAGCTGTGCCTCATAATGTAAATGGAATTTATTTACATGTCAATTATATGCATTATTCTCAATGGTATGTGTAAAGGTACATGTTCTATTAACCATTTAACCTCAGTGTCTATTTAATTTCCATTTCAATTTCCCTTCGGTGTATAAACCACATTTGTGATGTTTGCTTTGAATACATTACCTTCCACATTTAGTCCACGAACATCTTATCATTGGAACAATTATGACCCAGTGAATGATCAGGTCTTTGATCTACATATAAGAATGTGAGATTTAAAACGAAAGAGAATGAAATATAAGGATAGCAGTACAGAAATTACAAAGTAGATGAAAACATGAACTCAGACTTATCTATGGATTTGAACCCATTTTATCAGTTGTCATAATGCATTTGTTTTTCACTACCTGCAGCTGGTCTCAAAGTTCACCTCCACTGTCAAGCAGATGTTTTGGCTGCCTGCGCTGGAAAAAAAAAAGCATCTGCCTTTCCCTCCTAGTTCTTTGAGTGCTGATAAATGGCTGCCATTTGCTTTTTGCTTTACTTAATTTGTAACGATGGAAATAACACAGTTTGACCTATATCTGGAGTTCTCTTGACTAAACCATATCTGAGCTCTCACTATTATTTTATAACCTGAACGTATGTGCAGTCACACTCCAGGGAATAAATTAAGTTAGGGGCTAGAAGATAAACACTCCCTTTATTGCACTGCAAAAAGGAATATCTGAAGGAGATACATTGACTTGAATTTTGAATATTTATCATGGAAGATCATTTATTATTATTTACTTATTGAGACTTATTCTTGTTGATATTATTTGAGTTGTTCTGAATATTTTCATCTCGAGCTATTCAATGTACACATTATAAATACTTTTAAGCAATATTTATAACAAAACAAGCTACGGTATTTTCTGGACTATAAGTCGTACCAGCCAAAAAAAAAAAGAAGGAAACTAGAAAAGCACTCTGAAACATCCCGAGATCCGTCCATAACTTTTTGAGTTATCTTGCTAACTAACAGACAGACAAACAAACAAATAAACAAACTTGGTAAAAACATAAATAAGTTGCACTGGAGTATAAATCCCATTGTTTTGAGGAAATGTATTTGATAAAATCCAAAACCAAAAACAGACATTTCAAATTGAAAGGTTATTTAAA
Source organism: Siphamia tubifer (assembly GCA_020466265.1). Taxonomy (NCBI): domain Eukaryota; kingdom Metazoa; phylum Chordata; class Actinopteri; order Kurtiformes; family Apogonidae; genus Siphamia; species Siphamia tubifer. Next base: position 21,374,750 of record CM035790.1, on the reverse strand, counting down.
ATAGAACAGAATAGAGAACAACAGGCTGAATAAATGCACGGTATGCTAACACAACACATTCAGCTAACGTAACACGATACATAAACAACAAACTGAGACATAACATATTAACAGTTATTCAGATAACTTTAGCATAAGGAATATGCTCATTCTCAAGAGCGCCTCATTGCGGTTGTCAATGTGAAAATAACATGCAAAATTATATAATATTGTGTTAATAATTTCACATATAAGTCGTACTATGAAAAAAACTCTGACTTATAGTCTGAAAAATATGGTACTTTGTAAAGAAACGAGTATGAGTATGGCAGTCATTAAGTGTTTGGCTACTGTTTTGTCTATACACAAGTATATTCTCCTTAAATTAGTTTTTATTTTACTTTTTTGTTTTTAAATAGAATTATACGTCTTTAAAAAAATACCTTGTGGTCGACAGAAACTGCAAATACTATAGTTGAGTCTGAATTCTTCATTAATTCAGCTGCACATGTCCATCTTTAACCTTATTTCTGAGTAATGACACTAGAAAAGTGGTTTTCAGCACTGGCCCTTTAAATGCAAATGAGCCACTTCACCTCTCACCTCCTCCAGGTTGTTGGCTCCGCTGCTCTGTCCCATTCAACCAACAATTGAACATTTTAGGTAATTGGCTGCCATTTTTTTTCCCAACCGGATTCTTTTTCGCAGTCCATAGATCACCACTTTTACCAAACACTATGATCCGATTAGAGTAAGACTCTCAAAGCAGAGCTGATATAAAAAGGTTCAGTAACACATTACATTATAGAACAGGGGTTGCTTCTGATACATAATAAAACTACAGTCATGTTCTAATGCTTTGTACTTTGAGGGATTGTGCTTTGTTTGTGGTCATACAGTTCAGTAACATAGGTTTCCATTGTATTCGATTCATATGCATTCCTAGAGATTATCACTCCCATTATCCATATGAAGGTTATTAAACATAAAACATTGTTATTTTCGTTGCATGTCATCAAGAAAATTACTCACAATGGTGGCCTTTGATATTAATCCACCTACATTAACACAGAAGATATTAATTTGATTTGAACTTATGTGCCTGTGCATATGTTTCTTTGTGTTGTTTTTATATTTGCATTTTTTGCATCATTTTTCAATCAGTCAGATGTTCTTCATGCTGCTATCTGCATGTTAATGTTCTCCATGACTACAGGAAATACCATCTGAGCTGCAACTTTATGCTGAAAATGGCAAGCTTGGACAGAGACGTACATGTGGTGTTTTCTTTTGCTCTAAGCCATTTTAATACCACAACTCACTTCTTCACATGCGAATGTTCCACCAAAACAACTTCTTTCATGATACTGTTTCTCAGACCTAATGTTAGTTGAAATATTTAGAAGTTGAGATTCATGTAATCGTTAGTTACAAATAATAAAAATTACAAATAAATAAGGTAAAATGATTGAACAGCTTGGTCTGCGACCGTGGTGACTGTAGCTTATCCGGCTGGCTCGAGTCCAGACAAACCAGACCGAAATGTGCCCTGGGGATAATAGGACCCGAAGGCACCAGGGCTGTATAAGTGTGCGTCCCAGTCTGAGCCACGTCTGGGTCCACGGTTAGTCTGACCTGGATGACTGGATGGGCTGGTCCGTGGGTGGCACTGCAACCACGGTGGCTCATCTGAGCAGCCCAGGTCCAGATGAACCCGGACCTGAACGTGCACACTGCTAACACCCTAGCCCATTCACCACTGCTACTATGTTGTTCGCCATTGTTGCTGTCTTGTGACGAGAATGAAAAGTGCAAGGCTGCTGTTTTCACCGGTCATGTGTTCATGACGTGGGTGTGAACACACGCGTTTGCTTGTCAAGATGGATGTGGAAACAACACCATATCCAGATCTTACCACTCTGGGACCTGTTTTCCAAAGGTATCATTTTGGAGTATCCATGAGAACGGTCTCATTTTGACGAAAGGCCAATCTGTTAAGAAAGTACGTCGGTTTCACACGAATTTGTTTCCGTGCAGATGGGGTCTGTGTTAACTTATATGTCTCCTTTAGTTGAATGAAACAAAAGGACATCCTGGATCAGTTTAGTCATTCCTTTTTTTTAAGGCATTATAGAAGTATCAGATCAGGACTCGCTATCAACTGATCACTCAAAATCAAAGGACTCGGACTCAGTGGCAAAAAAACCTGATTGGGACGTCTCCAGTATATATGTGACTTTTAACACCTCTGGTTGTGCAGTGAGATGAGTGTGGTCTTAGGTTAGAAATTTGGTTGCAAATCTACTGTCATGGCTCCTATCAGTAAATCAGCTCTGAATTACATTAAACAGTATTCAAGCTGTTGTGTTTGTTTTAAACACATAATACAGGTGGACTAAATGATGTCACTCGTCTCCCACACAGAACAAAGATGCTTAAGGCTACTCCTTGTGTGTAGGTGGACTGTGTTTGTATGTGTGTCTATGTGTGTGTGTGTGTGTGTGTGTGTGTGTGGGAGGTGCTGATGGGTCCTCAGTGGGTGGCGTTGCATAATAATATCAATTCTGATGCGAGGTTAGATAGAGAATTAAAAGGAGGACTTTTATCACTTAATGACTATTTTTCTCTCTTGCCCACTCGACCAACTTTCTCAAAAGAACATTGAAATATATACTGCAGATAGATCCAAACAAAGCAACAATGAGGAGTGTGATATTATTATTATTATTTTTTTTATTATGAAAAAGCACACAGAGCAGAAGTAGTGTGTAAATAAACAAAGAGACAACACCAGGGTAGAGTTGCAGATCAGTCAGTGAGAAGAGTAAAAGTGAGACTGTGTACAAAAACAAAACAAAAAAACACAAAGATTCCCAGTTTTAGAGCTAAGTGTGTAGGCAAACCTTGGCTGGGTGGAGTGAAAAAGAATGTTTGGAGTTCTTTAGTCTAACAACAGATTGATTCACAATGTTAACTTACTAGTACTGTGTTGTGTCCTCTCTTTTGGATCACTATTGATCTGAAAACTGTAAATCAATATACAATTCTGATACCATGTCATGTTGACAGACAAATAAATAAACATAGATTATATGAAATAAGTGAATAGAAGAACTGTGACATCAGCTATTGATCACTGAACCCATTTAGAAGCATTTAGTTTGGAAATTACCTGATTACCGTGTTTGCATTTTGGAGCCAGAAGTGACAAAACACATGGTACTACAGAAACGTGACAGCAGAGTGGTTAATTAGAACATCATGGGTGACATATTGGTTATCTTACTGACTTAGTAACATGATAACATTTGTCAAGCACTGTGTAACAACATCATTTTATTGTCTTTTTCTAGTTTAACCTATTAACCACTACTGCAATCGAACTGTTTATTAGGAGGAGAAAAATACATTAGAACAGCACTTGGAGAGCACAGACTTCTGCGAAGTCCAAGTCCCCCTGTTCTATTGGAGAAACTTGGGACTATTTGTTCCTAAAATGAATTCCTGGATCTTGAAAACCTATACATAACATTAGATTCACATGAATATTGTTTATATTGTGGAGTTATATACTGTATGCATTTGTTAAAACTGCCCAGTATGTCCATATGGGCCCCAGAAGGGTTATATTTGGGCTGCATATAAAGCCACATTTCCACTTTGCGGTACAGTACAGTTCGGGTACGGTACGGGTCTCTATTGGACAGCTTATGTTTCCATTGTCCAGGGAGACCTTCAGAAGGAGGCGGGCTGTTTCATGGCAGTGTCATTACGTTGTATGAGGCGCACCATGATAAAAACAATATTTCCTGAAAATGTCATCCAAGTCATTCTACATCTTTTTGAGTTACCATTCTAAATGTTAGATAAACAAACAAACAAACAGAAAAACTCCAATGAAAACATAACTTCCTTGTTAGAGGTAATAAAAAAACAAAGTCAGCAGTCCATGAAGCTGTGATACCATAGGCTGTGTTATTTAATTGACAGCAGAACTGTGTCCTGTTGGGTTCTTAACTGCTGTTTTTAAGTGAGTAATATGCATTTTGGACTCCACTGTGTTGGCTGTATAAGGGCCAGAAATGACCATATTTGGGCAAAAGGGGTGGAGCTGCAGGACCAGGAAAGAGTAGGGGGTCAAGTGCAGGCTAGATGATTTCATATAAATGATGGGTTTCATCAAGTACTGGGTCATGAAACCATTGTATGGTCTTGATAGAACCCATTAAATGAAACAGCAGTGGAGCTGTGTGACAGGAAGAAAAAATTGTTTTATTAAATAAAACTGAATTCTGAATATAGTCCCAGCAGGTGAGTCAGCTGTCGTACAGACCTGTCAATCAAATGGTGATATAGTTGACAGCTTCTATTTGAACTGAGCTCTTATTAGTTGAGGAAAAAATTAAAGACGGGGCCACCACATCACTTATCAGAACATTCAAATAACATGCACCACTCCTGGAATAAAATGATTCACTTTGTAGTCGAGCAAAAAATACGTTATCGTCAAAGGCTGTTTGGAGCCAAAACTAGTGAATTCATTTTTGTTTCATGTCTTGAATTACATTTAACTAATGACACAACACAACTACCAAGCACAGCAACTGTTAAACTAAACACATTTGACCAATCTCAGTTAAAATAATGAAGCTTTATAATTATGTGGAAAATGAAAAGGTCAGAAAATGGATATACTTTATGGATTTCCTTAATTGTTTTTTTTAACTGCTATAATAAATTGGTTCATGATACAGATTCATATATCAAGGACTTTGCTGTTTTAATGGTATCAGACCTTTAAATCTACTCAAATCTCCTTTAGATGTCGCTTTGAGACAATGTTTTTTTATTTAAGAGAGTGGCAGAAATCTTCTATTTTGATGAATAACCCAAACTAATCAGTCAAAACACTGTAAACAGTCATCTTTCATCAGTGACAAAATATAATTACTGTCTATATAACATATGGTTTAGTTGTCAACAGTTTGCAGCTCAAACGTCATCGTCTGATTCTGTTTGGACTTGTCAGCTCTTGTACTTGAGGTGCAGAACATAACTCTGTATACCACAAATGACGTTTTATTAGCCTATTTATATGTGCCCCCCCAACCTTTTCCAGTGTGGTATTTCACTATTGTGTCCATGCATGCCAACATTGAGCTGTTAGTCTGTCATACTATGTCTCTGCTGACAGATTATGCTGCTAAGGAGAGGACGGAACAGATCTTTTTGGGAATAATTGGAGGGTCATACAGCATTTCTGTCTTTTATTCTCTGGCACATAAACCCAAAAGGCTTGTGCTGAGCTTTATTAGCAGCTTGCCTATAGGAGAACAGACAAATTGAAGGCAGTTTTATCTTAAGGAGGATTAAATGGTTTGGGAAGAAACCCAAGGTAGAAAACTAAAGAGCTTCTCTTGTAATTTATACAAAGTGTTAAGTTTGATTTAAGTGGACACAGGAGTGTTGCTGAATCACATACAGAAGCAGACTTTGTAGACCATCAGGAGGATAAGAGGAACTCAAATACTGCAGGATTACAGAGAAATTCCTCATTACGTGGTGCTTGGAGAGTTTAACAATAGTCACATTTGAGTCCTGATTTATATTACCCAGTCCCTCGCTCATGCTGCCCCTTCCCTCGGGCTGATAGCAGTTCACAGTAGGCCTATAAAATGTCAATCCCGTCCTTTGATATAGTGCCTGCTGTGCTGTCAACCATTGCCGTGGATTACTGGCAGTGGTGTGAGTTTTCTGGAGTCCGACTGCAGCCAAAGTAGGTGGAGGAAATGGAAGTGGAGAAGCTGCAGATAAGTCCTGCCAGGTCATGCCGCTGCAGGTCACCGAAATGTGATCTCTTAAGTCATAATTAAGGAACCTAGATTCGACAGTTTTTACTTGTGTTTAATTCATTATCAAACCACGTGCAGTGTGTCCTGTAACCAGACATGGCAAAAGTACTAACGTTCTGTACTTAGGTAGAAGTACAGGTCGTTGTGTGGGAAAAAATTATACCCTTGTAAAAGTAGAACTATTGCATCAACTCCTTTATTTAAGTAAAAGTATTTTTAAAAAGCACAATTACTTAAGTACAAAATTAAAAAGTTAATTTTGCCACAAATGATACATTTTTATTTATTATTATTTTATTGAACATATCAATTTCAGTTTTTTAATTCCACAGTAAAAGGTACCAGACAGGTAACCCACAAAAACATGTGGGAATGAAAAAGAAAAAAATCTAATAATTTTCACAGGTACAGACATTGGTAAAATTAAACAAAATGTTGGCGGGTAGTGGTTATGGTATGCAACTTTGGATGTATGGTTGGAAAATTTAGGAGAAAGTGGACCCATGCAGGACTCTGGTACTGACCCCTGACCCCTGACCCTGTGCGCCTTCTTTCTTCTTCAGTGATTTTCCCTGTGCTGTAATATATTTTACATCCATTTAGTTTGAAAAAGCTTATTCTGACAATGTAAGAAATATAAAGTACAGATATTTATGAAGAAAATTAGGGAATAAAAGTAAAAAGTTGCCAGAAAAATAAATACTCAAGTAAATTACTGATACCTCAAAAATATACTTAACCCATAAACACCTAAAAAAGACTTAAAAAATGAGAACAAAAAAATCCATTGATGTCAATGTTTAACACATCTTTATTCACTAATCGTATCAATACATGTAAATAGTTCATGTAAAATCTGATGATCATAAAAAGATAAACTGCATATGACCTCTTTGGACTTTCAGAGGTTCTTTAGTAAACATGGAAACAACGTGAACTTCTACAACATTTATTAACCAGTAAAACCAATGGAGTTGGAGCAATGACACTGAATGAAGACATGATGTTTTTAAATCAGTTAAATCAGTAAATCAGTTTTCTCTGGTTTTTTTTATATAATAACCCTCAACTTTAATCTGAGCTTTTATGAACGTTTACATGATCAATGAATTTAATGTAAGAAAATACCTTATTTTCACTGAAATGAAAATGCAGAAGAAGATAATGTTGCAGTAAATGGTGATAATTAAATTCAGTTTAAATAAAGAAGGAAAAAAATCATGTGGGAACTGCTTTAAAAGTAACACTGGGTGTTTATGGGTTAAATACAGTAATGAAGTATAAATGTTTCATTACTTAGAGAGAAACCTGCTGTAATATAGCTAAAGCGTGGACTACTTTTTGTGTTAGTCATATGTTAGAATTTCCTCCAGGTAACAGATTTCTAGGCTTGGGGGAAGGGATGTGTGAGGGAAAAAAAGCTGTAATATGGAACAGATGGCTATCTTGTGTGAACAGTTTTGAACCCAGAGCCAACCAACTGGACAGATCCCAGGTTATTTGAAAAGCTGTAAGTGAGTCAACTCCTTCCACTATGATGTTACTGTGTATATTTTGAGACTGATTTTATACTCATTTAGATGCAGCAGATTTGGGAATAAAGATTTCTTTTTTTTTCTTTTTTAGTGCATCTAATCTGATGTTGTCTACAAAGGCCTTTCTCAGAGGAGACTACAGCAAGAATACAAAACATCTCAAAGCACCAAAAGAGATAACTTTACCTAAGAGGGATGTACTGTAGTTCTTCTTACATCAATACAGAAGGAAAATTGAATTAGGTCGCATATTTCTGCATAAAGAAATAACTCTGCTTCTCACCTGGAGGCTTTGTAAAATATATATATATATATATATATATATATAATGATAATAAAGTGTGCTGTGTGGCTATACGTTTCCATTTCTATATATGAATTGCTAGTTTTCACAGCATTAGGTGATAAATGTTAACTCTAATTTGTGTTCTTTATGTATAAGCGTGTGTTGTTCGCAGATGTAGTGTTTGTGTGTTTGAGTGTGTACATGTTTTCCTCTTCGTGCCAACACACCTCTCTGCTCCTGCACTGTATGTTCGTGTATGTGCATTTCATTAGAAACTGCTTTGATTTAAAGCAGTTCTTGGCTGCGCTCCACCGCTACTGCAGACGTCAGCAGCCTGGCCAGCTAGCTGAGAAGGATGGGGGGGGGGGGGGGGGGGGGGGGGGTGCAGATGGAGAGAGAGAGAGAGAGAAAGATGGGAAGTTAGAGACAGGACAGAAAGAATAGATGGGTGACATGATGGAGAGGATAGCAGGGATATGGATGGATGGAGAAATGAGGGAACAGAGGGAGAGGTATAGGAAGAGGAACTGAGTGATGGGCAGAGCTGCAGGACGGCGACGAAAAAGTGAGGATAGTAGATGGATGGAGGGATATAAACAAGCACAGGTTGGCTGAGAGGATTCATCAATGAATAACATAACAGTAAAAATGCTCATATAGCCGTAAGATAAATGCAATATGGACTACGGTATGAATTATCATGAGTCACATGTCAGCATACTTACTGCAACAACACAAATCTGTTAGGAACATAAACTTTTTGTAACACTAATGTTTTTTTTTTTTTTTAACATCTTTATCAGGAATTAATACACTGTTTGGATAGTGAATAGTACACACAGGTTATATAGAATTAGTGGAACAAGAGGAACCATGACATCAAATACTAGATTCTATCTGCACTATTCTCTTTTATTTTTATTTTAAATGATTGGTATTTATCTTCTTATTGGTTGTGTTTTAAATGTAATTGTGTGTTTTTATATATAGAATTTTTTGTTTTTTTCTGTTTTTGTATAGCACTGTGAATTGCTCTATACAAATAAACCTTGCTTACTCTTTGGAAACCAGTAGATTGAAATTTGACCGTCACTGTGTTGGCTTTCTGCAGTGATCATATTTGGACAACATTGTCGGAAGTGTTGTAGGAGTCAAGTAAGCTCATGCTAAGTGCTAATTGCTGACTGAGGTCTATATTCTGGGGTAAACATAAGCACAGTGATAGCAAAGATATATGTTTATTCTGAGACATGATAACATCAGCTGGATCAATCCCAAAATAAGGTGAGATACGTGCGAGGGGCGGGATTTGTTGTGCCTATCATCACTTATTTTGGAGCTGAGGTCCTTGCCCTTTGGTGTTACATCACATGTACACTATGTTCATTGATTCTGTACACCTTAGAAATTGTGTTAGATTTCAACAGATGATTAAAGAATTGAAATAATTTTATTTAAATAATTTTATTTTCAGGGTGGCCATAGCTCAATTGGTAGAGCAGGTCATCCAATAACCGAAGGGTTGGCAGTTTGAATCCTGCTCTATCCCAGTCAGCCACTTCACCCTCCTTGCCTCCAGTGCCGTTCACACTGATGTATGAATGTTTGGTTGTGGTCAGAGGGGCTGTAGGCATGAATGGTCAGTCTGCCCCAGGGTAACTGTGGCTACATATGTAGCTTACCACCATCAGAGGGGGAATGTGAGAGTAAATGAATAATGGGTCACTAATGTAAAGTGCTTTGAGTGGCCAAAAAGCCCTTTATAAATCCAATCCATAATCATTATCATTATTATTATTTTGTATATTATTTATTGTTTGAGGACAAAGTTAAAATGAATCGTTATTGGTGAACTTGTACATGTAGACTAAGATCAACTTGAATTTTTCAAATTATAGAAAAGTATACAGTACGTTAAAAAAGATTTATGCCTGTAATATATATATTATTTGATAAAAGTGTACATATATTGCATGAAATGTTTTCAATAATGTTGAAATTTACATAAATCCACCATTTCATTCATTGTAATAACCAGTATAAGGTGTCATATTCAATTTATAAAGAAAATCTCTAAGTACTACATTAAATATGTATGGGGGGGGGTTACACTGAAATGGCATGAGCACATGTTGCTAAATGTAATGTAACTGTAATTTATTGCCTTGTCTGTGAGATTCCTGGTGCATTGAGCGGATGAATATGGCAATGAAGATAATTAATGTCTCACTGAGATCATGTGAGTTTATCATGATTATATTCATTTCACAGTAAATATTACAAAGTGCCCTTGTTCCTTTTTTCCATTTCAACGCGAACACTTGTTCAATCCTCAAGAGTCATGTATACAATTCACGTTGCACAAAACATAAAGTCAATTCTCAGTACATACTTCACAGCCCAACCCAACACTCATTATCTCAATAACCACAAGGTGAGGTCCCACATGATCTCTGCCAAATGTACTCACTCACAGGATTTTCTAAAATACATCAGTGATATAAGTGTCTTCCATGGGAAAAGGGGATGTGTGGGTTGACACTTGAAAGAGCAGGACTGTAACACTGTGTGACAGGTTGTGGAGTCAGAGACAGCAATGAGCTAGCAAAGCCCCCCAACAGGAACACAGTCTTTATTGAAGCCAATAGCTGGTTGTCTTAGGAGAAAACCTGTTATTAACCCTGTGGGGGTCTCTGCTACAGGTAACATAAGTGGAGCGAAAACGGAATGGAAATGAGAGGAAGGGGGTAAACTGTGAGAGAAGGGGAGAGCGATAATGTTGATAATGTACAATGATAATTATGATGATGATGATGATGATGATGATGTTGAGGCTAAAACTGTGTGTATATAATGTCCTGTCAGGCTGTGATAATTATAATTTGACAGCGAAAATGATATGGAAATCATAAATAGCTAACGATGTCAACGGCAACCATGGAAACAAACGTACAGTGTGCTTCTGTTTGGTCTGAATGGTTTCACATGCTACTGTTGCAGCTTTATTCACTTTTCAGACTAGACTTAGGAATGTAAATGCTGTTGTCAAGGCAAAGATGAAAATATAATGTTGTCCCTAAGCCATAAGCTCTTGGGTTCATCCTCCCGCCCTGCAATTGAAACTCCAGTCTTATTCATGGTGGCTTGACAACTGTGCACAATAGACATGGTAATAGTTGGGTACATAAGGACACACACATACTCACAAAATAGAAACGTATACAGGCTTACACTGAGACCACAGGCTTTCAGTGAACCACAACATAAATATCATCATTTAGAATGTGCCTTCCCCTCCACAGGAAGCTGTAGACGCTGATTATATGCTATTTGTTTGTGTATGTACTTTGTGTGTGCGCATGTGTGTTTGACCAGAGAAGATAATTCTTGAGTGAAAAGATAAAATCGTTTTTTTGTCACTTATTCTACGTCAGTTTCAAATCACCACAGAAACGTGTGTGTATGTGTGTGTGTGTGTGTGTGTGTGTGTGTGAAGTATAATTTGTTCTCAGACAGGGCGGCGCAACTCTAAGCTAATGCGGCACAACTCTAAGCTAATGCTAAGTGTCATCACCTCAGAGTACTATTACAAAGGCTTTTAATTTTGACCCTGTCTTTCCGATAACTACCGCACCAGAGTGACAAACATCACCATTAACCACTGATGTCCAGCTCCTGCTCCACTAATAGACACTTCTGACCAAGTGCTGTCACATGCTCCAAACTCAATATGAGATGCTTCAGTCATGGGCTGATATTTAAAGCTGACATCAGATGAAACTGTGGAGACTTGGTTATTACTTTAGCACAGACAGACGATAGGGTGTGTGATGAAATATACAACCACCTGAGTCAAACTGAAAATCAGAAGGCAGTCATGTGATTACCACAACCATAGGGGTTGAGTTTTGATGACTGTTTGGTAGGATTAGACACAAACAGAAGCTCTGATTTCTATTAAACTTGGTACACTGGGAAAAAATAAATAAATAAATAAATAAATTCCGCTCTAAAATATAACGCATTTATTCGTGGCCTTTCGATGTTTTCTGTAGGCTACTGCGTAAATCCAACTCTTATCAAGTGTATTTTTCTCAGTTCTAGTCAAAATATGTTATTATACTTAAAATCAGACATAATCACCTTTTCAATGAGATATAAACATCTTATTTTTAGACAATTGAGCTTGAAAATGTTTTGTCAACCAATCTTGCCTAGATTTTCACTTTATTCCATTGGCAGATGTATTTATTTAATCATTTATTTATTTATTCATTCATTTTTGCTTTATTCTTTGCTTTATTAAAAAAAAATCTGCAAATGGAACAAGTGAAAATTATCTCAGTAAGATTTTTTTAAATACGATTTTCAAGATCTAGCATCAAAAAAATAACTTCTTATATCTCACTGAAAAGTTACTCTTTAGATGATTATGTCTTATTTTAAATATAATGAGATATTTTGAGTAGAAATGAGAAAAATCCACATGATAAGAGTTGGATTTATGTAGTAGCCTATAGAAAACATCAAAAGGCCATGGATAAATGCTTTATATTTTAGACCAAATCCAGAAAAAAAGAAGGAAAACCTGAATATATAACATATTGTAGCATACTTGATTGAATTATAGGATTGTATTAATGATGGGGTTATTCTAGACAAACATAGCAGCCTCGCATTAGACAATAGAATAGTGAGGGATGTCTTTAAGAGCTTTCAATACAACAGTGATTTTTTTTTTTTTTTTTACCACAGTGTCAGCTGTTAGTTATCCTGTCAGCGGGTAACCCCCAACCAAATGTTACTTCTTGAAAATACAGATCTATTTGTTGAAATGAAATTTGAGACCTTGACTCCTCACTCAAAGGGACAGATATTGATTTGAGTCAATATTGAGTGAGAGACTTGGATAGGATGAAGTAATGTTCCTGTGGCTACAACAGTAGATTGGAAGTCTTTTGGGAATGTAAATGTGCTGACAAGACAGGCTGGTTTTTCTTATGGCCACGTTAAAATGCCTGTTTTTCCTGTGTGTTCTCCCCAAATACCAGAAGCTTCCTTGGACTGGGAAGAAAGAAAATTACCAAGTGTATTTTTCTCATTTTTAGTCAAAATATTTCATCACACTTAAAAATAAGACATAATTACCTAAAGAGTAGAGAGATATAACAAAAACAACTCATTTTTAGGCAATAGATCTTGAAAATCTTATTTTAAGATCATTTTCTCTTGTTCCATTGGCAGATTTTTTGTGCTTAATTCAAGCCAAAAAAATAAAATTTAATTAAATTTAAAAAAAAAAAAATAAAATTAAAAAAAAAAAAAATATATATATATATATATATATATATATATATATATATATATATATATATATATATATATATATACAAAACATGCTAAAATCCACTAAAATTCATAAAAAAAAATAAATGAACGCAAAAGTAAGCAATGAAAAATCTCGAACATATTCAAAATCTCTCCTAAAATATAGAAGAAAACACCAAAGAATGTGATTAAAATATCCAAAACATATGCAAACATATGAATATATATATATATATATATATATATATATATATATATATATATATATATATATATATATATGGAATTACCAAGTTTATCTAACACCTTCAACAGTTTCAACAAAACAACTGTAAACAACAGTTTCATTTAATTGCGTTAACATTTTAAATCAGATTAATCACGATGATGGATTAATTCACGTTATTTTCGACAGCACTAGAAAAAACTCAAACTAACCATTGATAAACAAACGAAAACTAATAAAAACTCACAAACCTGCTCTAAAAACTAATTCAAACTGAATTAGAGGAAAAGAAATGCAAAAACTAAAGTATAATGCAAAAACCAAAACTATTATAACCTTGGCCTGCACAGATAGTTTATTTAAATCTTCCTCCCATTTCTTTTGTCTTTGTCAGTGTCAGTGTGAAAGTGTGAACCTTTTAAAAACCACAATATGGTTGAAGTTGTTTGAAGCATGTGACATGTCAGTGTTTTACTTCAGCCTCAGCCTTCACCTCCTAACCGTATGTTTGTCCACAGAGAAGAACGGAAATAGATGTGCACTAGCCAAACTATACGAGGACATCTGATGCAGTGAGCTAAGAATAAGGACATGAGTCAACAGCGCTGTGCCTAATGTGAGGGGATATACTAGATTTGAAGTGTCTGAGAAGAAGCTTTTACGGTTGTTCAGTGTTTAGTTCACTCACAGCTCAGCATGTATCAAGGTTACAATCATTTTGGATTTTTCACAATTGTTTAGTTTTATTTCATTTCGCCTTATTTTAAAAAATGAATTCAGTTCATTTTAATTTGTTTCTAGAGCAGATCTGTTTATTATTTTCTTTTTTTTTTCCCTCTAAGTGCTCAGTTTTAGTTTAGTTTCTGTATTAAGTTTAACCCTTTCATACATTGTGGTTACCACAGTGGACAGATATTCTACAGCTGTATTCATGCATTGTGTTGTTTTAGTTCCATATCAGCCAACAGTTGACATTTATGCACCATCCCATACACTGACATTTGTTTTTTAATTCCAAATGATTTATTTGGAATAAACTCATTTGGAATTAAAGCTATTTCTTTTGTGTTTATATGGATATAATAAGAATAAATGTTTCCATGGGAAACAGATATAGGCCCCGTCCCATTTCTCCCCCTTAAAACTTCCACTTGGTTTTAAGTGCCCTAAAAAGTAAATTCCACTCATCAAGGGGAAATAATTCCCCCTGAAAATGGGACACCACTCGCGAAGTGAACGTAACAAACGTGCTCACGTCACACGCTGACAAGTCTACCCCGCGAAATATGAAACCACCCCTCTGCGAGACTGACAGCAGCTGACTACTATTTACACGGAGGACAAATGCCGGACCCAGCTGTGTTACCTGTTGTGTTGGTTCTGTTTATTTACCTTCGGGATGCGCAGAGAAGAAATGCGGCAAACAGAAGACGCATTCGCCGTCTACTTTGCCTTTCGGTCTTGTCTCGGGTATGTTGATTTATTTAAATATTTTCATGTATTTTTTCTTCAATAGTTGGCGATTTATAACATTAACGTTAGCATTACCGCTAGCTTGACAAGGTAACATTACCGGTCATAGCCTCTGTGTGGTAATTGTTCATCTCCAGTTCCTCCAGCTGCGGCCGCCATTTTTGTTGTCAGAAATCAGTCGGCTCGTTGAGCTCGCAGTGCATCATGGGTAATTTCATCTTCCCCTCAAAACGAAGTCCGCAACCAACCTCACTACATTTTGAGGGTTGATTTTAAGGGCAAAATCGCACTCCCACTTGCTCCCCTAGGTAATGGGACACCCTACCCCTACACATGAACGCGCAAAATCTAGGGTTAGGGGAAATTTTAGGGTTAGGGGGAGAAATGGAACAGGGCCATATTCTGCTCTAGTTAATTGAGCTTTAAGAGCTGGAGGTACAGAGGGTTGTGATTGGACAGAACAGCCGCTTATGTCCACTTCCTGTTTTCCATTTGTTTCAACTAACAACATGTTAGACCAGACACTACATGTCAAATTTAACATTTTCAAAAAATGTTGATACTGGCATAATGAACAAGTGATAAAAGTTTAGTGTTGATCAGTGGGGGGGGGGGGGGGGGGGTATGCAGTCTTTCAGTCAGTATTTTTGTAGTTTAATTATAATTCTCATTTATTCCAGTTAAGGTAAATATTTTTTGACTGTAGTTTTTGTCATTATGTTAGTTTTCATTCATGATAATAACCCTGGTGTGTTTTCGGGGTCAGGTTTATGATACTTACAGCATACACTGAAAGGTTTTTATGTCAGTAGGTAGCTCATGACGTATCCCCTAAAGGGTGTTAACGGTATCCAATTGTTTACCACTTTCATAGGAAAACATGCCAAGAGGATTTCTGTGATGTTTTGGATGATTTAAACCCTTCACCTGCTCGTACTTTATTTGTTCAGATATGTAATACGAGGTGTCGCTTCGTCTCATCTTTCCAAATTCATCTTGAAAGCCTACGCTGGGGTTACTGCTGATCTTTGGGAATTCAGCCTATGTGTTTGGAACAGATTTCAGGAAACATTGCACAACATTCTCCTAAAAAGCAGGTCAGGCTCATCTGAGACCAATCCACACCCCCTGAAGACACACATCTTAAACCCACCACACCCACTTTCCCATGGCTCGTGTCTCCAGTTCAGGTCTCCTTTTCAAACCACTGATAGGTCAGCAGAGCCTGTGTTCCACTAAAGATAGTAACACACAAATCACTAGCTATCTTATTGTCAAAGAGGGTGAAACACTGGCCTGGGGTATAAAAAGATACAGGGCAGGGTTTGGCCTTCTTCTCATTTTCTAATACACAAAAGGTACACAAACACACAGGAATGCTTACGAAACCCAGAAATACACCGACTTACACTCATAAACAACACTTTCTCCAACACACTGTCTCCTTTTCTTTTTTATCTCTTAACCAACATTGCTTATTTCTGTCACTTCTCAGTGGTCAAGAGGGTTTGAGTGGAGGCCTGAGAGAAATATGAAGCGACAGAAGTGAAGGGACAGCTTCTCCTCGTAGGCTTGATGTAGGCTGTTGGATATAATCAACCTTATGCAAACACAAGCCTGCAGGAAATGGGAAAAAAAAACAACAACAACCAGAAAACACACATGGCATGGGTGCCTGTACATGACTGGGTCTTGTTATTGAGTGAGTCAGTTGTTATCATTATCTAATCATGTCACATGTGTCACATATGTCACTCAGGCCTTGTGGTTTGAAAGGCCTGTGAAGTTGTTAAAGTTGATCCTATCTGTGTAAAAAAAAATAACATAAACATGCATCAGTAATTTATTTGTGTGTGTGTGTGTGTGTGTGTGTCTATGATGATGTTTTCCTTTGTATATAGTGTTTTATTACCTCTGCCAAGGAGTGTTGTGTTGTGAGTTTGTCTGTCTGTCTGTTAGTTAGCAAGGTAACTCAAATAGTTATGGATGGATCTTGATGAAAATGTCATTATGTGTTGGGGGTGACACAAGAAACAAATGATTAGATTTTGGTGATGATCTGGAAGAGGTCCTGGATTTTTGGATCACTTTGACATTTTACATTGTGGTAAATGGAGAATACATTTCAAGTGAAATCCAGGATCTGTTCCTGATCATCACCAAAATCTAATCAGTTGTTCCTTGTGACACCCGCAACAGGTTATGATTCATCAAGATCTGCCTGTAACTTTTTGAGTTTTCTTGCTAAATAACAGACAAACAAACTCCGGCAAAAACATAACCTCCTTGGCGGACCTCTCTTCATTCGGAGGGGGGAGGTCTCCCTTGGTGGAGGTTTGCACTCTTTGCTTATTATTATTATTATTATTATTATTATTATTATTATTATTATTATTATTATTATTATTATTATTATTATTATTATTATTATTATTATTATTATTATTATATATCATTTTTAATAAGTGGTGCCCTGCATAACAAACCCCACTCCCCATGTACTCATTTGACCTGATTTGCTCTATCTCTTATCATTGCAAAAATACATTTTGGGGAGTGTGACCTTCACCTTTGACCTACATTCACCAAAATGTAATGCAATCTATTCTGAACCACCTTGCGCTTTTCCTAAAGATTTCATGGAAATTGGTCCAGTAGTTCTTCTGTAAACCTGCTTACAAACACACAAACACACAAACAAACAGACAGACCAACAAACAAACAATCACAATACATCTCTCCCCTTCAGGGGGCAGGGTAATCAGATTAATCACAGGGTTGATTTGGATTCATTTTCAATTAATTCAGATTAAATATTCATTTTTAATCTATATTAATTGTGTTTCACTTTACATGAGAAAACAGACTCAAGATAGAATAGAATACATCTGCACTTAATGTGTTTGTCACAAGCTGGGTGACGCATCAACCACAAAAATTATGATAAAATATACAAAACATATGCAAAAATATGAAGATCCTCCTCAGACCCAGCAAAACATTTTTGTCCTCTGCAGGGAACAAAAGTGTCACCATTTTACTTAAAAATGCTCTGTTTTAAAGGGAAAAAAAATAAAATAAATTTACGTTTGTTAAAAAAATTGCATTATCCTATCTATCTATCTATCTATCTATCTATCTATCTATCTATCTATCTATCTATCTATCTATCTATCTATCTATCTATCTATCTATCTATCTATCTATCTATCTATCTATCTATCTATCTATCTATCTATCTATCTATCTATCTATCTATCTATCTATCTATCTATCTATCTATCCTTTATTTATTTATTTATTACAAAATTGTGATATTACAATATGACACAATGATACTATGAGGTTAATGATATTTAAAGATACTGCATTCATACTCACTCTCAACACAGTTTTTTTTTTTTCACTTCATATTGTCTTTTCCATGGATCGATCAGACAAGTTTCTAATTTACATAAACAATGAAAAAAAAAACAACAACCAAAAAACAGGTGGGATTCTTCAGTTACCGTTTGCTCACATATGCTTGAGAAAAGACAGACGTGCAGCACAGTGTTCACATGTGTTGGATGGTATTTCTACAGCTGGCTAAGTCAAGACAGGGTGAGTCTGGGGATTTAAAGAGACCAGATCTAAAATGTTCATGCTTCAGAATGACTGATTTCCTCTGTAAAATTATGCAAAAAAAAAAAAAAAAAAAAGTGCAGCAGTCCTGGAATATGAAATATAGATTTGATAATGTCCACTGGGTTAGATTTATAACTTATAGTTTGGCAAAAGTATCATAATGTTAGCAGGATACAATATACACCCACATCGTCAGTTCACTTTCTGTACATGTGCACTGTAAAAATAACAAAAATATTTTTAAAAAGACTGTAGAATTAACTGTAAAAAAAGTTGTAAAATTGCAACATTAAAAACTATAAGTGAAAATATAATGCCAAGTTCTTTATTTGAGAATATTTATGTAGTTTTTACAGGAAGAGTATGTTTAAAAAACAGATTTGTATGTAGAAATTATCTATTTTTATTTTATCAAGAAACTAAAACTATGAATTAAAAAACAATGCAGTGATGTTTAAATGACAGTGAAACAATATTCAAATTACAGCCTATTTGCTTGGGAAAAAATAATGAAGAGTTAAACATTGTATTGTAAACAATTTAAGATTTTAAATATACAAAATAATAGGTGGTTGGTCGAGCAGGACTTCCAATAATGAAAGGGTTGGCAGTTCGATTCCTAGCTACTTCTGTTCACATATCAAAGTGTCTTAAATGCCTCCCAGTTTAGTCCTGGTGGATTTAGAAAACACTGGGTAACATGCAGGTCTATGTAAGGGGCAGTCCATTTACTGTTTATGTTCAATTTTACATCTACATGGTTAAAATGTTAAATATATATGTTTAAAATGTTAAATCTACATGTTTTAAATTATATACATACATACATACATACATATATATATATATATATATATATATATATATATATATATATATATATATATATATATATATATATATATATATATATATATATATATATATATATATATGTTTAAAATCTTAAATCCACATGTTTAAAATCTTCTTCTTCTTCTTTTCCCTGTTGTTCTGGGAAACACAGCTGCCAGTTTTTTTTTTCCCCCGTAAAAACAAGTGGATGTTTTAACAGTGTGTGCGCGGCAAAGCTAATGTGTTAATCTGGTTAGTAGGGGAATACAGATAAGTGAACAGCTGCACTTTAACACAATCTCCAGTTTGTTGCTTAACCTTCTACAGCTAACCTTCTCTAACACAGTAACAAAGCACCTGCTACCACATCAATCTTTATACCAACTTCCAAATTTTGGGGCGGGCGCACACACACACACACACACACACACACACACACACACACACACACACACACACACACACTTGGCCACCATTGACTCCATGCCCTCTTCAGTGATCCTCGCTTCTTTCTCGCTGTCTACTCGTCTCTCTCTCTCCCTCTCTCTCTCTCTTCAAATGACATGCTATGCCAAGGATAAGTGATTCAACTGACTCACTAGCAGTGTGGGTTGCCAACTACCACTTTCCACATTCCAACACACACACACACACACACACACACACACACACACGCTCACACAAACACACTCACTCAGATACAGAAGTGGAATACAAAGAGTGACAGAGAAGAGCTAGAAGGGAAAATATTCTTATTAAACTGCACATAAATTTCTGTTTTAGACCCGCTACCATTAAAAACAAGTCAAAGACTTTATATAAATATACAATATACTCAAGAACTTCTCTTTGCTGTTCCTCTCTCTCTCTGTCTGTTTTTCTTTCTGAAACTGCAGTCTGGCAGAAGTGGCTACAAATTAATAATTTGCTCCCCAGAGAGCAGCCGACTGAGTCACTCCTCCAATTACAACTGGTAGAAGGTAAACACAGAAGCACATAAAGGTAGGCAGAGAGCTCCCCTGGGGTAAAATACCACCCCCTTTATTTCACAAAAAAAAGACACACAAACACATGGCAAATCACACAGGAGTGTGTACACATACATGTGAGCACACAGCCAACCACGTGGACTCATTTTATATCAGAGACCCACTTCTGCCAGAGAAACAGGGTCACCTTATGAGTACTCCTGCTATTAAAGATGTTTGTGAAGTAAAGTCACTTTTTTTTGTATTTGCCCAAAAAGATGGAGCTTTTCAACATCTCTGATCTTTCTTGAATTATTTATTATCACTATGTAAAAGTGTCTCACAGCTGCACAGAGGAGTAGTCCTATAGAAAAACAAGGAAACAATAGGGGAATGACTGGCATTCATGCTGTATTTAGCTAATGTCCTACTATCAAGTACGGATCGAGCCATGGGACACTGGTCAGTAGGCCTCATTAGCTCCAAGGGACAAGGTTGTCGCCCTACACGCACACACACACTTATACATGACACGTGACTTGAAGCATGTACTTCTGTGTGTGTGATGCTGAAGGTGGACATTAATCATCTCTATGGAGCAGAAGCGGTCATTTAGTTCGAGGTGACCCAAGGTTATCTGTGCGCTTCCACTGTGGTAAAAGCATTACATCAAACCTTAATACACACACACACACACACACACACACACACACACACACATATCAGGGTGTTCTATTGTTATAGCACCAAGAAAAGTTAGACTAATTGACTTTTAATAAATGCGTAGATAATATCAGTAAAGGCCATTTAAGTCTTATTAGTATTATTAACCTTAATGTGTCCTTCACATTTTAGCCTTTATATTGTATTTTGACTTTCAGAGTCATGTTTAAAATATCTGTATTAGGAGAAACACTGGAACCAAGGATGAATCATCTTTAATGTCTGTCCTATTTAATTAGATCACACTGAGTAAGGCTGGACACCAAACCTGATGCTAAATGACAGAACAGACTTTGGTGCCACATGAGCATCTGGAAATGTGCTGAAAACACTTGGGAACATACAGTTTTGGTTTGGTTTTAGTTGGATTTGTTTAAGTTTGTCCTTTAAATTGTCAACACAATTTTCTGCTCAATTTCCTATCATTTACTTTCATGTCAATCATTATTTTGTGGTTTCTAAAGTACTCTGTCAGATGGACTTGATTCAGACCAAAGTCAAACACACATGCCTCTATGAATGCAGTGATATAGTGTCTTTTTTATGATTTACTTTTAAAGGAAATGTATCAAATCTCACATACTTGAATAGCATGAAATGGAAAACAAATGTGCTTTTGTATTACACATATATAATGTACAATACAGTAGATTTATAAATATTCCATTAGAGAGAACCTGAAAAGTGGCTGTGTTCTTCTATCTTTTGAAGTGTATCTGTAGCTCTGACACAAAAATGTATTTAGCATAAAATGCATTTTTTTAATCAGAATTTCACATTTTGACTTAAGACTATATACTACAGTCAACCAGCAATTTATCTCAAATTTGCTTTATTAGTGAGAATTTTCATTCATTTTACTTGTAAATGAGGGAAATTTGCGTATTCCTGCTTGTTGTTAGTTAAAATATAACTATTGTTCGACAAAATATACCTATTGTTAGATGAAATATACCTGTGTGTCATCCAGTGAATAACAGGATGAAGAATGTAGAAGTGGAAATCCTTTCCATTGTCATTGTTATTATTTATTTTTTTATTTTATTTTATTATTTACATATTACATATTACTTAGAATGACCCTACACACTCCCTGCTAAACCAGACTAAAGTACAGTTTACCATCATACCCATAACTGCCCCTAAACTTTGCCACCCCTGACCCACCCAAACCTCCACCACACACCGACCCCATACGCCCACCCCACCCTCCCAGTTTATAATCAGAGTTGCCGAGCTAAGCAGAGTGAAAGCACAGGAAAGACAGCGGGGGCCAGTGCTCGACCCCCATTCAGTGCAGTCAGAGGGCCTGCCCGGGCCCCGAAAGCTCAGATTACATCCCACATAATGAGAGGCCTGGCTCAGCAGGCTCTGCCTCTCTTTCTCTCTCACATACACACAGACAGACTGTGGCATTATTGCTGAAGTCCTGTTCTGTTCCTCTCTCTGGTTACAACACACAATTGCCAGCACAGCTGCTTTACATGTCACAGTATGGCCAAGGGAAACAGACACAAACCTGATGGGAACACTTTCATAGTTTTGGTCTGGGTCCAAGTTCATAATTGCTTGCACAGAACCAATGATTATTACAGTAATTGTAATTTTCCATTAGACCATTTTATGCTGTCAAAACCTTGCTTGAACAGACAAAAAATTTGATGTGAGCCTAACCGAACAGCTTGTCCTCTCTGAGCCCCAGTGGCCCGGTCCTTACAAAACCATATTGAAACACTGCCTTTTCTGGAAGCTTGGGCCATGTGACAAAGCCAGGCTCCTTCGCAAACACACACACACACACACACACACATACACACTGATCCATTCAGCATACAGCTCACAGCCTACTCCCTCACATGCCGTGTGGGCCGGCATTGTGTTTATTGCTCCGTGCATTCATAGCACCAAGGCCATTAGCATTGTGAAAAGCTGGACTGGGGCACAGTGAGCCTGTGTGCATGAGGCTTGGTCTGTCTATAAACCAGTGGACGGTATATTCCTATATGTGCCCAGGGCCATGAGCTTATGTTGGTAAATAAAACAATATTACATGTCAGAGGATGTTTTTTTTTTTTTTTCTATCACAGCTTCCACCTCTATGTGTGTGTCCCCCCCCCGAGGAAGATATGCGTTTGTGTGGACGCATCCATGTAGTAAAAAGGAGTGAGTGAGGTCACAGACTTTCACTACAAAGGCTCCCAGCCCAAGGTCTACTAGAGTACAAGCAGCCTTTGTCAGGACCATGTGTGGAGAGCTCTGTGCTGCATTACAATGGATCTGAGAGAGAGAGAGAGAGAGAGAGAGAGAGAGAGAGAGAGAGAGAGAGAGAGAGAGCAAAATGGAAAGAGAGGGAGAGGCTCAAACAACTTGTATTGATTAGCAGGAAAGATTTCCACCTAATGCGCCAGCAGCTGTTAATGTTGCCAACAAGCAAAACAACAGCTTCCAAAAGATATCCAGCTAGCTGTCTTTTGGAATATTATTTTTCTTTGAACTCCCCATAATGTGACATGGCTTTCATGGTTGTATTGCCCCTGGGTTGAATATTTTTTCTGTCTTGTTTCCACTGTTTGTTTAATCCTGAGGTTATTTTGTGCGTCGGTGTCTACACATACAGGTGTGCGCTTGTTGTACAGAGATGCCAGATGTACAGTAATTACAGCAACATTTGATCACATTTACTCAGTATTTGTGGTCATAAGCTTTACTCATGTGTTATTTCATTTTGATTTACCCATATAACCAGGATTGTCCTTAAACGCATCACTTTCCATCCAGTCGTTCTTATTGTGATGATAGAGTTTAACGACAATTGTAGCTGATCTGAACTGATGGCCTCTCTCTGTCTCATATATTTAAAACATTTTATTTTCATTAGCTTTTTGACAGGAGATAAATATAGGTTTTTAAACCTTAACCTTGAATGTGTACTGTTTTTATTCCATTTTATTGACATTTTATATAATCACTTATTATTGCATCTCTTATTTCACCACTTTGTGAAAATTTCATTTTATCTTCGGTACTTCTATCTTGTTGAACTTTTATAATTTAGTGTATAATCAAATCTTAATGTATTTCGTATTTCTCACCCCTGTCTTGAGGCTTTTTATGAAAATTTTATTTTATTTCTTGTAAATTTTAACCAGCATGAAACACCTTGGGCTACAATTTTTTTTTGCATGAAAGGTGTTATACAAATAAAGTTTATTATTATTTAGATTATTATCAAGAATATAAGCTACTTTCTATTGAATACAGTAATCTACACACTAGTACTGTAGTTACACAGAAACAAATCTCTTATTTATGACTTATGTATGATGCTTCTGCTCAAAATAATGGTTTTAAGCCTCTTGAATTATACTTCAGGGTTTTCCATCACAGAACACAGCTTAGTGTCTACTTTAACCATGCTGCAGGACAGGAAATGTCATGTTAATGCAGAGCAGGAAGTCAGCAGAACGCCTGGTCAGGGCTGAGCTCACAGCTGGTCCATAGACACAAACATGCTATGATATAACCTGGTCTGGATGGTTCACTCCAGGGAACCAGTCATCACTTATTGATAGAACTAATCTATAAACAGCCCATATGTCTGACTTATAACAGCTGTGTACATGCAAATAATGTAGCATGAGGGTGGAGTAACTATTACTGTACAATAAACCCTGGTTGTGTGTGTGTGTGTGTGTGTGTGTGTGTGTGTGTGTGTGCTGAGGGAGACAGGAACTGAAGGACAGGCTATGTGAGAGTGTTTGTAAAAGTGTGTGTTTATGATGTGTGTGTAACATGAGAAAAAGAGGAGGATGTCGAATGCAGGCAGTTGTACTGTGTTGTTTACATGTCCTCAAGCATCTATTCATGTGTGTTTTCTCACTTACGTAACAACCATTATATGAATACAATGCACCCTTTTCACTCATTTTTAGAAACAACAAACGATAAGTAGTCAGACTTTTTTGCGAATGTGGGCTTCTCACGCAAATCACTGGAAACTGTGTCTATTTAAGTGAAAGAATTACACAATGACTACAAGAATGAATAGGGTGGGGTTTTAATATATACATCCACATAAGAATGTGGGCTTTTGTTTGGAAATATATTTCCTATGGTGACATTACATGACAGCGGTTAATAAATAAATAATTAAATACATGAAAAAAATCCTATTTTTACATAATCTTCTATTCTTCATCTCAAATAAATGTACTTTGCAGCCTAATCTACATAAAGGATGTTATGATGCCAATCACAGTGAGCAAAACCGCTGCAATCAATTTAACACTGGGAGTGAAACATTAGTCACCAACAAGGAGTGAGGACCTCATACCAAAATGAAGCTACAGTGGAAATATCTCACAACTGACAACAGCTGCGGATTCATATATATTTTCTGATCTTCAATGTAAAATTATTATGTTGATTTTTTTGGTGTTTTTTTTTGTTTTTGTTCAGAGTCATTCTGATGTCATCGATTTTATTTGGAGCCGTGGAAATAGAAGACATCTGGTGTGTCAGGGTATGATTGACAAGTCTATGTGACAGGTCGCTCACTTGCTGAGTGGAATTTTCAGAGTTTCATTTTTTTTAATAGAACACATTTTTGTCCTGACAGATAACTTCACTATACATATGGTTAGCAGGTTAGAACAAGAAGACCATTAGATTAAATTGTTACAGTTTTTGAAGTTTGGCAACTAGCATTTAGCATTAGCTCACCTCTGACCCCTGAGGTTTTTTGTTATTCTTTACCTTTTTGTCCAAATACAGTCACTTCTTGCTCCTAAAAGCCAACACAACGATGGCCAATTTGAAAACTACCGCCACATATTTTTGCATTTTCCTCCATTTACATCATACAGTCTGTTAACTAAGGAGTGAACACGAAGAGACATGTTAACCCTTTAACTCCTGATGCGTTCTGAATGGATGGTTTAGTTTAAAAATTCTGAAAAATTCAAGGTTTTTTTGTGTTATTTTGTTGATGGAACTGATGTACAGGTGTTGAAAAGCAACTGATTTAGAAAAAGAAAGAGCACAAACTAAAACTACTTGAACCAAACGACAACACTAGTCTTTTTTTTTTTCAATCTTTTTTTTGCAGTTTTTTTGTGTTATTTGCTATTTTGTGAATATCTATTAGTTTCTGTTGATGTTGTTGCTTATTTTTGTTCATTTTTCTGTGTTAATTTTATAATTTTCTTCAGTTGTGTTCTGTTAGTGTCTCATTACATATTAATTTGTTAGTTTAATATTCATTTTTGGTGATTTCACTGATCACTTTGGCTGTTTTTGTTCATTTTCTTGCTTATTTTATCTTTTTTTTTTTACTGTGGAATTGCTTAAGTCTCAGGTGTTAAAAGGGTTTAAAAAAAAACTATTCATAGTCATGACACTATATCTGAAAGTCTGTCTGTGTACGAAACAAACCCTCCTGATTTGGCTCAACACCTGAATATTTGTATAGCTTTTTCATTTTTGCCAACACACACGTGATTGAATGTGAAGGAATCACAGAGGACACAACCTACTAAAGCTAAGAAAACGTTATCACATTACCAGTGAGAAGAAGATCCATGAGAGTTGAACAAACCAACATGTCAAGAAAAAAAAAATCATATTTAAAGTAGGATATGATAGTATTGTTGCAACCCATTTTGGTTATAAACATAACGTTTAGGACAGACAGTATTAAGGTAAGTCTCTTTGCTTCAGGCTCTGACAACAGGATGAGATCTGGAGCACATACTGTCGTAAAAAAAATCTTCCCTTGACCTTTTAAAACATGTGTACTACATCTGCTTCTTCTGCTCTGCTAGACAGTGCTAATAAAGTTGATTCAAAGCAGCCCTTTTACCATATACCCTCCATTAAAAATTCCCTTCTTTGTTTAAATACTGTCAGCTACCAGTTCCATCCTGAGACTGGATCTTGAGCAGATGAGCCTTCAAGCGGGGATAATCATAAACACTGCATGTCTGTAAACTCTGGCAGGCAACTTCAGAAGCCATCTGCTGCTGCACACCTTATAAGTGTTGCACACAAACACACTACACACCTAAGGAAGATATACAGTATAGTTAACTTTTAACGCCTCCAAAGCACACATGCCTCTTCTTACTCTCTCTTCCATCCTACTGCAGCTCCACCCTAAAATAATAAAGGCCCCTTGTGAGTGAGAATCATTGTTTTTGTAAGTTAAATGTGACTGTAGCTGTGGAGATGGCAACTAATGGTTGTTCAGGAGGACAATTTAGGCTCTGAACAGTCATTAGGAAAGATATTACAACCAACAAAATGCCACATGGGATAATGTCCCAGCTGCCACCAAGGACAAATATTATCACATTACCTGGCAGATGCACATATACACACATTTACACAATCCATTTTAAAGGCATCATGTGTAATGTGATTGTACATTAGATAATGAGCCACAGTCCAACTATAAAGTGAATTCATGGTTGAATGAGATTGCACAAGACACCTGGTAACACAATTATCAGAAATGTGTCACAGTGTCATTGGAATCTGTACTGCACCATATTGAGTTGAGTCATATATATATATATATATATATATATATATATATATATATATATATATATATATATATATATATATATATATGCAGTAGCAATGTGATGAATGTATTTTATATGTATTGGAAAGAGCATAAAATGGACGACCTGATTAAAAAGCATTACATTTTTCAGATATAGATGGCTTTTATGGAGCCATGTTACAGAGAGGACAGTTTGACAGGCTAAAAAAGACTGGAAAAGAAATGAAAGGGCACCCGAATTTATCATCTGTCATGGTTCATAACTGCTTTGAGATTTTTCATCTTTTCCTGAATTAATCGGTAAAACTTGAGTCCACTTCAACAGGAGCTCCGGTTGTCATGGCAACAGATCAGGGTAGAGACATCCTCCAGCAAACTTTAAATGTGATCCCCTCTGGTCAGCTGCCCATTAATGGTCACATTGGGATGTTATTAAGACTTAACAGCTTCTGGCTATCTATGTCTTGATAACTGATCCAAATTTGTCTTTCTTCTCCTGTCTGTCACTGTTGTGAAAATAATGTCTGAACATATGAACATACTGTGCTACTTTTGTTTGCATGCATTTGGTATTTTATTCCCACTTATGTGTCACTGCCTGGTCTGTTTCTCACTGATGCTGGATGTCACAGTGGTCAAAGGTCAATTGTCATGTGATGTGGAAGTTTAATACACATTGACATGCCGCCTAAGCTGCTCAGGACCAAAACATGACGTCACGGGATCTACCACACACATGTACACACATATACACACACATGCACACACGCATACACACACACATTCACACAATTACACACACATACACACACAGACACAAGTGTTGCTTAGACATGAGCTGCACGTGAGGATTTCAGCTTCAACCAGCTTAGCGACATTTGCCTCACTGCCAGCTCATATATACGGTACACACACACACACACACTTTCTCGTTTCCATGTCTCCTGAGGACCAAGTTTGTAATCAAGTGACCATTGGGTAGTGAGTGTAAACACAATAATAATAATAATAATAATAATAATAATAATAATAATAATAATAATAATAATAATAATAATAATAATAATAATAATAATAATAATAATAATAATCATTACAAACCTAAATTAAATTTTTAAAAATTAATGCAAATGAATGAATAAATAACAATAATAAAAATGTATTAATATAATACATTAAAATGAATAAATAAATACATTAAAAAATGAAATAAACACATCTTCAAACCTTAGAAAAATATAGGTTTTATGGCTTTGCAGCTGTTTTTCCTCATGCTTTATGAGGACTTCCCGAAAAAAAAAAAAAACTAATTAAAAACATCATTTCTATTTTACTAGTGGGGAGCTTTATATTTAAATCTTGTGGGGACCTGAATTTTGCTCCCCATAATGTCAGAGGTTTAACACAAATACACACTACAGCCTCCTAAAGTCCTGTCTGTAAAAGATGTAATTTATCTCCCTTTTTACCTGTTGATAACAAATCATATCTTCTCTAAACAAGCCTGAAAGGACAAAATATTCAGTCGTGCAGGCCAGTTCCCCTTCAACATAGCTGCTTTTATGTTCAAACAACTCCACTGCTCTCTTTCCACGAGACATGTTTTCGACTCATATGGTAATACAGTAGAGCAAAAAAAAAAAGAAGGAAAAAAAAAAACAGCCTTCCTACCATTCAAACAGAAAGGGAGTCTTTCCATAACAAGTGATAAAAGCAGCAATTAATATTCATAGTCTCTGATTGTGGAAGGGAATACAAGAAAGGAACCTTCCTACAGTCCAAAAATAGTGCGAATGCAACTTCTGTCGTCCTCCCTAGCCTTGAACACTTATGTAATCTTTCTCTTTAACACCTGACGTTTGATAAGATACACATTAAAGTGTAAAAATGTTGTTTTCACATAGCTTTATATACTCTGTTGCATACACACACACACACACACACACACACACACATCCTACTTCTGAGATGAGACAAAACCGACAAGGTCACATGATAATCAGCAGCGCTTTAGTCACATTTTAAAGATTTATATCTATTTAAACAAGTAACTGATTCTGAACACAGTGTAAACAGTTCTACACTACTCTAGATACAGTAGACCATGACTTACCGAGGAAACTATCTGAAGTAAATATTTCTCCACTTCCCTATGGCCCCAGAGTGCTAATCCAGGGCCTCAAGAGTGACTAATTATGTAATAGCCAACGTTAGTCATATGTTGCAAATGCCTAAACTCTAACAAACAAGGATATATGAAAGATATGTGTCTCTATATTTGTTAGATTTCTTTCATGATGTAATATTTAATGGATAGTAAGAAATGGAGCAATTGAATTAAAATGTATATACGTTTTAAGGCATATTTTTTCTTATTTCACCTATCTTGCCTTATGCTTGTCCTCTTTTTTTTTTTACATTTTATATGCATATACTGAATGATTTAAGTGTTTATAGTGGCTTTATATAACAAAAAGAATATTGATCATTGTTAAGTTAAGCTTATTTTATCATGGAAGATAAGTAAGATGTGTTTTTGGATTTTCTTATTATGACAAGTGGTGTTAGATTTGCTTCAAAATGAATTACATCATTCAGTGGCAGATCTCTTATATACAGTAGAGCAGCATGAAACTGGCTTGTGAGAAGTTAAACATTCTTTTTAAACTAACTTTCTCTGTCTTCCACTTTCTGAAAGACAGTAGTCTAGCACTCCCTCCAGTGTCTGCAGGGCTTCACAGCATTCCAGCAGAGACCTGCAGTCATTGGCCCCTCTGGTGCCATCGCAAAGTCATTGTGGCTGTATGCAGAGTGCTATTTACAGCAACTGTATAGCCATGTGGTGTGTGTCAATGAGGAAAGTCCTGGTAAATGTTGTACAGGAACAAAAACAGGCTGACTTCAGGTTGGAGTCACATCAGTACATAATATATTATTATGCTTATGTGGATGGTAAAATACTAATGCAGGACTATAATAGCTACAGATACACATGCTAATGCTTTTGAGGTGAACCTGAGGACTTTGTAAACTAACATTATACATCATAGTCTGGATCAGTTGTGTTTACAGAGGTACACAATGCAAATTATGGAAGGTGATGCAGTTATATTTATTTATTTAGAGTATAGCAAGTACAAGACAAACATAATCCTTGAATGGTATTTTGCTTTTCTTCCTTCTTCATGAAATTACATGAAATTAGATTAGATGAGATTACATTGAACTTTGTTGTCATTACACATGTAACCATGTAACATGTCCAAAGCAATGTAATGCAGTTTGCATCTAACCAGAAGTGCTAAGCAGTGATTACATATTATATATTACAGGTTAAAATGGTATATGATACAATTGTGATTGTGTTTACATACATACTAAAGCAGCATACTCCTTAAATTTTGATCTCCTTGAATGCTTTTGAATCCAAACTCAAAGACTAACTCAATGACTTGCACTTTTTTTTTCATAGTTTGACTTGTCTTTTAAATTATTGTATGTTTTAACTGCAGGGTGTATTTTATGTTGCCTCTTGGCCAGGCCTACCTTGGAAAACTGGTTCATAATCTCAGTGGGATCTTTTCTCCTGGTTAAATAAAGGTTCAACTAGAAAAGCACAGTGAGAGAACACACCTCCTCCAAGGTAGCCCCCCCCCCCCCAGATCATCACCAAAAAATAATTTCCAGATCTCCCCATCACCAACCTACCCTGAAAATTTCATCAAAATCCATCCATAACTTTTTGAGTTATCTTGCTAACTAACAGACAGACAAACAGACAGATAAACAAAGTCTGGCAAAAACATAATGTCCTTGGTGGAGGTAATAAAAGTACTTTTTTTTTTTAATTATGCTAATACTAGAAAAGTATCCAAACACTTAATCCAAGCAATTACTATACTTTATATCGTAATGCTTAGGAAACTAAACTTAAATATGCAATATGCAGCCACATTTCACAGCAGCTTCACCAAATCCAAATTGAAATATTTAAAACCAAATCCAGACTCATTTTGGAACTGTACATCACTTCTTTGCTTTCATTGCACAACTGGTTTCTGAACATCCTGGCAGGCAGACCACAGGTAATGTCAAAATGCAATGCTGCATTCTGGATATAGGCACTGAGCACTGGTGTTCCCCAGGGATGTGTACTCACCCCTCTGCTGTTCTCCATATTCCCTCTGCTACACACAACTCCAACATCACTGATGAAACCAACATCACAGGCTGCTTTGAAAAATAGGCTATGGCAAAAACAATCAACTGGTGTCATTGCTTGTAGATAACACCTGTCTCTGAACCTACTGTTTTTGGTTTCGAAGCTCCCTTACAGTCTGAAATACAGAAGCACAAAACCAGAGGTAAAGTATAACATGGCTTTTTGTTGCTAATTATAACAAACCTGCCCCATTTTGAACAACATTTGTAACATCAGGTAAGTGCACATGAAATAAAATTCACATAAATATAGAATTTTACATTCATAACACATGCACTTTAAGATTGTCTCATCTTGAGGGTATTCTTTAAAGAGTCAAATGGGAAATTATGTTATGTATTACCATGTTGTGTAGAAATTGACAAATGGGATAAATTCATATTGATAGATGGTCAAACAGAGTTTCTGGGATGCATTAACTGTTAACAAGCATTCCTCTGTTTCTCAGTTGTAAGGTCTCGTATTTACTACTTATGAGCAAGTAAAGAACAACCCCACTGGGCTTAATTATAGCTGGACTATGGGCTCCCCTACTATGTGAAGACATTTACAAGATGTGTAATAGCATGTTGTGTACATGTACTACTGTGTGGGCTTTTGTATCTGCTAAACTACATAACATATCACCAGCAGCTCCTTCCCAAAAAGTCATTCTGTTTAGTTTTTTTTTCTTTTTTTTTTTTTTTTTACATGAACTTAAAGCTACTCCAGAACAGTCTGTATCTAAACCACTTAAAATAAGCATTCTCAGTAAACTCCTGGTTTTATTTATCTATTCAATCCTGGTTTTAGTTGATCTCATTCTGTCTCTGCTGCCATTGGACTGGGTCACACTGGGACAAAACTGAAACAATGTGAAATCCCTGAGTAACTCTCTCTGATGCCGGTTTGGGATTAGAACATTTTGTCCCAAGCACTATTTTCTCCACCCCTCCCTCCCTCTTTCCGTCACTCCCGACACACAAGTAGTCTCTCTCTCTCTCTCTCTCTCTCTCTCTCTCTCTCTCTCTCTCTCTTTCATACGTACCCTCTCTTCTGCTTGAATCTTCTATTTCTGTCTCTCATTCTCATTTATGGAGTTGCTTCGCATGTAATAGTAGCTAAAGTCAAATTTCATATCCTTTTTTTTTTTTTTAAAACTAAGTATATTTTCGCAATTTATGGGATATTTTTGTGAGTGTTTTTACACATAGAGTCTACCAAAAACCCATGTATGATCACACGCAAAACAAAAACAAACCAATAAAAACAAACTACTCTTGCATTTACTGTACTGTATGTCTATGTTAAACAAACTTGTCTATATAAGGACAGTTTGTGTCCATGATATATTTCTATCTAAGATCAAAACCTGCCTGATAGTGTGAGAAGGCTCAGGTGTAGCTCTGTACCTTCAGTATTGACATATCTATCTACCTTTACTTGATAATACAGTATATATACACAACAGAAATGTGAGAGTAACAGTGTCCTAGTTTCCCCCTACACTGAGCAACATTTATTTTTAGAAAGCAGGATGATAAGGGGGGGTGGGGGGTAAAAGAATCCCCAAGAGTCGACAGCAGCAGTTTTATGTTCTGGACAATTTACACCCGCCTTATGCTACGATGACCTTTCTGCCTTCATCGTTCACTCATCCCACCCCCCTTCATAATCTTCATACCCTCACATCCTCCGCTCCTCTCTGTCCTTTCACTGTCCTCCTCTCCTTTCTCTAGTCTTTTGACCTTTCTTGATTCCTCTCCCTCTTCTTACCCCCCCCCTGCAGCACTCTTATCTGTTTCCCTATCTTTCCTGCATTTTCCCCCTGGTGTTAAGTCCCACCTGCCTTCCTCCAACCTATCTTTTCAATGTCTTTTTTTCCGGTCACCCTGTACTGCTATACTGCTAACCAGTCTTTTTTTTTTTTTTAGAGGTTTCCACTAAAGTACAGGCACTATGTAAAGACTGCTTTCATGTAAATGCTGTAAATTGTGTATATGTTCATTTGTAAAGCCACATGTAAAAACCTGTCATGTGTCATTTGTCTGTTCAAGCATGAAATGTTTGCTGTGTAACTGTGAAAATGTGTACGCTACTGATTCTCCATACCAAGCACTGCTGTTATCCACCATATCTAGAGTATGTATCTGTGTGCACATGCATGAAATTGACAATCTGTCTTTGTATTCCCAATTACAGTAATCTCTTTAGAATATGGCATATACTGTTCACTAACATTAACATGAACCATTTTGTCAGGCTTGTTTTTCTACTATAGAATCATTTTATGAACTGAAACAACATGAAAACTCTATGTATATTTGCGTGTATATTTTTTTTATTCTTTTGTGCATTACCTTGCTACACTAATCAAATATTAACATACCTTTTTTATGAAAAAAAAAAAACTTTTATGCACAGTTGTGCAAGTTTAAATTACACAAATTTAGCTGTCATTAACAATGAACTGAATAAAGACTCCACATATAGTGAGTGTGTACAGTACATGGCATTAATGAAAGGCCTGAGCAAGTTACAGTTCTGTCAAATCTTGTTAGGGGAGGTCACTATCTTTGTTCTGTATTGTGCTTCCCTCTAGTGGATAGATGGAATGATTGCACAAAATGCAATTATTTTTTAGGACCATTGCACAGAACCTACAAGAAAAATACAGTTAAAAAAAATAGATAAGTTCATACAAATATGCTTTAAGTGGCAGTTATTCTCACATAATTTTAATGCTATGATGACCATGGTAGTGTAAGGTACTCACTTCAAAATGAGATAAAATAATGATTGCCTTTAGCACTATAAAGCTTTTATTGTTGTAAAACAAAAATGTGTTATCATTATATTAAAAGATATTAAAAGTGGAATTTGTCCTAGATTATTCACAATAGGGCACACCTTTAGTATTTTGCCTGTGGAGCTAACAAGAGTACATCACATGTCCATACATGTGGATATGTGTGTGTGTGTGTGTGTGTGTTTATAGTAGTTTCCCCGGTGCATTTACACTTCAATTCACCAAGATTAAACACCTGCATGTGATGTGGGTCATGTTCCCTCTGTTCCTTTGGAACATAATGTATTATTCTTCTGTATTCATATTATTATGTCATATCATCATCATTCCTTTATAATAACATATGTCCTTTTATGTTAATAAAGACTTGCTTAATTAAACATGTCAGAAGCTGATGGTATATTTCACTAACAATATGTATGTATAGTTAGATAATTCTTTACTTGGGACTGATACAAAAAGTGATATTTGATTAGTTAAGTGTATCACC
This sequence comes from Siphamia tubifer, assembly GCA_020466265.1. Taxonomy (NCBI): domain Eukaryota; kingdom Metazoa; phylum Chordata; class Actinopteri; order Kurtiformes; family Apogonidae; genus Siphamia; species Siphamia tubifer. The sequence continues at coordinate 21,339,851 of CM035790.1, read as the reverse complement.
CAAATCACTCAGTTTTCATCTTTTTAAATAAATTTGTTTCACAAAGTTGAACATAAAATATGTGACAGTAGTACTACCAGCTAATGTACAAGTAATGCCAAACATAGTCTAGTTATCTTAAAGAATGTGAACAGTTTCTAAGAATAAAAGTGAGTTCCTCCATGACACTATGTCACTGAGGGCATCGTGCCCCCCCCCCCCTACCCCTTTTGTACCTGCGTCTGTCTGGCTTATTATTATGGTCTGTCTGGCAGGCTGCCTGGTTGGTGGTCTATAAGTGAACTTGATAGTGAAATCAGCAGCCAGCTGTGATATGTAGAGCATCAAGAGGGCTGTGTGAAGGTAGTCTGGAGCTCAGCCAGTCACTTAACACTTGTCAACAACTCTTAATGAAAGTGACCTTTTCCTTGGTGGCCTCCTTTTCATTAGGAGGAGGGAGGAGGTCAGAGGTCGTCACCCGAGGCTGGGTTTGTGTCGGTGTCAGCGGGCAGACGGGTGAAGAAGAGGGCTGAGAAAAAGAGTTAAAGTAGGGGATGGGAGGATAGAGGGGGGGATGGGAGGAAACTATTCAGTGAGTAGTTGGATCCTTATGTTTGGTTTCCTGTGTCCAGCTGGTCCTGCAATTCTAGTGTTTTTTTCCATCCTCTCACCTGACATCGTATCTCCTCTTTTAGGTATACCTCTTTCTAAAGCATCTTTACTCTTGTCTTATTTCTTAAACATCTCGACCTCTTTCACGGCAGGATTTGGCTAAAGCTTCAGGATGAAAAGCCTGCATTATCCTATAGAATTCAACCATTGAGCTGGACTTAACAAAGGTTCTGTTCTCCTTTTTCCTCTTTTCTGTTCTTAAACGCAGATGTGGCTAACTGAGTGAGACAGAAAGAGAGAGAATCAACCAACATCCCTCTCCTCCTCCTATTCCCCTTCACCCCGGCCTCTTGCACATGAAAGGGGCCGCACAAGGCCAATGGATGGCCGGTGGGGTGTGTGCTATGCGAGGGCCCCAGACCCAGACACAACACAACACACAGCTCTGCGGGCCACCACAGCTGGCCTGGAATGTGACCTGCTTCAGATTGTAATGCCAGACTAGGCTCTGTGTGTGTGAAATAGAAGTGGAAGGAGGAGGACACGGATGGAGGGATGTTGAACACACAGCGCACGCACTATTTCCACGAGCCTTTTCATGAACCGAGAACATGTCAGGTGTTTTCCTCGAGGGAATGATTTCACAAAGCAAAAGACTTTGAAATATTTTCTTTATTCATAATTTTCCATAAAAAAAAGAACACTAATGCATCATACAGAGCATAGGGATATTTTTCTTCTAGGTCATTAAATCCATAGATACACATAGATACTCATATGTCCAAATACATCCTTTGGCCACAGCCCTATAAGAAATGGATCAAGGACAATAAATATGAAGTACAGAAGTCTATATACCAAATGTGTATTATAACTGTAATACTTATCAAAAAGTAAACACAAAAAAATACCTTATTTGATTCTGGTTTATAAACTGAAGCTTCACATTTTACTATTCTGTGCTCAGATGCAGATGGGATGTCATGCAACCTCATCACATAAAATAATGCTAAATGGACAGATAATATTTGTAGATAAAATGTATAATGTTATATTAATACGCAGCTACAAAGATTAAATACTTTATACATGATAGATACTTTTTTAAAGAGTGAACTCCGGGTAAAAAAAAAATAAATCTAAGCTTCACATCAAGGAGGAAGCTGACATTGTGAGGAAGTGATTGATTAAGAGAAAGAAAAAAAAAAAAAGAAACAGATACAAGCGATCACCGCGATTTGCACCAAAAAGTAAGGCACAAGGAAGGGAAATGCATCATTAAACAGGCAACAGGACAGAGACACATGAGTGAAGCTTAGAAGTCAAGATGATTAGAATACAACCTCTACTGGGCAGCAGAGAAATCTTTAAGGAAATCACAGGTCTTCTTCTGGATAACCTCACGGAGCTTCCTGATTCGACGAGTGCTGGAGGAACCTACAAAACTGTCCGGCTGCAGGATGGCCATCCCATTGTGAACATCTCCCATGATGATCAGTTGTCCGTCAGCGACAGTGATGTTAGGACAGGGGCAGTTCCAGTCCATGTTCAGGAGAGTCACCTCCAGCGGTTCTTTACCGAAAAACCTCAGACCCATCTTTTCATCCTTCAAGATCTCCTCCACTGTCACCAAAGCGTGGCCTGACTCTTGTTCCTCTGTCAGCTCCGTCACATGCCCCAGGATCACAAAGTCGCTTTTGCAGAAGCTGGCAACCATCTTACCTCGAGGTTTACACATCTTACAGTTGTGGTTCTTTGGAAAAGGACACATCTCTTCACAGGCTTCTTTGGACTCGAAGTTGTTCTCGTTGCCTCCACAGCCTCCATACACGAAGGAGTGACACTTCTTGAGGCTGCTGCTGTAAGACCAGCGAGGCTCGTAGGCCTTGCATGGCCCCTGTGCACTCGGTAGGCTGCATGGAGCTGACAGATCTCCTCCACATGATAACATGCAGGCTTCATAGCTGTCAAAGTGATTCCGGTTCTTGTTGCACTGGCTGTAGGTGAAGGTGAAGCAGTTGTTCCTCTTTGACTCATAGTACCAGCTCATGGTGTCTTCTCCGCAGTCATCGGTGTCCGGACTCTTCAGACACTCTTCAGCTGGAAAGGGCAGATTGGTGTTGTTCCCTTCTGAATTCTTACCTTTTGCCTCCTTCCTGATCACTACCAAGGGGAAATGCGATGATACGCTTCCCCCAACATTTCGAGCTGTGCAGGTGTAAATACCGGCGTCCTGGAGCTGCGCGTTGTATATGACCAACTGGCCAATGTTAGTGACTACAATATTGCCTCTGACGTTATTTGGTTTCATGACGACATTGTCTTTTCCCTTCAGCTGCTTCTCCCAGGTGATTTCCGGATGTGGCTTCCCAGATACCTCACACAGGAAGCTGGCTGTCTCACCAACAAATACTGCCTGCTGAGTAGGGCCACTGTGTATGGCAGGGAGCTGGATGTCAGCTGGAAGGGTGGTCTGGAGGGCAGTGGTGGGATGTAGGGTGGTCTCTGCAGGGATTGGACTGGTGTTTGGCCAGGTCAGGTGATACCTGTAAGTAGGGTGGATAAAAAAAGAAATAAATCAGAGCCAGGATATGTCAGAGGATTGTATTTAAAGGTTGAATGTGTAACATTTAGTAGCACGACTTTGGCCCTGAGGATAAATAAAGTTGATCTGTGTCTGTTTGTATTAACGAAATCACGGATTACAGCCAAAAGAATAATCCCAAAACATCAAGATATGCTTAGTGTTTGGACTGTAAGTGCACCATGTCCATCCAGTTTAGATTGGAGTTATCTATTTTTATGCCTTTTGACCAAATTTAGGTTCAGTAATACACATCTTACTCAAATAATTTTCTGTACATTTTTATTGACAGCACTTAGTGATAACACTGACAGTAGCATTAAAACCAGTAAAGCTTTTAATGCCCTTCAAAATGATTTCTGTGCAAGATTTGTTGGGCTAATGCTGTTGCGGTACAGTCACGGACCATGAAGTCATCTAAAACATTGGTTGTGCAATCAAGTCATGTGTATATCAAGAACACGAAATGCCTAAAAGTACAGTTTTCGTCAGTACAATGCCACAGATATTGATGTAAGAACGGAGGTGATTTATGTTATTATCAAGAAAACATGGAAAGTTACTAGCCCTAAAATGAAACTACTATGAGTTGTTTGGTTTTTGTTTTCATTATATTCATGCAAACAAATGTAGATGTCTTGCTTTTATTGTTTCTTTTTCTCTACTTCAAAGTTTGAGACGAATAAATTAAACTAAACACAGCAAATGATAATAATTTTATCGTAACAGTGGAAACATCATAAAGAACATGAACATAGAGTCCATTCTCGGTTCTTGTAGAAAAATAATCAATTAAAACAATGGAAATATATCAATTCACATGATTTTATACACTGGGTGAAGTAAAAAAAAAAAATCGCAATCATATTATTTTTCTACTTAGATCCCTTAAATTGTACACAACAAACCTTTTTTCAGCCATTATCAGTGTCTTCACATAACAGATGTAACATATTAAACAAGAAAAAAAGTGATGTTTTAATTTCAAAGACCAAAGAAAACATTACCTCATCACACCAAAATCAAAATAGTGGAGATCTAAAATACTTAACATGTTACCTGCAGGTGACCTCAGAGATAGAGATACCCTTGGAACAGGCCTCTGCATCCATGTAGCACTTGTTATAATATGTCATGCCGTCTGATGCGCATGTGAAGTGAGGTTCCCTCTCACACCGGTCTCTGCACTTACACACAGGCTGGCCATCCCAGATGTCACACTCAGACCCTTGCTGGGAGCACATGAACTTGTCACAGGTGGCGCCCTTTGGCATTCCAATGGGGCCCCTGTTACCCTTGATGTCTATGTACCGTGCTGCCACACAGCTCTTGTTTCCACATACGTTAGGACAGCACTTCTCAAATGTCTCACAGTCCTACAGGTTGAAAACAAGCAAAACGTCTGCATCACATTCACTGCTTTTATTTGGATATATGTTAACTGTACAAAAGAGGGGATAAGTGGACACTTGATGGAATCCTTTTTTAGTAAACTATTTCTTCAATGGTGTTAATTAATACATAAACTGAGTTTGGATCAGCTGGACCAGTATTTGGTCACCATCACAAACCTACATGGATTTGAAGTATATATATATATATATATATATATATATATATATATATATATATATATATATATATATATATATATATATATATATATATATATATATATATATATATGTATACATATAAGGACTTTTATTTCAAAAATAATATCAAGTCGGTGTGTCTATTTCAAAGTCTGTAATTTTATGAAACTTCATATAATTCAGTTAAATCTATTGCCATCCAAATAATAAAATATCTGTAGAAAAAAATGATATAAAATGGATATAATAAAAACTAATAATAATTTACTATATATATACATATATATGTAAATTCTGCCATATTTGGCTTCCATGTGCAGAGGTATAGAGTGTACAGTTTAGTTTACAGCTCCATCTGGACTCACCTGGTCAGATTCACACTCGCGCATGCAGGTGCTCATAGCATCCACCCACAGGTTAGGGTTCAGTTCGTTCGGACACATACCTGCGTGTGAATACACCACTTTTGCAACTGATGACAGTGGCATAGCCTTTACACGATAGTTGTCCATAAAAAGGAGAAAAGTGTAAAAATGCCCCAGAATAAACCAAATCCATCGTGGAAACAGCATCCACCACATATCCGACACGCAACACAAAGGACACAATCTTGGAAAAAGAAAAAAAAAAAAATCAAATAAAGTCGACAGCAATAAGTTTCTAACGCGTGTGGAAATGAGATGAAAAATCCTTTGTAAAGTTTCGTATAATTCTAACAGTGAAAGTAAAAGCAGCATAAAAACAGCTAAAATTGCAGCGTGTTGAACCGGTCCGGATGAACAGAGCTCTCCAGGTTATTTGCTCCACGTTTAATAGGAGCCAGAGATTAGGGTTGCAGCGTGCAAACCCACTTAAGATCTTACTACATGAATTACAGTTGCCTGTCTAGTCGCACAGCAAATCACAGCTGAGTTACAGTTATGATCAACTTAATTAAAAAAGGGGGAAAAAAAGTTCCCCAAGTTTGCAGGCGCTGTTTCACAGAGAACTGTGCAGACACCTGTGCGTAAAACACACAAGCCTTAACCCTTAACTTTCAAAGGCAGAGGAAAGGAGACAACCAGGAAAATAAAAACCGATTCACAGGCAACTTATTGTACAGTTTACATAAGATGACCTTTTAAAAGTGTATTCTCACATATTTAACCATAGATATAAAGACTATTTACTCGGATTTTCCCTTTAATACATTGCTTAATGTCACCCAACTGCGGTGTAACAACATTGCGCACTGTGGTGATAATACATTATAATGCACTAGTTTATCTGTATCACTGTGTGAACAAAATGTTAGTGTCCAGAAGATGGCACCAAACTCACTATAGCTCCTCTACTTCCTGTTATTGAGTCTCAAATGTTCTGAATACATTAATCTAGTGCAAAAGAAAGACAGAAAAACGTAGGTGTCAATGCATTTTATCTGAAAAATATGGCTGTAAAAAGACACTGTGTTAAAAATGATAAGCCTAGTGGTTTTTCTAATCCACAAATACAGGTTTGTAAATGAATCAGAAGTCTCATTCCAGGTTTTGCATGGAATCCATCATGGCCATTTGCATTACATACAGAACTTGTCCATTTAAAGTCATAAATTGCATATTATTTTGAAACACCATTTTTGTGAAACACTCTTCCTTGCATAATTAGTTCAATTCCTCAATAGAGAATAAAAAGATATTTAAAAAAATATATAAATTCATAATCCCCATGTCCTTTGGACTATGTTACATACTATAGACTTTTTATGGGGAGCTTAATTCTCCGCCCCTTCTAGGAGGCTCATGGGGCCTGAGATCAGAAAATTAATAAATGGTATTCAATGTGAAATAAAATGCTACAATCATTTCTGGTTTGTCATGTGACCTGAATCACACACATGTTGTACCTCATAATAAATGATAATTATTGATGTGTGTTTCAACTGCTACTAATAACCAACAGCTGATTAGTCTAGATCAGGTTTTAGGACCACTTTCATAGAATCATCCTTCTACTGATCTAAACTGTTTAATTCCTGTTGATTATCTAATTCTATTAATACATGTAAATAATTGTTACAAAATATAGTTTATCATCTGTCCATGGTTATCAGATATGACCCATTTGAACATTCAGAGGCTCCATGTTACCATGGAAACACAACATCTTCTACAACATTGATTCTCCAGTAAAACCCATGGACTGTGGATGGAGTTAATAATATATGTTGCTTTAACTGTTTTTTTCAGTTCTATCTGTTTTTACAATAATAACCTTTGAATTTTCTTTTGAGTTTTCATGAGCCTCTTCATTAATTCTAAGAAAATGCATGATTTACACTAAAAAATGCAAATTCCAGAGAAGTTGTGAGAATAAATTATGAAAATTCAGTTAATAAATGTTTTAAAAAAAAACTGTACTGGGTGTTTACGAGTTAAACCAGATAGCTTATTGTAATATTAAACAGTTACACCAGTAAGTCAGATGGTGGTGCCGCACCAGCCACATCTTATCTCAGCTGCCTGTTGAGGAATCTGTTTCCTTATTAGCGCTCAGAAACAATATTTCAACTACTCTAGATGTCCATCCAGTTTGGATTAGAGTTATCTATTTTTTTATGATTGTTTTCTTATGATTGTTTTGACCAAATTTAGGCTAATAAAGGACAGCATCTTAGTCACACATATTTTTTTTTACATTTTTATTGTCAGCACTGAGCAATAACACTGACCTTAAGTACATTGTATTGTATTGTAACTCTGCTTTACTTGACTATTTATTTTTCTGGCAACTCTTTACTTGTAGTCCCTACATTCTTGCATAAATATCTGTACTTTATTCTCCTTATATTCTCAGAATAGGTAGGTAAAATATGAAACATCAGCGAGAAAATCAGTGGAGGAGAGAAGAACACTGTGATCAGGATCAGTACCAGTCTTATTAGTTCCACTTTTTCCAAAATGTCCTGCCCATACCGCAAAAACCTGAGTACTGTAAATCGATTAAATACATAGTCTTGACAGTAACTCACTTTTAAGGGCTTTATTTTTGGCTACTTTTGAGATTTTTATGATTTTGTCTTAATGAGTTTTGTTTCATTCATGTCAAAAAATATAGTTACTGTATACTCTCTTTACTTTTGTAATTTATTACAATTGAGGAATGACACTTAAAAAACAAAACAAAAAAACTTTACTTTAAGTAACGGAGTTGAATAAGTACTTCTACTTTTACAAGAGTATTATTTTCACACCAGTAGCTGTACTTCTACTTAAGTACAGAATGTGAGTACTTTTGCCACCTCTGACTGTTATAGCTTTAAAAATCTAAATCAGCATAAGTAGTTTGGTGTGAGTACTGCTATGGAGTCTGTACTTCACAAGCTGAATCCCCACTGAGCCCAAAGAGGCCCAGTTCTCTCCAGACCAAACCCTGCAGTCTTAGTCTGGTCTGCTGTCTCTTCAGTGAAATACACCCACATATTCACACACAGGTAAGACTTACACACACCTCTAAAAACAAAGGAACAGTTTGAACATGATCAAATTGAACAATCTTGATGTATTGCTTATATTTTGTGAAACTACTCCTATTGAATAACATAGATTTATCCAAAAGCAGTGTTTTGAGTTTCTATTCAACCCCTAACCAGATCTGAACCTCCACCCTTAACCTTCACCCCTCAGGACTCTACATTCCCAGCATAGCCGACACTGGGGCTATGGGGCATGTCACATATTGAATTAACCCACAAGGCGGACCCCATGCAGGGCGCAGTCTATCTGCCTTCAGAACATGTATTGTCTGCAAACAGACCTTGAATTTGACCTTCACCATCTTTCCGTGGTAGTTCAAAACAAATGTGCTGCTCATGTGACATCTGTATTAATATTTATTTGTGAAATGTTATATGTTGTATGGATATTTGCGGTTTAAGTGTTGACACAAAGCTTTGAGATCAGGCTGTTTATTTTTGGAAAGTTAAAGTGGTCCAGTATCCTGCATCATAATCATATTATCCTCAGTAACTCAAACCATCCGCTATGCTTTAATAGGATGCATGGTAACACATTAAAATACTGTCAAAATATTCACTGTTACTTCAATAATAACTCCTATGTGTGGAATACATTTTGGCAGATTAAAACTAACTGTTTGGTGCATAATTCTTTGGTGAACACAGATGGTACAGTAATGCCAGATCTGAACAGAACTTTTTTTTTTTTTTTTTTATAATTTTAGGCAAATGGCATCTGCAAAGAGATAATCCACTCCTAGTCATTGAGTATATTCAACTGACTTCATTTTATGCATACATTTTTACAATTGAATACAATAGAATGGATTTATTGTCATTGTATGTTGATAATAAAATTGTGATGCAACTCCAGTTCAACAGTTGATATGAAACTGCACACAAGGAAGTAATAAATACAATATACACTAAAAAAAGATATGACACTATAGTACTAAAACAAATCAGTCAATAAACAATTAAAAACCTGTCAATATCAATAGTGCAATGGGGGATTAGATTAGATTAGATGAGCTTTATTGTTATTTGGCATGTCACAATAGAATGAAATATTCTGCACATTACGATAAATTAAATGTTGATGCACAGTCCTCCAAATAACCCGTGCGGCCGCTGTAACATTACAGGCTCCACCGTCATCAGGAGTTTAATGATGTTGTTCAACCTGGAGGTGACCAACTGAGCCAACCCCAGATCATAACACCACCCCCTCAGGCTTGCACTGTAGACATAAGGCATGATGGGTAATCACTTCATCCACCTCTGGAACAGGGTCAATATGGACTCATCATACCACATGACCTTTTTTCGATTGAAACTCATTCCAGCTTTTATCCTCTGATGGTTATTGAAGACATCTCACTCTGTCAGTTAGATTTAAAGGAGGGGTGGGAGATTTTTTTTTTTTGGAACATTTTTTTACCATATTGCTTGAAAACCTCTTCACGAGCCCATATCATGCACTGAAATAGAGTGTTTGCAAAAAACCTGAAATGTTGTAGTCCAGTATAGAGGGTGGAACCAGAGGAAAACTCCAGCCAATCATTGTACTGATTATTTTTAAAATGATTGATTTGCTGATACGTCCATGAAATATCAGTCCCCCCCCCCAGCAAAACCAAAGTAAAAACTGTTTGAAAAAGCTACAGCTATGCGGACATTAGCACATGCATAAATGTGATGACATTAGCTGGATTGATGCCAAAATAAACTAAAATACAAATGAGCAGTAGGGTTTGCTATGACTGGAACTGCTTGTTTTACCTTTTTTTAAATGTTAACAGTGTAAATTTTGTGTATGTAATGCACATTTTGATCTGTTAAGGGTTGTGTTTATTTCTATTGGAGTGAATCTTTTGCATCTATTACCCCATTTCCTGAAAGGGAGACGAGAGTGGTCCAGAATAAATCCTATTAAACTTTGATGAATGTAGGTCAACGGTCAAGGTCAAGGTCACAAAAATGTGTTTTCGTAATGATAAAAGATGGGGTAAATCAGGTACAACGTTATCAGGGGGTGGTATGTATTGTATCTGGCACCACTTGTTATTGTTTTGATGCTGTTGAATCCTGACTGTTCGGTTTATTTAAGTCCAAACTGTGATCACACTAAAAACCTTGACATAGTAAATGGATGAGTGTCCACTGACATCTAAATCTTTTTCAATCACTTGGCATGACATCCTATAGGTGCCATAAGCCTGGAAAGATATTACAAAAGCACTCTGAGAATGCAATCCTCCACCAAGGCAGAACAACCCCCCCCCCCCCCCCCTTCAAATGAAGAGAGGTTCGCCAAAGAGGTTATGTTTTTGCCAGTTTGTCTGTCTGTTATTTAGCAAGATAACTAAAAAAAGGACAGAACCTGATGATTTTCAGGATGTGTTGGGGGTGTCTCAAGGAAAAATTATTACATTTTGGTGGTGATCTGGAAGAGATCCTGGATCACTTTGAAATTTTACATTGGAGAATAAATTCCATAACTTTTTTAGTTATCTTGCTAACTAACTAACCAACTAACTAACAAACTAACTAACTAACTAACTAACTAACTAACTAACTAACAGACAGACAAACAAACACTTTTTTTCATTAATAATATTGTCTGTTGTGAAAAAAAAAACATGGCAATAAAGTAAAAAAAATACAAATATTTAATTGTACATATAAATTTGACAATAAATATATTGAGGGTTGGAAAGATTGTGCAACACCATCATATATATACATATATATATATATATATATATATATATATATATATATATATATATATATATATATATATATATATATATATATATATATATATATATATATATATATATATGATGGTGTTGCAGAATCTTTCCAACCCTGACTATATTTATTGACAAATTCATATGTATAATGTGCCAATACCAAACAAAACCAGGCACAAATCAATCATGGGAACTCTAATGTGTTGGCATTCCTACATATTAGCTAGTGTACATCTTACTTTCTCCATTAATCTTGTGGCTTTACAGTGTCATGCATTTCTGTTGTAAATCAGTAGCTGTGTACATTGGCTTTGTGTGTTACGTCTGTCAGAGAGGGGCACAAATTGCACCGAGGGCCTTAGTCCAAGCACATCGACCAAGGCACGTACCTGTGAGTAACGTCGCCTTCTGCCTCCATTTCCAAAATGCTCTTAGGGGATGTTGATCATGCAGGTCCACAGCTTCTCTTGCCCCGGGAAGCTGGTGGAGGCTGGTTCAAAACAATGACGGTGTTATGACTGTTCATACTAAGCTTATTATGAGAGTCTCACTCCAGAACAAAGGAGAGAGTCCCGTCCAGCCCCAGCAGGGCCCTAAGCTGATTCCTCAGCCATAGTCTAGACACAGAACACACCATGTTGATGGACAGATATGCAGACATGCTTGTAACGCTTCACGGGTGTTCATATAAATGTGGCCTACGTTTCCTGATATCCTTATATATCCCTATATTTAGATATGAACATGCTAAACTTCCTTAGCATCCTTCTGTTCAGATTATGCAATATTTGTGCTCCGCTCATCGTGGTGTCAGAACATCTGCTCACCACATGATCACTGTTGTATTCATCTCATAGGTTAAGCATTTCACACATACACTAACTTGTGATGTGTTGTTTATGTTCTTTATATCAGAAAGGGAACATAACAAAGTGTCTGAGGCTCCCAAACATGCCTTGCTGTGCAATTGCGGTCAAAGGTGAGGGGACAAGACATAGACAAAACCACAGCTGGACGGTACAAAAATACTGAGATTTGGAAATATGGAGCATTTCCAAGAATGTTTTTTTTTTTTTCGTTTAATTATTCTTTATTACTACAAATAAGGAACTTTATGTGTGGCAATGTCATTGTTCATTAACAATTTGCAATAAATCATAACAAATCAGTGAAAACAGGTTTACATTTCAAGTGTGTAATTTGTTCAATCAGGCAAACACAAGAAATTATTGATTTTTTTTTTTTTTTACATGATCTTTATAAATCTTTAGAAAATTTAATCCAATGCGAAATATATTATTTGAGACTGAAGTCAAGTCTAAGATTTATTATGTATGTTGATCCTTAATTCTAGTTCTTTTGTACATTTCGTATTCCAGATTTTAACAACAAATAATTCACACATGAATAAAATCATATTCATACAAAATTAAACCTTCAAATCATTAAAACATAATAATTAAGACACCATATGTTTGATACTCTGTTGACCACAGATCACAGGCAGGACATGACTGGGCTGTATTTCAGGGTTAAAATGAAAAGAGACTTTTATTTCAAATATTATTATATTAATCTATTATATAATGAACTCAATTAAACCTGCCCACTATTGTAGATATGTCTTCACTGATGGTAATACCTGCTCTTCTGCTCCCCCTAGTGGTTGTTGCTTAATAAAACATGTCTTGGCTGTTCCACTACTGATAAATAAATCTACAACTCATACAAAGGAGGAGTAACAGCCTTCAGTTAATATGTAAATTAAATAGCATCAATTTGACTTAAGCTATAAAAATCCAGTTCTACTTTTGTGGCAGTTCCTACATTACATTTTCTCTCTCTCTCTCTATATATATATATATTTTTTTTTTATATTTCTAACTTTATTAAATTATTTATCACCATTTCTTATATCAGGTGTCTTTTTTAATATCGTTTTATTACTTTGTTTAAAATGCATTTACTCATTTTGCTTAAAAGATATAATTATTTTTAGCATTGTGCTTTGAGAAATAGACATGTCATTTACTGCAACATAAAATGCATTCTGTGTATTAAAGTACATCCAAACTCAGTCACATGTGAAAGCACAATTTGTTAGGAAATTTGGTAACACTTTATATTACGACTTCTTAATAAGGTGGTAATTTTTATGTCATTTCATGGTAATACTCCTTTGTAACTGCTTATTACAAGTAATTTTCATGCAGTTTTTTATGTAATAGCAATGCAAACAGCTTTCATTAATGTGGGAATTTCTATGGTCATTTCAATGTAATTTCATGGTAATAATTATCAACACATCTAGGTAATTAAGTAGGAAGAGTCAATAGTGCATTTTACAACTATGACACCATGTAATTTACATTAAATGACTCAACTTGTTCCAGTGTAGTTATAGGTAAATAATTAATTTCTTTTTTTTTTTTTACCACCTTACTACTGCAGTGACTTTATTTTAAATTCGATAGTACTTTATTGATCCTTTGGGAAGGCTCTTTCAGGGAAGTTATGGATTATTATGGATAATTATTTTGTCTCCTTCTTGGTAACTTGATTGATATTGGGTGGAAACAAGTGTTAATGCATTTTACGGTCCTGATGTGGTTTATTTTCCTGGAAATTACCTCCTTGTTTTTCACGTAATTAAAGAAAAACAAGTAAATTCTGGACTCATCATTTGAGTAAATACAGATTCATTTCAAATAATTACCATTTTATTATACTTGAAATGAAAGCTGTTTGCATCGCTATTACCTGGAACCTGCATGTAATAAGCAGTTACAAAGGCATTATTACCATGGAATTACATCAAGATTATCATAGAATTATCACTTTATTAACAAACTGTAGTGTAAAGTGTTACAGGAAATTTCATAAATAAAAAGGAAAGCAGATTTGGAAGTTTCAAGCAGTTTGTGTCAGGAAAAAGGAAGTACACTACCGCCTTTATGTGTGCTGTGTCACAAGTGGTACACACATTGAACATTTGTAATAACTTTGGAAGATTATAAAATTACCATCCACCAGAATTTTTCCTTTGAAATTTGTAGAATAAAAATATTTAGGTCCAAAATAAATCCTATTAAGTATCATATTTCCTGTCACTCCAATATGGACATGTCAAATGATATTTTGGGATACCGTGTATTATCCTCTGTATTTTGCTTTTTTTTTCAGTGTAAACCATGAATGATCTTTTATTTAATTCACAGTGAAACATATGTTATGTAGAAAACTTGTTTTTTGTATTTCATGTGTGCGTTGTGTCAGTTTTACTGTCTAAAAACAGAACCCACCATTGTTTTGATATATATCGTAAAATAATTTAACAAAAAAATAATTGAGAGAAAAAAAATTCAATGTGAACTCAAGAATATTATTGGTGTATCAGAACAGAGAGCACTCAAGAAAGACTGTTTCAGCCCAAATGTTAATAACTGAATGTAAAAACAAGTACTACTGTCATTCAAACAACATGTTTTACAGTGTTTCCATGTTCACTACAGAGGCTCTGAATGTCCAAATGGGTCATATCTGATGATCATGAAAAGATAACACTGCATTTTACACCAATTATTTGCACGTGCAAGTAGCACATTTTAGATCAGTAGATGCACTGTGTTTTAAATTATTCCACCTAATCATATGCACATTTTTGTTTTGATTTTAAACAGAAAAAGGGAGGAGATCAAATAATTCACCATGCTTTATCAAAGAACAGATACAGGTCTCTAGAACGTAAAACACAATATGAACAGTGCCTAAGATTATTTGGACAGGTAAACAGAATGTACTGTATATAAAAATATCAGACTCTGAATGCATAGGTTAATCTGAACTGTATTCTGCTTTTTTTCCTAGAACAATAAGCAACCTCACAAATATGTCAGTCCACTTCCCCTTCCACAGAATCAAAGAGGATTCAATAAAACCCAGTTCCAAATATGTGTCTTTCAGCCTCCAAGGGCACTCAACAACCAGTGGGGGGTAGTGGGGGGCATGTTTATTTCTTTATTTCTTTATTCATTTTTTTTTTTTTACCCCACACCACTTCACGTTCACCTCCGGTCTCCTGCCAAAAAACTTGTGGCACAACTTCACTTACTGTAATAAAGCCTTTAACATTAGTTGGGAACGTAAAATAAGCACTCTTGGTCATCTTTCTGACATGTTTCTTCTCATACAAACACTTTCTTAAACCACATCTTTTCCCCTACATTGCACTTTCTTTCACCAACAGCATATTGGCGGTTGATTTTTGTTTTTTTTTCCATCCAACCATTGAACTCCTTTCTTATGTGATATAGTAGACTGTTTTGACACGAACACAACAGGCCTAGCTGGTTAAAAAAAAGTATACAAATTAATAAAAAATATATCATAAAACATACAAATACAAGTAAGAGCTTCAAGGTATACATTTGAACAAGTAAACAGTTACCAGTAGGTAGGAAACTTTGATTGTTGTGTAGTATTGGCCTAATTCACTGCTGATATTAAAGAAGCACCAGCAGTGAGAATTAAAGAATATAATGAAGATGAAAGCAGCATGTACAAGATGACCATATGGCACAACCTGACCTGTTGTGACCCACTTTAATAAATACAAAAAGAACCTTTTTAATTATCTATTTAGTCCTCTGATTAATCTAGACAACATAAAAGAATATTAGCGCTAGGCTGGCCTCTTCAGCCATACAGGTGTTTTATATATATATATATATAATGTTCCATGTTTTTAGGAGTTTTAAATAAATCTGATTGCTCTATATTTTGATAAATTTAGAAGGAAGTGGTATACGGTGGAACAAATTCCATAAAGAATAGTACTGGAGGATCAAGGAAGCACTCAGTCATAAACACATCAATCATTCCCTCCGAACACACGGGCTCATTCTTTTCTAAGCAAAGATTTGTTTGTGTTTGCAGCTAGTATCTTTGCTGGTTGGATTCGTTTTTTTTGGTTTTAATCCTACTCACAGTTTAACAGAAGGAAAAAAAGAAGAAGAAGAAGAAAAAAAAAAAAACACGACACAGGACGTGGATCCTAGACAATTTGGTCTGGACTCAAGCCATGTTACTGTAAAGCACAATGTGTTGTTTCAATTGAATAATAATCATTTTAAATAAGACATATTTCATATCTGACAATTTAAACGTATGCCGAGTCACCTCAACGGCACATCTTTCAAAGCAAAAGTGACAATATAATTGAGCGGTGCTTAAGTTTGCTGCACAGTTGTATCTTGGGTTTTTTTTGTTTTTTTGTTTTTTTTAGAGAAAAAGACACCAACAAACCTAGTTCTTCATTTTCCACAGTGTGACAGAATGACTTAAATATGCAGAGAAAGTATATGGACTTAAACGTCTGTTCTTGTGTGATATAGCTTAAAGCGCGAGTGTTGTCTGTAAATTAAAGTACTATTAATCTAGATAGAACTAAACCTCCACCTTAAGAATTAGGCCAGAAATTGATGCCTTTTGCAGCAAAGACACTAAGGTTTATGCCTTCAGCATGAATGAAAGTGTACATGCCAGCAAAATATCTGATGACTCTCTGAATGTTAATCTGCTAGAAATACAAGTTGCTGTGTGCTCACGTCCACTGTGCTGCAACTTGTCCTGTTCTGTAGACTCATTAGGAACATATCAGTGTGTAAATCCTTGGAGTTGTCCTCTGCTCTCTGTCTTATCAGACCACCTTTGTCTGTGACCAGAGTCCACAAGCTAATATAGGGATGTGTTCGTATAAGGCTATTGCAAAACCCCATTCAAGTCCAGTGCATAAGGAAGACCAGCCAGTGTCCCCTGTGTCGTCCCACTGGAGCCTTGGCACAAAGTGCAGTGGGAGGAGCGAAAGAGATAGAGACGAGAGAGAGGCCCAAATACTTTCGCACACAATCGAGGACACCATGCATCAGTAATCGCTTGGAGCTGGTTAGGTACACTGAAGCGGCAGAAAGGCCAGAGGAACACGGGAGGAGGACAATAGCTACGGAACTTGGAAAAAACTAATCCCAGTTAAGAAACTGGCAAAACACCAAAGCCAAACCAAAGCTTTAACAAGGGACCTGGGCAGGCAACTATTTATGGTTGCTTGAGGGGAGCTACAAGCCCGTCATAAGCAGGGAGAGCTCAGGCTGGGTGGCAGCTCTAGTAGGTGAGACGGGAAGCCTTCATGTTGTAGCACGGTCTGTCTGTTAGGCCTCCTGTCCCCGAGAAAAGGGAGAGACCCTCTGCTTTCTCCAGTACCACCTCCAGCTCCTGAAAGTCCTGCAGCCGGGCCACGTCTTTGTCCTATAAGAAAAAATATTCAGAATAATCATGGCTTAGATTTATATAGCACTTTTCGATGAAGGCATACTCAAAGCGCACAATAGATCCATTATTCATTCACTCTCACATTCTCGCTCCGGTGGTGGTAAACTACATATGTAGTCACAGTTGCCCTGGGGCAGACTGACAGAGGAGTGACTGACATTTTGCACCTACGACCACCACCAAACATTCATACACATCCATACACTAGTGTGAAGGCAAGGACGGTGAAGTGTCTTGCCCAAGGACACAACAGCACATAACAAGGGGACAGAGCAGGATTCAAATCACCAACCCTTCAGTTATTTGACGACCTGCTCTCCCTCCTGAGCCATACCCGCCCCATAGGACAAAAAGGACAATACGGAGACAAAAAAGGACAATAAGAACCAGGAATTATGTCACATTGACTGTTGGCAAACTGAACCAGAGTACAAAAACTGTTTGGACATATTTATGATCAAGACGACATATGTCATATCATTACCAGATATTTATTCATGGTTCCTACAAGTTACATTTTAAGATGACTAAGAACAGAATTTAATGCACATTTCACAGCCAGTTTCATAGCAATACGGACACAATTTTGTGACTTTAAGACTTGAAAAGTATTTATTTACTCCAACACCTTGATTCCCACCCTTCAAAGTCATTTCTCACTGGGGGCTGCAAAGTTGGCAATAATGATTTCTATATAAATTGTTCAGTTGGAATGGATGGAACTGAGCAGACTAATGTTACTGTCTACAGTTTGGATATTTAACACATATTTAAACACAACATAGTGAACAAGTTTATGGCCGAAATCACTTTATAACTAAAAAACAAACTGGAATAGAACTCCAATGTACGCTCTTTAAACATTGCAATGCCTGTATTACCATGGCATGTTCATATCTACACCTAAAAAAAAAAACAGTTAACAAAAAAAACAAAAAAAAAAACAAAACAGCAACCTTTTTACTTCCTGATGAAGACTTGAAGCCAAAACACATAGAGGTGTTTTTTAGGTCTAGATATGACCATGCAATAGCAATAAAGGCAGTTTAATGTTTAAAGTGAGTACCTTGGAGTTCTTTTCCAATTTGTTTTCAACTTTATGTAGCCTTTTCCAAAGACCACTTCAAACAAAGTCATTCTGGTCCTAGAAGTATTCATTCCCAGGAATTTTATAACTTAAGGCCTGTCATATCAAACTTAATACCCTTTAAATGTAGAGTTATAAATCCAAGAATTTTAAGACCCTACAGGAAAATGGTTGGCACATGATAAATTATAGCGTAATTGTGACACACTTAAATCAATTAACTAATAATGGAACAAAATATAGAACGTGAAGAAATAATTCCTTTCTTGCTGTAATAATAGCAAACAAAATCTATATCTAATCTACCCAAATTAACTACTACAAAGCAAGCAATTATCTTCCCTGGGATTCAAACAAGTCCATAAATATAAAGCCTTAAATGTCATTAAAAGATGGTAAAAAAAAATACATCTGACCTCTTCTTAGATTAACCCTCTGCACTCTTCACAATAACTTTCCCTTGAATCAACCTCAATTTGTCACAAAATAAATAACAGCAAACATTATAGACATAATCTTTGTTCGACAATATCTACAGTGTTTTGACAAAAAGCCTCCTTGCTTGTGTACTACAGGATGACACAAGCTTACGTATATGACAAATGTCTTCTTTTCTCTACCTTTCTCAACATAGTGTTTGGCAGCTTGCGGATCTTCTCTACGTGCTCTGCACTGATGTCCAACTCACGGCAGCAGACCCTCAGAAGTGAACGATAGGTGAGCTCCTGCCGGTCCAGTTCTACTTCAATAAAGTCGTTCTCCCGTGCATTGGGGTTCTGGATACGCACCTTTAGTACCAGCTCTGTAGAAAAACACCAGAGTGAAACCTCATTACTAACAATATTACAGACTAATGTTCTGCTTATGACACGTTTTGTTCAATATATTGTTGCAACACATTGACCTGTGGTGAAATCTAGGGAATGAAGTTAGTAAATGCATCGTTCCTGTTTTTAAACTTCATTTCCCATCATGCAGTGTGGTACTACACTCCCAGTTACCCAAGCAATGTGATTGTAAGTCTATGGTCCTCTAAAATGTCTAACATTTACCAAAATATCGGTCCTACCAGCTTGCTGAGACATTTATTGTGGAGATAGGACTACTCCTCTAATGTAGTTAATATATTTGGCCAGTAATGTCTCATATTCTCAGAACTGTACGTACAGACAGACACCGACACACACACACACTGAGCTGTTCCAGTATTATGATATAGATAATTCACATTTCCTGTGTTTTTTAAATACTTAGATTTTAAAGTTCTACTCAATCTTTTTAATGGCATCCAATTTAAAACCTGTTTTATGTCTTACAGTTCAAATCATAAGCCATGAACTCTCAGCATTTGAGAGGTCTTTCTTCTGTATCTTTTCCTTTTCACAGAATTAAAGAATATGGTTTAAACACCTCATACAGATTTTGCTCAAAAACACATTTATAAAAGGTTGAAGTTTATGTCACTTTATCCAAAATGCATTAACTTCAGGTTTTCCAAATCTAGTAGGCTCTTATTTCATATATCTGAGGCCTTAAATTCAGATCATTGGCTTTTCAACTCAAGAGCCACTATAAGCGACGTACAAAATGTTTTATTTAAATTGTCACAATATATGCAACTCCACAAACCAAGGTTTGTCTGTTTCACCACACTAACACACATGCAAAACAGTCACCCTATCTCATGAAGTTGCTTACATTTCAGGAATAGTAGAAATGCTTGCTTCCTGCTTATACAACACTCCTTTCCAGTTTGACAAGTTAAGACCGCAAGCAAAATTTGAATTTTCAGGAGGTTAAGTAGTCAATTAGATGGCACAAAATATTTTAGTCATTAATATAGTATATTGTTAAAGAGCTGGTTTTACATAATAGAACATCTAACAATGCACTTCATCCACTTTCATCCTTTGTAAAAACAAACAAACCCCACAAAACTGCCCATGGCAGATACTCAGAATACAATAACTATTATATAAAAAAAAGAAAACTAATGTTGAGTGGAAGGTACCAATAGAAGCTAAACACCTTGAGATCACGGGGTGCATGAAATAATGGTATTCAAAGAAAACCAGTCAATATTAATAACAGTGGAAAACTGAAAAAACTGACATTCCTAGTACTTTGTAATCAACCTGTTTACACAGTTGATTGGACAGTTATGCAAACAAATGCTGTTGTGTCAATCAACTATGATATAGTGTACTGTGACATGCTTATCAGTAGGGAAGAGTGATATAGTCTGTTTTTGGGAACAGGGGGTTAACATTGATTTCCTTCTCACCTTGGACATTGACAGGGAAGGTACTCGTGAAGAAGAAGGGCTGGAAGGCTGGCAGGGATCCACTGGCCTGGCTGTAGCTCAGCTGCTGTGGGATAGACTGCTGTCTGCTAACAGTCGGGTTAGCGCCAGGCACGGGGGCCTGGGCCTGGACCTGGCTCCCACTACTGTTGGCCAGGCTAGGGCTGGGAGAGGCCAGCGGAGGTGAGCACATGGTGCCGTTGTGTGCCACGGCATGTGGGAAGTCAGAATGGTTGATGAGATGAGGCTCGACTGACAGGTCCATGGGCACCGTGCAGTTAACAATGGCATGATTGTGGGATGAAGGTGGGCTGGCTGACATGCCATTCTGATCACTCACAGGAATGAACTCCCCAGTCTGGCCTTGGCTGTGGGAGCTGGGGTTTGGGGTGGATGCAGGACCATCAGAAACTAGATTCTGCATTTTCTCATGGGTTGGGGATAGGGGGGCTGAGTCACTCTGTGTTTCCTCAGCATGTTCTCCAGAACCATTCTGTGCAAGGTGCTGGGCCAGGGCAACCTCTGACTTGTCCATCTTGGAGTAAAAGAAGGGTGGACTAGACAGGTAGTTTGGGATGATTGGCAGCTCAGGTTCCTTGACTTCAGGCACTTCCTCTACCTCAACTATGGAAATAAGTACAAAGCATAGCATTATGTTACATTTACACAACATTGAACAATAATCTAGACAACTTGTCTGAAAACAAACACTGAATATTAAAACATGCATATCACATAATAGTTTGTACACTAACAACTAATATCTAATACAACGATGTGATGGCAACATGACAATGTCAAAGGTGCAATTACCTCCTAACAGTCGTTTGATCTCTGGTTTAGACGTAAGTTGTGATGCCAACTCATCTTTAGCTGTGAGGATTTCTTTGTCTGCTCCACAACTGAGTAAATATGACACGATGTGCTTATGGTTCCTTTTACATGCCCAGTGCAGACATGTCCTAGTTGGATTATTAAAGACAATGCAGTTTAATGACACAAAATACTTGACAAATAACTGACAATAAGTGTCAATGATAACAAGGTTGTATCCGTCTAAAATACTCGATATTCATGACATACAATTAAAATGTATATTATGATACCTGAAAGATACAAAGGGATGTGAGGCACCACTAATTTAATAATATCTATTGTAAATTCAGGTATAACTTACGTACGTATATATTAATAACTGATAAACGTTTGCAAGAGGGTCTGATTTACACAATTAGTTGTGTTTTTGTAGTCTTTGTAATGTAGTGATGGATATGTCACCAGTATTAACCGTTATTTAATATGACCACACTATTGGCATTTTGATCATAGGAAAAACAACTACCACATCTTCTCCTGTTTGTACTCTTCTTTGCTGTAATTGGGAATATCAACAGAGAACACAGCCTGTCCATCTGACTCTACCTGCCCCTGAAACTAATGGGATAAGACTGAAACATTCTAATCCCCAACACCACACCCGATGCCAATAACTGCACCAAACTTTTCCCATGAACTTCAATACATTTGTAACTCATCGAATGATTTGGAAATCTCTGCATCGCCCCCCTATGTATTCCCCCAACACTTACCATCCGTTTATTTCGTTTTGTGAGTTGACATTTACTCCACTCTCCACCAATGTTCGCACTTCGTCGATGTCCCCGATGGCAGACGCCTCTCTCAGTCTCTCCTGTAATTCTTTATCCAACGAAGTGGTGGACATTTTGAAACAGGCAACTAACGTTGTGGGATCATGAGATATATAAAACCCTCCCAGATTACGCTGTCAATGCTAATCGGTTGACGATTTTCCTGATGGCACACGTCCACTAAAAATAGACTTGCCAGCTAGCAGGCATTAGCTACCCGGCTAATCTTACCCACTAGTTAGCTAGCGTGGCGAGGTGTTAGCTTATGGCAACAAATCGCTGCTGCTAATTTCAAGTTCGTGTAGACGGTCGGTCTCTTTGGTGTTTACGGACCACCGTGCTGGTTAGTCTGCCCTCAGCACTTTCTTACTGTTAAGTCAAGTTGTAGCAGTGCCGAAACTGGGAGCTCATTCAATCCATCAGTGGAGTCAGAGCTCTGTCAGTGGGTTCCTCAAACACCACCGACTCATCGGGGGGCATCTTTACATGTAACAACACTGAACACTAACGTTAGTTCCTCCCTACGTTACTGTTATCTCACGTTTTCTTCAGTATTACGTTTCTGGTCATTTTTGTAATTTTTTTGTAATTTACATTCCTTTTATCCTCATAGAAATCAATTTTAATAACAATATAATAAACAAACGCGAGATTTTTAACACCATTAAGGTGCTCAGCAATTAACTAGATTAAAGACGCTGTATATTATAATCATCAGTAAGAAACACTTGCCTTCAATAGCGTATTGACATATTAAATCAGTGGGCTCTAGTTGTTCCGTTCAATTAAGTCGTGAATTAATTAATTCACAACTATAAACACCATGTAAACGCGAGCATGCAGCCACATCTATTATGTCAAAAGTTATTTAACTTAGAATGTATTTTGACCTTTGGAATTATTATTATTATTATTATTATTATTATTATTATTATTATTATTATTATTATTATTATTATTATTATTATTATTATTATTATTATTATTATTATTATTATTATTGTTCTTCTTCTTCTTCTTCTTCTTCTTCTTCTTCTTCTTATTATTATTATTATTATTGGGGTGGTGGATAGACGACAAGACACTGTATAATTTAAATGTAGAATCACTAAGAGTTACTCTTAATGACTGATAGTATTAGTAATAAAACAACATGTTAAACTGTAGAACCGCTGAATATCATTACCTTTAACAGAAACTCTGGCAGTATTAAAGTTGTACTTCCGGTTCAAATGTCAACGGTATGTTGGGGCTGGTGGTTGCAGTTGTATAGTGAACGGGCGTCGTTGATGCACCGTCTGCCATTTTGATTAGAAGTACTTTGCGCGCTACAGATGGTGTGAATTGGCTCTTCGTTGAACGTTGTTGTCCATACCATTAAGGCTACTATTTAGACAAAATGCTGTCTGCCGCCCAGCTACTCGATGAGTTGATGGGCCGAGATAGAAACTTGGCCCCTGATGAGAAGCGGTCCAACGTACGATGGGACGACGAGACCGTAAGTTAGCTTGTAGCCTAGCTAGTTCGTAAGCTAACATTGCTCAGGTACATGTGTAATTTAATGGTTCTCGGAATTATATTTCAAGCGTTCATAAATTAACTTTTTATCAGTAATTAGGTTTTAATGGAAACGGTTAGACGCAATAGGTTATGGTTTATCAACATTAACTGGTCGTAGAGGTGTTATCCATGCAGGGATATTGCTAACTTAGCTTAGCACCTCACTTGGCTAATGCTCTCTCTTCGGGTCACAATGAAGCATGGAGCGGCGTGGTTTTAACGCAAGTTGATATTTACACTTTAGTGTTAATTACAGGTTTTTATACCATATAATTTCTTTCATAATAGTAATTTCAGCTAATTGCTGTAGTTGATTTACTATTTTGGTTAAAAAAAGTCGTAAATGAGTTTATAGCTTGCATTTAGATCCCATGTAGATGTTAGCTTTACGTCATTGTAAGCTGACCGTTTTATGAGATGCCGAAATGAGGAGTCTAAATTTCAACGATAATTTGACTCATTTGTGTCTTCTCTTTCCACTTAGGTCTGTCGATATTATTTGTGTGGGTTTTGCCCAGCTGAGTTGTTTACAAACACCCGTTCTGATTTAGGTAAGTAAACATCTTATCATTATGCAAATGTAGCCTATATTATTTATACACCTGTATTGTATGGTTTTTTTTCTAAGAAGCATAGGAGAGTAATTGTTCTGATTATTTTTCAGGTCCATGTGAAAAAATCCATGATGAAAATCTTCGAAAATTGTAAGTTGCAGTCTTTATTTAAGCAAGTATCGGCGTATGTCTCTGTATTCTCCACTTTTAATTGATTTCAATTTTCTGCAGGTATGAGAAAAGCTCTCGGTTTATGAAAGAAGGCTATGAACGAGACTTCCTGCGCTACCTGCAGTCACTTCTGGCAGAGGTGGAACGGCGGATTCGCAGAGGGCATGCACGACTTGCTCTTTCTCAGGCTCAGCAGAATGCAGGGGTGCGGGCTTTATTTTTTGGACATTGTGATTTGCTGTTATCAGTTTATTTGGTCTTTTCATTCACAAATGTGTAGCTACTGATTACCCACACTACCTTCTCTACATCTTGCTGTTACAATTAAATGCATTGAGAAAATATCTCATCAAGAATTCTAAGGATAAAGAATAATTCAAATTAAGATGCAATTTGTGTGCTTGTCCAGGGTCCTGGTCCATCAGGCAAGAATGAGGAGAAGATCCAGGTCCTAACAGAAAAGATTGAGGACTTAGTCGTACAGGTTTGTATGAAGTATTTTAGTGTGTAGTAAACTAGAAAAGCACTTGGAGAGTACAGACCTGTCAGTATTGTATATTGAGTTGGAACCATTTCTGTCAAAACCAGCCCTTTTTCTCAATATTAAAAAAAAATCCTTTAAAATAAGTCCTGTATCCAGACTATGATCTGGATCACCCCCAAAATATAATCACGTTGCTTTTGTCATTCTGGGCATTCTGTGAAAAATTTTGTTGAAATCCATCTAACCTTTGAGTTATGTCGTGAACAGACAAACTAAGAAACCCAAATTATTACATAACTTCTGCTGGTGGAGGTAATTGGTTCACATTACTGACTTGTACATATGTAGCACTTATTTGGAAGGCCTTGATTCAAGAGCTCATCAAAGTAGGGACCTCTACCACATGTCATTGCACCCAATTTGTACCTGAGAATTTATTTTGATTATGGGGTTTTTTTTAAAAAAGGGTTGAATCTGTGTTTTTACTTGTAGATTGAGGAACTGGGGTCTGAGGGTCGGGTGGAGGAGGCCCAGGGCATGATGAAACTTGTGGAACAGCTGAAGGAGGAGAGGGAACTGCTCAGCTCCACCCCCTCGGTGAGTCGACTTACTTGAATCTAATCAGCGAACAGATGCTACTTACTGCTGAGTACTATTCATGTCATGTAATTTATGAACAAACGTTAATTATTTTCATTGTACTCTATAAATCATTGAGTTGAAGTATGCTGTCATTCATCTTCATGAATTAATGATGTTACGGGAGCTTCCACTAGACTTGATGTTTTAAAATGCTTCATGTCCTCACAGGCATCAATTTACAAGTTAATGGATATTCTTTTTACCCAGACTATTGAGAGCTTTGCAGCCCAGGAAAAACAGATGGAGGTTTGTGAGGTCTGTGGAGCCTTCCTCATTGTGGGTGATGCACAGTCTCGAGTGGATGACCACTTAATGGGAAAACAGCACATGGGCTACGCCAAAATCAAATCCACTGTAGAGGAGCTTAAGGTAAAGTGGGAACCATGTTACAAATATACTGAAATGACCGTTGCAGTGTATATCTAGTAATAATGTTATGCACTTGTTGGTGTGCAGTGAGTAAGAAGTGTATCCAGATAGTCTTTTTTTTTTTTTTTTTTTTTTAATGGCCCACAGGAGAAACTACATCGTCGTTCAGAAGACCCACCAGGTGAAAACCCAGCCCTAAAGAGAGACCGAGAAGACCGTGAGCGTGAGAGGGAGGAAAGGGAAAAGAAGCGCAAAGAGGAGGAAGAAAAGGAGAAGGAGCGAGAGAAAGAACGAGAAAAGGAGAGGGAGCGGGAGAGAGAGCGTGAACGAGAGAGAGAAAGAGACAGAGAACGCGACAGGGACAGAGACAGAGACCGGAGGGCAAGACGGAGCCACTCAAACAGCCGCCACTCCAGCCGAACGTCAGACAGGAAACGGAGCAGATCCCGGGATCGGCGAAGATCCAGGAGCAGAGACAAGGACAGGGAGAGAGATCGCAAACGCAGCAGGTATGGATCATTGTCTTGAAAGGGAAGAAAGCTAGGAAAAACTGAATCCACATTCAACACAACATGGAAATATTACCTTGGACTGTAATGTGTATCAACTCCACCTATCACTACATTAGCCATGTTTCCACTATGCGGTACAGGGCAGGTCTGGTCAGGTATGGGTCTTGTCTGGACAGCTTGTATTTTAATTGTTCAGGGAGACCTTCAGAAGGATGCGTGTTGTTCATGGAAGTGTCCTCACATTGTATGAGGCGTGCCACGAGCTGTAAATAAAAGCCACTCGGGCTGTTATGGTCCTCCACCCACTGATAAATACTACAGTGTTTGTTTAGTTTTTTTTTTTTTTTTTTAGCTTAATCCGGCACCGGGCCATCAATCAAATGAAGCCCCTCCAACTCTTGTTGCACCGCCTCCTCGCCAGTAATGCACAGTAAAACGTGTAACTCATCACTACTCCAAAGTCCATTGCCAGACATCTGCTCTTCTTTTCTGATGCAGATGAACTTTTAAAAATGGCAAGGTTTGTTCTTACAATTCTGCTGCGCTGTGCAATGACTCTTTTCCTCAACCAATCACCATCTGGTCGTGCTTGGGTCCTCCCAAATGGAGCGGTATGGTACACTTTGGGACCCCAAGCAGAAGGGTGACCAAAAGAGTGATGGGTATCATGGGACCAGTACGCTTTTTTTGTAATGGAAATGCTAAAAGAAGCTTACCCTTCTAAACTGTACCATACCAAACAGCATAGTGGAAACGGAGTTGTTGAACCAAATTTGTGAAGCTTTTTTTTTTTTTTTTGAATGAGACTTTTGTTTTTGGAGTCCTGTTTGCCTTCTTTGTATCATACACAGTAAAACTACTGGGCTTGTGTATCATGTGATCGATGGTCTATAAAATTGAATGTGGTCAGTTTCACATTTTTCCTTTAACTGACATTTTAAATATTCCTTCTCTGGTGATGATGGGGACATACTTAAAAACAGTATGTGTCAGATGTTTAGAGTTAATCAAATAAACATAGAAGGTTGAGTACAACTGCAAATTGCCTTTGTTTCCTTCATGACTTCTTTTCCATGTCTTTGTAGGAGCCGGGACAGGGATAGAAGGCGCAGTCGTGAGCGTTCTGACCGGAAACGTCGCTCCCGCAGTCGTGACCGGAGGAGGTCACGCAGCTCTGAACGCAAATCCCACCGCCACCGCAGCCGCAGCAGGGACCGAGACAGGGAGAGAGACCGGGATAAGGAGAGAGACCGGGACAAGGAACGGTCATCAAAGGACAAAGGTGAGGACTCATCTTCCTACATCTAAAATGGCTCTAAGTCAACACTTTGTGCGTTTTGACAGAACTACACGTTTCTTGGTGGTTTCAGGGCAGAAATGTTGTAATGGTCAACCATGCAATTGTATCGATGGGTATTTCCACTTTGGTTTTAAGGCACGAAGCATTTACTTTTTACATTTATTTAGATTAATCTCAGTAAAATACACACTTTTGCATCTCTTCTTTTGGGGTAATTGAAGAATGTAGGTGTGAATTGATAATACTTTTTTAATAAAAAAAACAACTTTTCCAAGCTTCTATGTTGAGAGATAGAGCAGACGTATAAGACTTGTCTCCATGTTGTGGCTGGCTTAATACAGTCAGTGATTACTGAACACATCTCTGTCATGTATTTAACCCTTTTACCCGTGTGTAAATACTTCAGATCAGCTAAAAATGTGTCACAGATAAGTTTCTACATTGTGAAAACAAGTTAGATGCTGAAGTCTTGTGTCCTTTCAAACTACTTGAATTATAATATGGTGGAAGTTTACAATGGCATTTTCAAACACTGCTGCTTTAATAATTAGCCAGGTCTAAAAGCACATCCCGAAAGAACAATTGTGTGACTGTATGTAATGTTTTTCAGACCGTAAGTCAACAGAGGAGAAGAGCAGCAGCAGCTCCAAGAAAGACAAACACTCTGATGGTGACGCAGCAGCCATCAAGGCTTCGTCAGAAGCGGAACCGATGGAGACGGAGGCTGCTGCCTCTGCCCCCTCCCCTCTGCTTAATGGCCAGCAAGAGCTCCTCCATTCTGAAGGTGACACTCAGTCCAATTAAAACTGATCTGATAGGACCTCAGATCAGGCTCAGGTAAGTGCGCCCTCCTCCTCGCTACCCCCTGGCTCTCAACCCAACCCACCACCTTTCCCACACTCCCCACCTTTCCCATCTCCCCTACCCACCCTCTCACCCTACCTCTCCCACCCTGTTTATGTTCAGTTCAATGCCTTTGATTTTGTCTTATGTACTGTATGCATATATCTTTATCCTGTTTTCGAATAGTGCATCATAAGTATGCACTGAAGATGAAGGACTAGGCCCGATGAATGTGAAGAAGGTAGAAATCATTCACACAAAGCCAAGAGGGAAAGGCCAGTGTAGTCCTGAGCAAACATGCCCAGAGGTACCCCTCGTTTTGTATCGGTTTTTGATACTTATATTTTGTCTTTGTAGACAAAGTGGCAGAAAAAAAATTAACAAATCAAATCAGTTTTTCCTGCTTGTATATACTTGTTTTTATTTTGTTTGTTTGGTTGTTGTTGTTTTTTTTAATTAATTTTTTTAGTTTTACATTTTTAAGAAGTAGGAAAATGTAATAATTTTGATTTGTTGAGATATTGGGAGGAAATGTAGTCACTGTGTGTCTACATGTATATATGTCTCAAGTATTAAAATTTTTTTGCTCTAAAATGTAACACGCAGACATTTGGCCTTCGTCACAGGTCTTTGTTTGAAACAAGACTATTTCTTTTTGCCGTTAATCATGACTCAAATGCCATGGATTTGTTGTCCAGCTTACTGTGCCTGATAATGCCATGCAGTGTGTGTTTTGGGGGGTGTTATGGCACCGGGGGGCTTAACGTAACTAACTAACTGGAGGGTAGGGTGTATCGAATGAATTGCAGCTGACTTCCATACCTCACACAGCGTTGGTGTTGTGAGCGAGACCACATGAGAAAAGGGCAAATTAAAAATCATGGATACTCTCTGACTGTCAAACTGTGCAGGTACTCACCCCAGGTACTCCTTTCTCTACCCACATCCATTTCTGAATGCTGTTGCCTGTCAGAACAAAACATATCTGTACTTCTCCAGAACATGATCTTGAAAGCTTGATTGTGTATATATAATTTTTTTTTCTTTGTGATTTCTTTTTTTCTGTATTTGTTAGACGTAAATATCTGGGGAAAACGTACTCGATAGAATCATTATAGTTTTAAACGTGCCGAGGCGCAACGACAGCCTGCCAGATATACCTATGCCAATAGGAAAATGGTCACTTGTGTTTTCCCGTTGTGTACGCCTCTAGGTCCTTCCATTCCAGTGTTGCATTTGTTTCAGGGCTGGGTTTGAATCCATAATTGGCTTTTGCTCTGCTCTGAAAACAAGTCTGGTTTCACATTGGCAAAGGGGATATCAAACAGGATTGTCAATGTTTTATATATATATAATATTGAACCATTAGGGCCAATATTAATAACATCCACAAATGCTGGTCACCGTTTAATTAAGAACATTTGAGCTAAAAATGTAATTGGAAATTTTTCTAAAACTCCTATTCTGGCCCACTGAGCTTATACCCACCAAAGATACTTGATTAGCAGTGTCTCTGCCATGAGCTTCACCTTCCTTAAGGGCTTGATAAATGGTGTAGAAGCAGATAATGTTGATGATTATGCTGGTCCAGTAGCAGCACACGTTGCTACAAACACATGTTGCGGGTCTTTTGCTAACACTACATTTTATGACCATTTTTGCTCCACAGGGGAAGCTGGGATATCTGGTGGAGGAAGAATCGGAAGAGCTCACCCATCCTTACCCTGAACCTGAATCTCCGCTTCTTACAAAACAAGGTGAACCACAAATGTGTAGTGGCTTATTTAAAATACGAACATACATGTGTAAATGAGGAGAGAGGAATAAATGAATTGATTTCATTGTCCTTTTTATCATTTTGCCGTATCTTCAGGCTGGTATGAGGGTAGTTGTGGTTCATCTGATGTATCTCTTTACTTGGTCTAGCTGTCAGCCAGACGTCACTTTAAAACCAAACTTAGAGGAGTTAATTTTGTTTTCTTTTTTGAGACTCTCTACACATCATCCTTGTTTCTTGGCATTTAGTGGAAATAAAATAAAAACAGTGCTTGTGGTTTGTTTTGATTTGTCAGGTTCCACTTCAGTTCCAGACTTAAAAGCATTTGTACATTGTTAGTCCCATAATAGGGCGTGTCTCTTTTCTCCTCCACTTTTTGAGCTCACATTGATTGCTCTTGTCCCCTTACTGTAAAATATAATTAATGATGATCAAAAAATTTTCGAGACTGAACATTTGTTTAATTCTGCGCTGCTTTTACTGTTCATGTTGTCTTGATGAATAAAAAAAAAAAAAGTGGAAAAACTTGTGAATTTGTTTCTTTGTTTTTGAATGAAAATCTGTATGTGTGTAAAGCTTGGTTTATACAGTGGGGCATAAAGAATATTTTAGTTGTGACATATTAAATGTACAATTAAAAGGTATTAAGATCATGATCATTAAATAGTAATATTCTTATGGGGATGCACCATTTAAGTTCTAGGCCGTTAATGCTTAGTGTCTTTACCCTCAATTAAATCTTTATTGGAAAAACTGTTCTCTTCATTTCAAGTCTGCTTTGTTGCTATCACAACGTGATGAATCTAAGTAATGCAGCAGATGATCAGCTTCTGTTGAATTGTATCCCAGTTCAGGGGTGACAAACGGGAAACCTAAAAGATTCAATCTAGCCCGAGGGATGAAGTGTTAAAATGCAAATATGACACAGAAGGTATTGATAATTACAGGTATTAAGGGGACTCATTCAGCTCAGTTCAATCTGAGGTTGATTGGACAAGTAAATGAAGAAAAATGACAGTTTTCTCTTCACCAGAACAAGGAACTGAAAATGTTTACATATACAAACAAAAGAGAATAGCCATGTACAGTCAGAGAAGCAGAAATGAGTCAATTTAAATGTTATTTAAATATGAAATATTCTGCCTATTGCTGAATATTCTGTCATTCCACTGTGATCTGTCAGAAAGTAAATTATAAACTGAGGCAAAATACTGTTTAGCTCCTATTATTCACATTGTATAAAGGACAGTTATTTCACAACATTTAGCTTTTTTTGTTCTAAAGCAGGAAAGTTTGAAGTCAGTATTTATAGGTTATTCTTTTTAGTGGTCCATCCCATTTCATATCATAAAATCGTAGAAAGGAATGCTTCTTGGACCCCCCAAAAAGTGTTTAGATTCATGAAGTAGATAATGGGAAGAAAACTCCAAGGCACTCTATTTAAGCGCTAAAATGCCTCACACCCTATTTGAGATCATAGTGGGCTGTATGTGAACTAAGTTAATTTGGCCTCTGTCCTAGTTCCAAACTGTAGTCAGTATGCATCAGTAATGAGTTATTAACATTATGACTTGTGCAGGCATTTCCAAAGTAAACTTGCTTGAACTGTCTATATTAAACACTTCAAACTAACTAAAGCAAATTAAAATTTTTAACCCCCACACAGCCATTAATCCATACTTTTTTTTTTTTTTGTAAATGGTCGTTCAGCTCCATAATCTTAATTGGGGAAAATACTTCATGAGTGTGCTCCAGTGCTTACCCAGCAGGCCACAGAGATGAATACAAATTCCAACCTGGATGACTGCCACCTGCTTTGTAAGCCTTAGTAATTGAACATTTAATTAATGTATAACGGCTAAAGCTTCTTGGTACACACTTGGCTCTACAAATGTCTCACAAATTATCAGAGACAATATAACCACATCACAGCCTTTTGGCTCAATAACGTCCTGTTATAAATATGTTGACTGCAGCTTTGTGTTCAGGTTGTTCATTTGTAGCCTGTACAGAGGTGTTAAAAGTACAGGTACTTATGTGGAAAAAAATACTCTGGTAAAAGTAGAAGTACTGATTCAAAAGTTAAGTAAAATTTTTGAATTGTTATAAAGTACAAAAGTAAAATGTTTTGGTTTTTTGTTGTTGTTTTTTTTGCCATGAATGCAATAATATTTATTTAACCAGAAAGAAATCTGAATAGTTTCAAAAGTATCCCAAATAAAGCATTTAAAATTCAATTACTGTGTAGAAATTGTGTTTGATCAGGTCGTAGTACTCAGTTTTAAGGTTATGGGCAGGAAATTTAGGAAAAATGAAAACAAGTCACAATTGAGACAACAAAAATCTCCTGAATTTAAAAAAAAAACTAATATGAGATTAAAAGAATGTGTAATTTTAAGCTAAAATGTTAAAATAGTGAAAGTAAAAGTCAAAATTGTGTGATTAAAAATACAAAATAATCAGATAAAAAGTCAAAATTATCAGATAAAAAGTCTAAATTATCAGATAAAAAGTCTAAATTATGTGATTAAATAGTCAAAATTGTGAGATAATAGTCATATAACTATAATATATAAAGTCACAGCTCCTCTGCACTTATTTTCTCTTTGAAGTCACTTATTTTTCACACTGTCGCATCTGTTTAGTTTCAAAAAAATAACGTAGCGTCTATTCTGAGAATGTAATTAGTAAAAAGTACAGATATTTTTTTATTTTTTATTTTGATTTGAATGATTTATTTCGAACATGTGCAAAGTGCAACAATAATCAATACAACAATAATAATAATAACAATGACATGTCCGAAATATACAGAAATGTAGGGAGTAAAACCAACAATTTGCCAGAAAAATAAATACTCAAGTAAAGTACAGATACCAAAAAAAAAAATCTACTGTAAACCCTGGTATTAAACTGGCCCTGGTGTGTAGCAGCTGGTACAGTAACACAGTACTTATACTTAGTTATTTCCACCTCTGAGCCTGTATGATTTAACCACCAAACGCTTTGATTTTGGTTTGTCGCTTAGGTGGCATTCAGCTTTTACAGAATCTCAAATGAATAGTTCTCCCTTCATTTCCATCAATACAGCATGTGTCTGTAACACTGCCCACATACCAGGCCTGGTACTGACCTTTCCAAACCAGATTCCTGTGGAGAAAGCAACAGGAGTTTGTTAGAGTTCATCATTTGAGTGTAATAGCTGCTAGGCACCCGAGCCGGTGTAATACCAGGGTTTACAGCCCACACATACATCAGGCACTGTCTGAAATTAAGCAGAGATGCAAACTACCTGTTGGGCTGTTGACATTTAGCCCATGTGACATTGTGAGAGGTCAGGACAGTTTTTCAGATCCATATCTAATCAGCTTTCAGTTTAACAACAGTAGTCACAAGCAATAAAGCAGAGGTGTTATTAAACCTTTGGTGCATGGTGTTATTTTAACGTACGTTTTATTTACTTCTAATGAGCTCTTTTTTTTTTTAAGCTTAGTTACAGTATGAGGACACTCAAATGTCTGTAAGGATTGCCTAATTAATTATATTTTCTACATTATCAGCCTAGATCAGGGGTGTCAAACTCGTTTTAGTTCAGGGGCGACATTAAACCAAATTTGAAATTGAATTGGGCTGAACCACTAACATAATAACATAATATATAAAGGTCAACTCCAAATTTTCCTCTATGTTTTAGAGCAAAAAAAGTTAAATTATGTGATAATGGTCACATTTACCAACCATCCTTTTAAACAATGTGAATAACATGAACAAAACCAACGCTTCTTCAGGAAAGGAAATGCAGTTTTAATAAGATTATGTCTCAGTTTATCATTTACATGTCAATTACAATGTACAAATTATTTATTAGTGGATCTACAAATACACAAAACATTTAATAACAGGTACAACATTGTTAAACTTACATTTCAGACATTTGAAAGTGTTCATATTTGTTTAGGCTATTCATGTTTTTCATGAAATAATAGTTTGTTTTATTGTAAATACAGTAAAATGACATGAAAATGTTTAAATTAACAAAGAGCAAAATGTGGAGTTGAGTATTTATAGGTTATTATGATAGTATTTTACTGATCTGACCTATTTTGATCTGTATGTGGAACCTGAAATTAAATGATCAGTATATTCACTGTCATTTATGTATTTCACAAAGTTATCCCAGGGGCCGCACTGAACCCTTTTGGGGCCTGGATTTGGTCCCCGGGCCACATGTTTGACACCCCTGGCCTAGATGGTATGGAGAGTCAGCTTGATGATTCCATTCCTTAGATTGGTGGAAAGTTGTTGGCTGATGTGCCCTCGAGCAAGTCTTTTAACCCACCCCCCATTTGCTCCTGGGTACCCTGATATGACCAGCCCACTGCTCCTGGTCTGTAGTGTGATGACTTAACTGTTAAAGGCAGAACACACATGTCAGTGAGTGTTGTATGTTCATGTGTGTGAAGACCTACTGGCAAAATAAAGATGAATTATTCTTAATTATTTCCTATCAGATCATTGATATTATCACTGAAGTGCACATTTTTTACACATCAATCTTATGTTTTCTTTTTGCTTTTGGACAATATGGTAGAAATTTACAAATTCCACACAATCTGAAATAATATGAAACACACTGATCAACAATTCTTTTTACAAAATATCTGCTTCAGACATTAAATGTGTTAAATCTTACATACTTTAAAAAGATGAATCAGAAAACAAATTACTTTAGTGGTGGTTAGCTCATGTTTTTAATATATATGATGGTGTGTTATTCCACATATATGGTGGTTTGTGTACATGTACGTATATAATGGATTAGTAAATATTCCACTATAAAGAACCTGTAAAGTGAATGGATCATAATGTGCAGACAGTGTTTTAAAGTAGACCTGACACTAATATTCATTTGGAGTAAAAACTATAGAATTTTACATTTTGACTCAAAACATATGTTTGGAAACTCGAACCAACCAGCATTTAAGACTTGAGTTTACTTCGTCAGTAACACACATGTGGTAAAATGTTGTTAGTTTTATTAATCTTATCCAGCATTGGTTGGGAGAGATTATTGTAATGAGTGTGTGTGTGTGTGTGTGTGTGTGTGTGTGTCTACAGAGACATATCATGCTATAACTCAATGAATACTTGAGATATCACCATGAAATCCCATGGGCATATACATATAGCTAATGCACATCAATGATCCATTTGAGTAAAGGTCAAAGGTCAAAATCACATTATTGGCTCTAATTCATTAACAGGTTGTTATAGAAACTTGAGATTGGTACAAAATAGTGGCGAGATTAGACATTCTCTGAATATTTGTTCTGGAAGTATTTTACTTGTGGACCAGTGTGATCTGAATAAGAAATGATTTGAATATATGAAAGTCATTTTTTCTGTTTCAAAACATGTGGCTGCATCAGACAGACAGTGACAAAGAGATTTGTCTGTTTCTTGTTTACATGGAAACATTTAAAATAAAAACTAAAAGTCTGGATGTATTTTATTATTTGGCTGAAACATTCAGTTTTAACCTCAGCAGAACAGATCACATGCAGAAGCATGACATTGACTTAAGAATGATTCTCAATGTAATTTATTACAGATACATAAGGTATCCAAATGTGTTTAAATTACCTGTTGTACTTGAATAACCACCTTGTCATTTATTTTTCCCCTTTTTATTTTATGTATTTTTATTTTTTTGTATTCTGATTATAAATACTACTATCTGTGTACTTTTATATGTCATTATACATCATTTTCTTTGTGTTATTTCCTGAAAGTATGGTTGGTTATGTGTACAATTGCGTTAATATCATTATTATCCAGTTATTTTCCTTCCTTTCAGTGAGTATTATTGATACCCTTTTACTAAAAAAGAACAGTCATATGCTGTTTAACATCCTTTGAGATTTTTTGGAACAATACTACTACTACTACTACTACTACTAATAATAATAATAAAGTGTTTAAAGCTGTAATGAATGTATGTTATTCAAAATAATCTAATTTGACACATTGTTAAAGGAAGTCAATTTCACTCAGTGTAAAAACAATACATAAAAAGGCAATTATTTTAATAAAACAAATAGTGGGATTTAACTTAGTTTTCAAGTTGCTAAGAAATTTGTACTTTAAATTACATTACAGATGGCTTAATGAAAAAAAAAACCTCAATTGCTAAATAGTAAAATGAGGAAAAACCATCGTCATTACTCATCGTTCAGTGTCTTCATGAATGCATTTTATCTTTTTCACGAAACAATGTCTTCTTTTTGTCCTTTGACACTTTTCTGTCAACAGGGAAATAGCAGTTTTACTTTGTCTGGCTACAGTTAAATATGTGTTTGAGAAATAATTACCTTTGGGTGTTTGTGTACCCCACAAGCAAATTATCCACCAATTACACACACCCGTGCTCTGATATGCAGGTGAACCATCCCAGCTGTGACCTCTGCTGCTCACTCTCACTCCGAGGTGTCCTCATCAGAACCCCCTGGCGTTTTCCTCTCACATTTTCCCAGAACACCAAAGAAGCAGGTGGGCTGTAGATGGTCTGTTAACTTCTGGGACAGAAGCTGAAATATGGAACAATGACCCATGGAGGTAGGTTCTGGTTCAAGCCAAGCACAGTTCTCATTTGGGAAGGAAAGAATTGTGTGATAATGAACTGGATTTATAATGCAGAAGGGAATGATGAATGGAATTTGGTTGCAATATTAATCATAATTGAGAATTTTGTGCAACTTTCTGTATATTTTTCTATATTGTTGAGCCAGCAGGAGGCAGTGTGAACCTACTTTTATTTATTTAACAAGTCCAGACTACATCCTAGTGAGACAGTAGGTATAGAAATGTGCAGATACAGTGTTGTTTGAGACATATTGTCTCTAGTACTGCAGTCAAACTCCCACAACAACGGGAATGTGGAAAGAAGCTTGAGAATAGGAGCTCACTCAGGCAACATTAAGATCCCATTCTCTGCAACACACAATCTGTATGTGTCATTAGGAGATGCAGTATTTCCCCAGGGTGAGAGTTGCCGCTAGTGGCAAAACAGGAGGAAGAAACAACAGGAACACAGGGAGCTGGGAAGACAGGGGGAAATGAAAAACGTAGCAGAGCAGGAAACAAGCGGAGAGATGGAAGGGAATCATCCTGATGTGATGCTAAATAACCAGGGTGAAGAAGGATAATGGAGATAGATTGTGTTCTCCTTTCCCTACTTTTACCCTCTGTCACACAGTCAATCTCAACTGAAGGTCGAGAGGGAAAAGCAGCATGTAGATTATGCAGTAGAGAAGGCAATTCATCAGTGCTGTTACTGTGCCGTCTGATTAATGATCAAACCTCCAACACACAGTCACGGCTTATGTCAGCTGTCAGTCATGTTCTGATCGCAAATATAATTTTCCCTAAAGGCATCTGCCGTTTGTACTGCTGCTGCTGCTAGTATTCCTTTTCTTCTTCATTGAGTTATGCTGTTAATATTCCACTGAAATAGGATTTACATAACAGGTGATGGAGTGATAGTAGGAACTGAGGGGAGTACACTGCAAAAATGTGAATTTACCAAGTGTATTTTTCTCATTTTTAATCCAAATAAGTTACTTAAAATAAGACGTAATCACTGAAAGAGTAACTTTTCATTGGGATATGAGAAGTAATTTTTTGACAATAGATCTCGACAATCCTATTTCAAGAATAATTTTCACTTGTTCCAGTTTTTACTTAATTCAAATCTTTTTTTTTTTGTGTGCCTTATTTTAAGTAAAAAAATAAATATAGTAGGTAATCCTCCCATTAAGTTTATGATCAATCTCTCCGGATCAATTTTTGAAGTTTGTTTCTGGAATATATCATAAAAATGTATCATTGAACAAGTGAAAAGCATCTTGGCAAGATTTCCTAAAATAAGATTTTCAAGATCGATT
Source organism: Siphamia tubifer (assembly GCA_020466265.1). Taxonomy (NCBI): domain Eukaryota; kingdom Metazoa; phylum Chordata; class Actinopteri; order Kurtiformes; family Apogonidae; genus Siphamia; species Siphamia tubifer. The sequence continues at coordinate 21,301,306 of CM035790.1, read as the reverse complement.
GTCTAAAAATAAATTATTTTTAATATCTCACTGTGTGGTGAGATATTTTGACTAGAAATGAGAAAAATACACTTGGTCAGATTTTGATTTTTGCAGTGTGTGGTTAAAACTCAAACTATGTATTATGTGGGTGCTTCTATGAAACTAGATACCTGGTACTTTTGTCAGCTTTTCAGACCCAATAATAAACTCCTTAGACCCAGCAATGCATTTTTATCCTCTGCAGTGGACAAAAGTTTCATAGTCTTACTTAAAATTGTCATCTACAAAAGACATTCCATTAAAAATAGATAAATAAATGAAAATAATTGTAAAAATGTATGTGGAAAAAATAGTTGCATTATACAGTTTCCAATCAAGAAAATTCACTTTCCTGGGTCGCAGAAGGATAAAGGGGAAATTTACTGTAGACACACAGTTGTGCTCATCAGGTTACATACATGAGTATTTTTCAGAGAATATGCATAATAATACAAAAGGTTTTTTTAGTCATGGCTGTTTAGTGAAACCATTTATTATCAAACAAATGTGTTTGCTTTTTTTTTTTTTTTTTAATCATACTGACAACAGAAACATCCAAATGACCCTGATCATAAGTTTACATCCACTATTGGCTCCTTTAACATCAGTGACAGATGGAAGTTTTGTGGTAGTTGTGGATCAGACACTTTATTTTCTCAGATGGTAAAACTGCTCATCCTTCTTGAAAAAAAACCCCACCTTCAGATCCTTTCAGATTTGGGGTTTTCTTACACGAACTGCATGTTTGACACCTCCCCAAAGTGGATCAATGATATTGAGGTCAGGAAACTCATTCATTAATTTTATTTGGTATATAGGAGGACAATGTACACTAAAGAATATTTCGGTAAATGTACCCAATTGTAGCCAAATGGCTAATTTGCATTGTGATAAAAATTATACAACAAAGAATCCCAAACAAATATTAATGGACGCACAACACTTAAGGACATTAATATAACATGGGACCAGGAGAAACTGAGAACATACAGTATACGTGAGAGAAGAAGAAAAAAACCCCAAAGCAAAACAGATGGAATACATTAAAAATATGCAGATAAAATACATAACATATTACAGATAAAATGCAGAATAAAATACAATAACAACAGTTAATGCTCACAGGTTTGTGTTGTTTTGAGAACTGACATGGACACTCCTTCACCTTCACTTTTTTCTGCTGTAGCCAATGACAGGTCGACTTATGTTTGGGGTCATTGTTATGTAGAAACATTCAACACTGTCCCATGTCATCAAAGTATGTAAATTTATGAGTGTAACTGTGTTTCCCCCACAGAATGTATGTAATTATGACCTTAGATAAGTGCAAAAATATACTCCTGCTCTCAGCCATCCTAACTTAATGAATGTTTTAATAAAATATTGGGGCCAAAACAAGGACCAGAGTTGGAAAAGGAAAAGCTAACTACGTGTCATTGCATTTGAAATGTTCTTTTGTGCCACTATAAAGACACTGTGTTAAATTAGATGATCTTAGTGGTTTTGTAATTGGGTTTGTTATAAATTGGCAGTCCAGGTTTTGTATATAACCATCATGTCCACTCACATTACATGCAGAACCTGCTCATTTAAAGGCAAATGAATCATGAGAGATTTAACAAAAGTGGTCATTTTTGCGAAACACATTATCTTGTATAATTAGTTTGATTCCAAAAATGCACCCATGGGAGACTAAAAAGATTGTGTGTGTGTGTGTAATTTTCATATCATTTTTTGTTTTTAAAAAAACTGTGAAAATGTGTATTGTCTGAAAAATTGTTTGTCTTTTATCTCAGTAAATATTTATTTTTTAAAATAAACCCAAAGTGCTTTGAATTTTTAACCCCTCCTCCTTTTTCTAGGGACCAGTTTTCCAGAAGCATCCATATTGTATTATTTAGATACATAGATAGATTGGGGCCATGTAATGCATTCACACCATAGTTTACATGCTGTCACTATATGCTCCCTATTAAATCCAACAATAGCTGCAATGTTTTATTTTCATGTGCAGCCAGGCACGAATCTGCAAAATTACTGCCAATTAATTGTTGTGCTGGATACTGATAAGGCAACAATACATTAAGGAGGCTGTGAGTCTAGCGTTAATTCATTCATTTCTCAAGTTAATGGTGCATTATTGTGACAGGTTGACACTATAACCTGATGCAGGAACATTTTTTATTTTTTTTTGTCATGTGACAGTATCTGAAAGTCAGGTTGTGAGTAATTTATCTCATGCATAGTAAAACAAAAAAAAAAAAAATAAATAAATCTGAGTCACAGAAGGAAAAAGTGGTTGATGCTTTAGTGTTTACCCTGCACGCACTCCGTCTCTCTCCTTCCTTCAGCAGATGGCTCCACCACAGGACTGGGCTCCGAACCGACAAGTAACAGCCCAGCAGCTTTCTTTCAGTCTCTCTCTTTGAGTGTCTTTTTCTTTCATGCTCTCTCTTTTCTTCTCCTTCTTTTTTTTTTTTTTTTCTTGCAGTGTTTGCAATTCTGGTCTTAGATGAGCCTCCCAGACCCAGGAGCCAAGGCGGCAGGCGCTGAGAGTTTTCTGTCCTCCCACCTGAGCAGCAAAAACCCTTTTGTGGGCGCTGGACTGAGGACAAGCCTGTCCACAGCACTGCCTCCTTGTCTGAGAACTCGAGAAGGGAATAGTTAGAGCAGGGAATGACAAATACACACACAAACACACACACACAAAAAAGAGGAGAAAAACATTTCTGCAGGGTGACTTGCATTATTTTTAGCAGGTAAATAGTGTGAGTAGTCGAGGTAATGACCATTTATATGTGGGAAAAAAAAACTGACAAATAAGATACAATTTGGGAATCTTTTAGATGCTTCATGCAATTGTTGCGCAAAATTTTTCTCCTGCTCTTGAAGAAAGCACCTACCGGCAGATAAATGCTGGGCAATACACATCATTCCCTTCGTTAACCCTGTCTCCATAGCAACGGCTCAAGCTGACCTTGCCTAATTTGTACCATAACAACCGACAGCCTCACAGCGCACAGAAATATGCACCACCAGGTGAAATAAAAATAATTCCACACACAGAGCTAACAGACCTGCCTCAGTGTCTCCCCACACAGTCAGCAGGGGAGTGAAACCTGGAGGAGAAGTGAAGCAGAACAAATGACAATAATCACCAAAGTCTGGATGACTAACGTAAAACAACAAGAAGTGCATAGTTACAGAGGCCTGCTGATATCACTTACCACCTGGAAGTCCCTCCTCTTTTATGTAACAGCAGGAGATAACACAGGTTACCAAATAAATGTGGGCTTCATTTGAGCTTTTAGCACCCGTGAAGAGTTCCAGCATCATTAGAAGATCATTAACATCCCCTATATTTAGTTATTGATCTGAGCCAGTGACAGCCAAAGGCTCCTCATTACATGTTAAATCTGCAACGCTCTGTTTTAATCTCTGTCAGTCGTGAGCGATGATTCTTCTTGATGTTCATTAGTATTGACCCACTGAGTGTCTGTTGATTGTTATCATTCATTTTCCATGGATATAAAAGCATCATTGATCTCCTTCTAATGTGTTATAGATCTGAAATGAGCCATAGATTATTCCATTATCGGGAGTAAGAGTAGAAATACGACGGTGTGAATAAACAAAACCAAAATATATTATCATGAAAATATGTATAAAATACCAAATATAAAACAGCAGAATGATACAATTGATGCTAATCTGTATGCGTGCTCATCTTTAATGCTGATTCTCTTGTGGTCCATATTTATAGTAATGATTGCATTGAAATTTTTGTTTGTTTTCTTGTGGAAATATTATGCGAATTGTAAATAGGGTTAGGTAAATTAAGTTGAAGTTTAGCCTAAACCTTTCTGTCACATTCTATATGGAACAATTGCTATATTGCTTTTGTTTGTTCTTTAAAGTAATTAATACCCGAATAAATTACTTCTACTACACTAAGTAAATGGTCTCCATTATATAGTGCTTTTCCACCTTCATGGTGCTCAAAGCCTCGCATTCACCCATTCACACACACCAGTAGGTTTTTAAGGGTCTGTCAGTCTTAAGCCTAACTCTACCAACTGAGCCACAGCCGCCCAAGTGCTTTGCTGCTAAATTGAAGTGAGCTGCTACCATATTTTCTGGACTATATGCTGCTACTTTTTTTCGTAGGTTTGAACCATGAGGCTTATACAAAGGTGCGGCTATTCTTTGGATTTTTCTTCCACCACTAGGGGCACTCTAACCCAGAATAAGAATGAAAATTACTAAGAACAATCAATGCAAAGAAAAATACACTACTTTTTCTTTAGCAGATAGAACACGGACGACAAATTATCAACTGTTAGTTACTTTTCAAATCCTTACCCCTTCATTGTGGAGACAGATGTGATGAAGCGCTTCTGTGGTTGTTCAACTCTGACACAGAAGACGACGACTTCATGGGTTTCAGTGAAGATAATTAAAGTGATTAGTGATTTAAAACACTGGAGAAATGAAGATAAATACGGTAAATACTGGTAATTGGTTTTCTCTTGGTTCTGTTCCATTTTAATCAGCAAAGTTGCTGCCATGTTAAAAAGCACATAACTACGTTTACAGTTCAAAATCGTTCTGTACATGCAGTGAATATCAGATTTTTCAACATAAATATATGTGGTTTATAACCCGATGCAGCTTATAGTCCAGAAAATACAGTAAACTGATTTGAATTGTTCCCAACATTGACAATACAGATCTAGTCTATTATGTTCTTATTATATAAGTTATAATACTGATGATCGCCACTAACAGTTCCACAAAAGAACTTAAAAAAAAATCCTCCATTAATCAGATTTCTGCTCAGATGGAACCTGTGAGGTCAAACTTTTGGAGCTTCAGTTCATTAAATAAAACACATTTTTCCCCAAAACAGAAAATAATTAGTTACAGAATTCTTGCATTTTCCCATTTAGCATCAGCTCACTTTCGATCCCTTATGTTTATATAACTCCACCCTTTTTGTCCAAATGTCTACTATAATAACCATCAATCCCCAAATGAAATCTTATCTTCAATTCCAGCATTAAATATATATTGTGAGTTTTCATGTTGAACTCAAGGGACTAGAAATAAATGAGTAAATAAATAGATGGTTTTTTTTTCATTTCAGTGTTGATAGGCTATTTGTCAAGTGTTGATCAATCAGATCATTGCAGATAATTGGCTTCTATCCCTTCTACAAGTAATTACATACCACCACTGTTTATATAGCTTTTCTTGTCCAAAAACATTCCATCTATTTAGGATAGAAACAAAAAGGGAAAAAAAAAGCTTCTTTGTATTTGACAGTTCCATCTAATGTCTTCATAATGGAGTATGAGTCCATGCACGTGTCCATTACATGCAGATACACACTCTGGTTTTAATTAATTAATTAATTAATTAATTTATTTAGCTTCTCCAGGAAAATGCTGATAGTGCACTTTTGTCTTTTCTCCCCCCCTTCTCATTTACACCACCCTTCTCTATCCCATGAATAATGTATCTGATTAATTAGTCTCATCATTACTGTATATGGTCAACTGGAAACTCCCCTCTGTTCTAGTTCAAACACAAAACGGATCACCCCCCCGCCCCTCCCCTTCCCTCTCTCCTGGCGTCATTGTCGGCTGTGTGTTATGGATGAGAGGAAGGGTCCTGGGTATTTGTTGTACCCCTCGGGATGTTGCATGGCATCGCGCAAGGGAATACAATGAAATAACAAGATAACAAGATAAAAGCCTCGTGTTGGACTTCAAAGCACAACGGCTGCTTGAATAGAAGCGGTGGAACACAGTCTGCGCCTTAGTGATTCAAAGAACCCGCCTGTATTCATGGAAGGATACACACACATGGGATGTCACATACAAACACACAGGTGTACACGTGATGGTGTGAGAATATATTTCCAAATGCACCTCAAATCACCTTCTAATTACGCATTGACAGTTTACACAGATTGCTGGAAGCCGCCTCCTGGTGCTCCTCTCTTTTGTACATTTAATGTGGCTACCTAGTTTATCCTCACTGGAACGATTGAGTTAAGCCATACTAATCCAAGCCTAGTCTAGCAGCACCGTTAAGCCAATATCACCCTCCCACCCCCTACGCTACACTGTGTCACAGGCACGTTTGGCAGTGTGAAGCCTAAAGGCATAAATCTCCCACAAACATCTAATTCCAGCACAAGGTGCCGTCTGTGCAATAAATTTGCAAAGCAGTTATTGATCCCTGCTGTGCTCACAAAAGCGAGCTGTCCTGGAACCTTAGAGACAGTAAACTGCACATGTGGACGCTCACACTCGTGACAGGAGAGAGGGTGATGTTCAGGAAAAACACTATATCTCTGTAGATGCCACCGCAGAAGTCCCTCACACACACACACACACACACACATGCTAACGGGTTTTACAAGCTTTAATGCACTGCTCTCACACTATAAAGCAATGGGAGGGTGTTAGGAGTTTGCCCGTGCATTGTGAATCCTTTGGCCTTTTATCGATCGGGTCTTCAATAGCACTGTATTGATCTGCCCTGTTTCCTTGTACAGAGATCAGTCATGTACCTGTCCATGGATTCGCTGTTGCCAGTGGCACACATTGTTTTATGCTTACCTGGTAGCAGGATTATAGAGGGAAGTCAGAGATAGTCAAGGTTTAACAAGCCAAGCTCTTATGCTAATTAATAGTGTGGTGTTGACCTGTAGGATTTCGCACCACCCTGAAGACTGAAATGCCTTTCAACACAAGAGTTCATGTATGTATGAGCAGTATGTGTCTTTATCATGTTGTCATCTCAGCCACACGTTCAAAGGACATTATTCTGATGTGTCTCCTCTTATCGATGCTATGTGTACCCGTACTTTACTGTATGTGTGTGTGTGTGTGTGTGTGTGTGTGTGTGTGTGTGACTTCTCTCGTCTTGCTGTAATCATCCTGTTTGCATTTGTGGTGAGTAATGAGGCGCAGGGCTGTCTGGCGGATGCTGTGTAATCATGCAAATCAGCACCATACTCGTTCCCAGTGAGGATAAAACAGGTGACACCGGACACTGAGCAAGGTCGACCTCCTACTGGCTGATTTACTCCACCCTGCTCGCACTGTCCCTGTGAATAACATAACAACGCTAATGTAAAGGATGACAAGGAAGGAGAGAAAGAGGTACATAATCAGGTAAGAGAGAGGGGGAGACAAGCAGAAAAAAACGAGGAGAGGAGAAACAACAAATGATTCTAACTGGTAAATCAATTGCAATGTATGAATGTAAACCAGTTGCATTCACATTCTACTACGTAGTTGTTCATTAGTCGGCCTAACTAGTTCACTGCAAAAGTTATGCATGTATTTAAAAGAACACTAATATGTATGGTGTAGTATATGTGAGAGTTGCACTTGTTTGGATGTGTTTACTGTTATTTATTTTACTGCATTGTCACTGTATTTAATGTGAATAATGTATTCATTTTTATTGTGAATGATGTATACGTGTTTTTATGTTTTCTACTGGGACACCAGGAAAACTAGCAACCACTACGGTAGAAGCTAATTAGCTTATGTCACATGTGACGCCATCTTGGATTCAAAACAAGGCTCGGGTACAGTGTCAGATAGTTAATGTGCAACCATCGTACCAAAACCTCAAAGTCATCGTACTTTGGGAGAAATTATCATACACAAATACAACACATACAATGTAGCCATTTTAGTGGTATTTTAATTTGTAAAGTATTTCATGTCAAATTTTTAAACAGTAATTCACAATATTCGTGTAGTAGGCTAATGGATAAACTATGGCAAAAAAAAGAGACTGCAAATTTTCAAGGCTACTACCAGACTAGAAAGATTCTTTTTTTTTTTTTCAGTGAAGGAATACAAATGTGTTAATTACCCGATTATGTAGAAAGACTCAAATTCAACCTGGAAGTGGCTGTCATCACCTGATGCCACAGCCACTTGTGCAGATATTGGTTGTCATGGCAGCAGCCCTGTGTGTGTTGTGTGTCTTTTATGCCGCCTGAGTGCAACATATGCCAAATACAGGGCCGCCGCTCCACATATGTAGACTAAGCAGAGCGGTAGGGCCCCAACTATCTGGTAGGGGCCCACAAAATTAAATTGCTGATAAAATGTCTTGATAATTAATATATTTTTACATTGCAAAAATATATGAATTAGGTATGAAAAGGCTAATTGTTTTTTGTTCAAAAAACTGTGAACCCTAGGTTGGGGCGATCCCCCGCCCCTCATTTTTTCCTGACTACGGCCTCGGATGAGACGAGACAACCCGCTGAATGTAAACATATTGTTAAGCAGAGGAAAATAAATTGACCATTTTGTGTTCACGCCATCAGAAAGACCCTACGGTGATGTCGAAAACCAGAGTAAATTGCACCAAGTGAAAATATATGAACATGAGAGATATAGGTAGGCCTATATAAGAGTGAGAATATAGGTATGTAAGAGGAAAATATAGGTATGTGAAAGAGAATACATGTAGGCTATATAAAAGTGCCAGAATGAAATTTGGCCTCAACGGCCCCTCATCATTTTTAGTGTTTTGTTCACCTGCAAGTGAAACAGACACAATGTGAATTTGGTTGTGCTAAAAGCTAACCATTAGCAATGCAATGTTTACCATGGAGAAAGTTTACTAGTGATTGATACTAAAACACTAAGTATGAACGAATATTGTTGGTTTACAGGAACATTGATTTAATTCATACCACAATGTAATTGTTGTGCTAACACACAATCAACGAACAATGATTTAACATAAACTACTATTTGCTTTTTCTTATGTTAATTCTGTGAATACATCCTTCATTGAAGTTACTTTGGCCTTTTGTCTTGAACACACTGGAGGGTGGGGTGGTGTTGGCTGCATCTTCCCAAAACTCAATTTACACCACTGTTATTGGGGGAACAGTTCCAAGTTACCTGTCCACATCTCTGAGGTAAATGTCAAACCATGCCAACATGTCTCCTCTTGGGTTCACAACATTCTGTCCTTACCCAACCAAGCCTAATTTTTGTTTCAAGATGGCTGCGATGTAATGAAGATGAAAGGGGATCTGGATAAACAATGATCCAGTAAATTGCTGTTTGTGTTCACCAAGTATAGAGTGTTGTTTAGCATGAGTTTGTAAATGATCTATTCCTCTCAGTGTTGAATGTAACTCATCTGCATCAGCGAGCTCATATGAGTTTTTGGCTCTACATGTTAGTCCATTTCAATCACATTAGCAGATGTTGGATGGTTAAACCGTCCACCTTATTTTCAAGTCAACACTGACAGGTATGAGAGTAAAACTGTTGATGAAAACTAAATGTGACAGTGGTTCCACACATGGGAACAACAGAATCAGTAAATCAAATGCTCCTGAGCCGTACTGTATATATTGACGTATTTATGCCTATGTGGGTGCGTACATGTGGCTTGAAGTCTGTTTTGTTCAAGTGTGTGTCCGAGTGCATTTCCAGGGATTGAAGTCAATGAGTACTGACATTTGCACTGAAGTGCATTGAAATGTGAAATACAGTGCGGATTGACAAACACCTGACTCTCACCTCAAAAAGAGGAGCAGATCCCTTAGATAACTCTTCACACAGATGTGCTTCGAAATCTTTATATTATTGGAAGCATAGTGTTAAACAGGATGGGAGTGAGTTTGAGATGATAATGTATTATTATTATCTGTGATTAATGTGCCGTGTCATGTAGTGTCCTCATGTTCTTTCCTGTGTCATGTCCTATGTGTACTGCTTTTATGATTTTTTTGTACTATTTTAAAATGTCTTTGAATGTACTGCTTTTATGACTTTTGCACTAATGTAAAGCATCTTTGAGTGTCCAGAAAAGCACCATACAAATATAATGTATTATTATTATTATTATTATTATTATTATTTGAGTGTTTGTGGATATACATTCTAACAAATGTATGTCATTTCTATCGTAAAAAAATTACAGCGCTTTTGTTCTAATAATTTACAAAGTGTAACTATATTGCAATGCATAATGGGTAAAAAAAATATTGTAACTTCAAGTATTTGTTCACAGTACCACATTGTAAAATTACAGGATGGTTGTGTGTTGACTGACTTACAATTTACTCACTAGTCGCTAAGGCATTAACGACTTCAGTTTTTTCAAGCCGACTTATGCGTCAATAAAGTCGAAGTCGAGTCGACGGGTTGTGATGATGTCATCACATTGTCAGCTGAGGAACAACACAGGCACACGTCTGTCCAACAATTGGTATTAACTGGTATTTTCTTTTTATACTGGATTTATACATCCTTGATATGAACAAACTGAAGAAGACAATTTTAGGTTTTTGTCAAGATTATTTCAGAAATCTCCCTCTCTAACAGATACACTGGCTTTTTTGTGTTTTTTTTCTACACTTGTGTTAAAAAAAAAAAGGAAGTCTTGCAAAAACACAACTATGCACAAGTCCAATGCACTCTGAAAAATAAAAGCCCTTTATCACCTACACTGGTCAGCCTTACCATTATGACCACTGACAGACAGAGTGGTAGTAATTATGATTATCTCATTACAATGAAACCTGTAAGTGGATGGGATATGTGGCAGCAAGAGCAGCAAAATGCTAAAAGAAAATCTGAATAACTTTGACAAGGAAGACATTGTGATGGTTTAATCACTGGGTCAGAGCATCTCCAGATGTTGTTCATTTCCTATGTAAAGTGGTTAGAACATACCAAAAGTATCTAAAGAACAACAGATGGATCGCAACCAAATATGCGAATAGAACATAATTAACACATGTCTAATATTGAGTTTGCTCCTTCTGACACATGAGATTTAATGACTAAATGTTCACTTTCTGCCTAATATATCCAACCCAGTGAAAGGTATCAGTGTCATTTTAGTGAACTTCCATTCGTTTCCAAAAACCATGTATGCGTTGTATTCTGACACGAATGAGCACACTGTAATCCTTTCCAAAAATGTATGAAAACAATAAATCAGATCACTATATACTCATAACTTCTGTAAAGTCTCTTTTTCCTTATTGCACAGAGGTCATACAACACACTTACACAGTAAAGGGGCATTAAAAAGCAATGAAAAAAAAATCAGAAATTTGCAGCTTCACACTTTAAATACATGAATTCTTATCAGCAATTATCTTTTGGCTCTTACAGTAATGAAATAATCAATATTATTACCAGTTGGTCAGAATATTATGAATGATTGATGTATAGAGACAGCAGAAACTACTCACACGACTCACTTACTGTATTGAATATTGATGATTTTGTCCTTTTTTCCCCATGTGTCTCATCCTATCATTGATGAACACCTGATTCCTTTATACACTTTTACAGGCTATTTTTTTTGACCCAGTGAAGCAACTACTATTACTATTACTACTCTTTTTTTTTTTTTCTTCAATAAATGTAATAGTTTAAATTTTTATCTCATGTCGTGATTTGCCTTTCCCTTATATTGGTTGATTGATAGACGGAAAAAAACTGAATGCTATGCTGCTATTATGTACACAAATTACCATTCTGCTTTCATTTAAGCAGTGCAGTAAAGTCAATAACTGTAATCACTCAGACATCATCATAACCTCATTTTACAACTGATGAGATAGATATACTAATCCATTTAAGAGAGTGTGAAAGGTAATGAATGCATTTTTCAGTTTCACATGATTCTCATTAGGTGAAATGTAACTGCAGGCATCTTAAAAGTCTTAACATTTACAAATCTGCATTTAATACCTTCATTAAAGTTTCTAAAGATATCAAAATTGATATGGTTGGTCTTTAGTGATGTTGCCATAAACCTCTTTTCTATATTGTGTTTAAATGTCCAAACCACAAAGAAAATAATGTTAGGTGACTCATTTCCAACACAACAGTTTATATTGAAATTAGGAATTGATTATTGTTAACTTTGCAGCTTCCAGTGACACATGACTTACAATCAAGGCATTGGAACAAATAAATGCATTTTCCTAAATTTTAGGAATCACAGATTTTTTTTTTTGGCAGTGTGGCTGTGAAATAAGCATTAAATTATGTTCTAAGTCGTCTTAAAAAAGTCTTAAATTGAAGATGTAGAAACTTGAAGGAACCCTAATCTGTTATTCAAGTACTTATGAATACATTTGAGATAATGGTATACCATAGTATGTAACACCATACTTTTACTCTCACTAATCATTCAGCTGAAAACCACTTTTCCACGCTCCTTTTTGGAATCTGATGGGTCACCCCGACTTATCAACACATGCTGCCTTTGAAAGTGTTGTGTCACCTCCACTGGCTGCATTCACAGAAAACAACAAGAGGAATGACGGACCCAGAAAAAGCAAGTCCATCTGATGTTGGATGGACTTTAGCATCATCCACGTGGAGTTAAGCCCGTCCTCCATTGCAGCGAATCTAAAGCAGCATTAGCATTAGCATCTACAAGAGAAGACGGCGCCACAGTTGCTGCACAAACTTGAAAAAAAACTAGTCCATGTGCTCTCTGTGGAAATAAAGCCTAATTTTTTTCCTTGCACATATTCAGAACAAGCAATGCCATGAAACCTAGCTGGATGTTACTGTGGTAAAGGTAAACACACACATAGAGCAAGAGGGGAGGGGTGAGTGTTCCTTCACGCATTCTGAGCCAATCAGAGACGCCTCGTCATTGCGTCATGGACATGTATGAGGAAGTACCGGTAAACTCTGTTGTTCAACCTCAAGTCATTTTTCTACCGTGAAAAAACAGCTGGAAACAAAGCAATCTGGACATTTTCTTGAATAGAACCAACACACAATGTATTCAATAACAATGGAGAACACAGTAATATTAATGAAATAATGATGAAATGACAGTTTTAAAGCACTTCACTTACTTCACAAATGACAGTTTTAATATATTTCATGTCAAGTGACAAATCTACAAATGTGTTAATTCTGATCATTTATGAAGAAGTAAGAGCTGACATTTATAGATGAAGTATATATACCTGATATTATGATGTATTGTGGTTTATTATTCCTATTACTGATTCACAATTATAATAATTGACATTTTTCTCGCAACTGATTCTGATTCTTGCATCAAGTCTATTTTCAAACTTTGTCTGATAGGTACACTTTGACAGCTACACCAGTAAAATAAAACACACAATCTGCAGGATTTGATAGTTTTGGCTTCACAGATCAACCCCCCACCCCCCAAGGAAAATTAATGGTTGCTTTTAATTTTCATACCCAAGGTTATTTTTATATTTACGTACTGGTAGGTAAGAAGATGCAGGACTTACATACTACTACAGTTAACATAAAAAGAAAAAAAACTAATACAGTTTATCTGCATATGTGTAAAAGTAATTTGGTATTAGTACATTTATATTAAAAAAATCTGTACATTTCATCTTATCAGTACTTCTCTATAATGTGACACTTTAGAAATAGCAAGACTGTAACTGACCGTTTTCTGTTTAAAATATAATTTGCATCACATCACATGGAACAAAAAGTGTATTTTAACAATTGGACCTTGCGGTGTGGAACATCTAAAATAGATGTGTGTCAGTGCTAACAATTTCATCAACATAACACAGATTTATGTGTGTTCTAACAGAACAGCTGGAGAGGCTGAGCTGTTGATTCAGAGTGTGAATGAAAAAAGACCCAACTGACTGAGAGACTACCACTGTGAGGCACACACACACACACACACACACACACACACATACACACACACACACACACACACGCACATATATATAAAGCAGGTCTTAGATTAGTTTTATACCTGCATGGACTGCACAGTGCATTCCGTTCCGTCCCTTATTACAGCCTGTGAAACTAATGAGATCACATGCCCCAGGTGAGATGTGGACGGTGGACGGCCTGTCTGTGCTGGTAAATAGTGAGATGATTATTAGGTTGTCTCTACCTCTCAAAAATTAAAGGTTCAGACTCAATTCCATAGTTTAGAATCAGGCAGGCATTACAACAGTGTTAACACATCTATATAAAGCTCATGTAATCTACTGTAGGTTTAGAATATCTGAATGTAACCTCAAAGACCTAAACATCCACTGTGACCAAACGTATCTGCTGATCTCAAATGTGGACTAACTTTAGGTAATGGAGTTCCTCAGTTTTTCATACTCATCAGATGTGACCTATTTTTGACATTCAGATGGTCCAGACCAGAGTGAACATAGAGGGGCGCTGCTTTGAAACTGGTCATGGGGCTAAAAATTAAAACCAGATGTAGACTAATGTTATAAAGCAAGTTTGGAAGCATGTGGGGTCTATTTTAAGAATAAATACTTTTTATATACTATTTTTCAGATTATATATATATATATATATATATATATATATATATATATATATATATATATATATATATATATATATGTATATATATATATATATATATATATATATATGTGTGTGTGTGTGTGTGTGTGTGTGTGTGTGTTTGTATATATATTAGGGCTGTCAAAATCAATGTGAATTTTAATCTATCATCATGATTAATTTGTTTAAACAGTTTAATGCAATTAACTCATCTGCTGTAAGGTTATTATCGTAAATGAAAACTAATAAAATAACAAAATGTAGAACTGAAATAAACATTTTGATTAACTGAAATAAATAAAAACTATAGTAAAAAGAAAAAAAAAATATCACAAAGTGAAACTATATTGTGTTCTTACTACAAAAAAATGCAAAAACACAATTAGACTTAGGTTCATTTTTTTTGCAGTGTTGTGTCATTACAGCTTACACATGCTCATAAATGTCTGGTCATATCCGCAGTAAATGCTACAGCAGCAAGTGGGGAGTGGACATTTAATTTCCTTTTGACTTTTTTTGGGAAACCATATGTGCAGGAGTGAGAACACCTGCCAACAAACAGAATATATACAATAGCACAACAACTCTGCAGCGAGATACCCCCCCCCACCCCCCCCGAGAGAGCAGAACAGGGTCACACAACAGTTCTCCAGCTCTTCTAAAACTAATAAACCAAAGAAATTAGCCTACGGGGTCACTGGAGACATTGCAGCTAATAAAATACCTGTCCAAAAACAATCTTTCACCCATGCTCTGCCTAAATGGGAATAAACCCATTTGCAAAACCAAATTGGATGTTATTTGGTGTATAATGAATTTAAATGGAAGTAAACTGGGCTTCATTTTCTTTTTTATATCAGGCGAAAATTTGGAACAGAGTCCTTTCTGAAGTGCTATTTATTTATTTATTTAATTATTTCTAGCTGGTAGTCACATTTGCTTTACTGTGTATTTAATCCATTGACATCAGCAATAAAAGAAACAAAATGAAAGGAATCATTGTTTGCACATTTGGAAAAAAAAAACAAACGTATTTGTACAAACGCTCATGCTTTTATTCTTCTATTGACAGTTCTATTGAATGGCTTTTTGTTATTTTGTTGCCTCACATTTTCTCTCATCATTTTCTGACTGAACAATGTTGACTGAATTTTTTAAAAACATGATACTGATACTACTACTTTTCTTGTATATAACAGGGTATTTGAAAAAGGACCAAAATATCCACCAGTGACTAAAAGCATTTACAAACTGTTTAATTCCTGTTGAATAATGGATGTAAAATACAGTTTTTCATCAGATATAACTCATTTGGATGTTCAGAGGCTCCATAGTGAAGGTGGAAATGTGGTTAATTCAAAATTTAAATCAATTTAAAAGTCGTCCTAAAAGTGCAATTGAACACGCATTGTGTTCTGCGTCCTGATTGGCTAAGGGACTGTAGACCATTGTCTCCTGTATAATATAAATATATATAAAAGTTTGATTGCTAGCAGTGCTGTATGTTTGACAAAACCCAATGTCGAGGAAACGTTCTGCATTGACAAAAACATCTGTGATCAAAGGCACCCAAAAGGTAGATAAAGATAACAAAAAAGAAAATTAATTTGGGAAGTGCCAGAAAAATAGTACGGGGTATTTATGGGTTAAATCACAGCATCTTTTAACCCTTTAAACTTCCTCTCAATTTTGCCTAAATTCAATGATTGCTGTTCTTGAACCATTTTGATAATATGTAATTAGTGTTTAATTAAATTATAAATGAAAATATTCAGATGAAAACTGGGATATTGGAGGCGGGTCCTGTTAAATCATGCAATAGCCATTTGTGAATATTTATTAATGTTTTGATGTGTTCTGGACGACATATGGACTACATTTGGACTTTTTTGTGTGTTTTTTTTGGATGTTTTTGTTGGACTATAATTGTTAGAATATGGTTCCTCTGTGGATAATTATGAGACATAAAGGTTCAGATCTGCTGTTTGACATTTGTACGTATTTTGAACAAATGAGGGATTGTACCTGCTGTGCTTTATTATATATCTTCTGATGTGTAAGAATCTCCATTGTCAAACTACATTAGGTCATGTGACATATGGGACTAATTCTGGCCTATATGTGGACTATTGGAAGTTTAAAGGGTTAATGAACCGCCGTGACAAATATATAACAAGATGCATGTTAAAGAACATCTGCATTCACAAAAAAAGTATCTTGTATTAGATTGTACTTATCTGTTTTTGTTGTTATTGATCAGGAAATGACAAATACTGTCAAATTGGAAACAGTCAGTGGTTTTTATTTGTTTCATCAGTGCAAAACAAAACATATTTTTCTGGAAATATACATTTCCATTATTTTACGCATGATACTGTACAGTTTATACCTAATATTAAAATGTTCACAGCTTCAATTTTTTTTAGTTAAAAACAGAACCCACCATTATCTCTTCACTCTCAAGTATTCTTTACAGCGACCTTTTCCATCCACCTTTCTCATAAATGTGAATGTTTTATGACCTATACACTTCACCTCCAGCAAACTCTGTCCCAGTCCTATACTATGACTGCACTTACAGAGAAATAAGAAACCCTCCTTCAGTTTTGCTTAATAAGGCTGAACAAGCACACCCAAGGACATTCCAGAGCACCGGTAGAAGGACAGAAGCAATTTTAGATGATGTCCTATACTGCTCATTTATTGTTTCTTCATATTGTCCTTTGTGACCTAGTGTCATCTATGGACAGTAAATGTAATATAACCTTCTGTCCCTGCGATCATTCTGAATCCATTTGCTGATCCTTACACTTTATGATACAGCCACAAATTCCAATATCAGGCAGAGGTAAAATTCAATAAAATCCAATAAAATCCAATAAAATTCAATAAAATTCAATAAAATCATCCACATGTTTCAGTGGTATTTTCTTTTGTGTTGTTATACAGTCTATAATGCACTAATAATGTGGATGATCCAACTGCTACTCATTAATCAGTTTCAACTAGACTCTTACTTGCTATGATGAAGTCATAAATAACTGACTAAAGTAAAGTATGTAATCATCAAAAAACAAACAAACATTCATCTCATGTTGAAATCTCTTGATTGATCTTCTTGCCACTGTGCCACTATGTCATCATTTCTTGTCCTTGAAACCTCTGTGTGTTCCCTTCCCTCTTTTTATTTTGCCTCCCCCACCTCTACCTCCATTTTTCCATTAGTATCTGGTCTCACCTCGTCCACTCTGCTTCCACTTGAGCACTGGAAAGACACACATTTAATTGAATGCACTCAAGTCATGGTGGTTTAGCAGAATAAAATAAATAAAAATAGACTAGACCAAAATAATACAACACAAAATACAAGGAAATAAAGAGAATGAAATAAAATTAAAAAAATACATGAAATAAATTAATTAAATCAAATAGAATAAATAAAATAGAATAGAATAAAACAAAACAAAATAATACAATAAGACAAAATAAAATGACATGAAATTTTTTAAAAAATCACATAAAATGAAATAAACCTATATGAATAAAGTAAAATGAAAGACAAAATAAAAAGAAATTAATTATTTTTTTAAAAATCACATAAAATGAAATAACAAAATAAAAGGAAATATATATATATATATATATATATATATATATATATATATATATATATATATATATATATATATATATATATATATTTTAAGTAGCATAAAATGAAATGAACCTACACAAATAGAATACAATAAAATAAAAGACGAAATAAAAGGAAATTAATTTTAAAAAATTTAACTACACTAAAAAAAAATACAAATACAAAATAAAAGGAAATACAACAAAAATAATAATAAATTATTTTTATTATTAAATTAAATAAAACATGCTGACATCTTATACTGACAGCATTGGTTCATGTCTCCAGACTTAAGTGTATGAACTGATACCACTGGACTAAAATAATCTAAACTTAATATAATATGAAAACACTGTGTTAACATTTACTCTCTAAACCCAAACTTTATTATCACAGTATTGACCAACTATTTCCTGCTAAATGATTCAGCAGTAAAACAGTATCCATGTTTAAGAGCACAGTATTCACAACGCTGTTGTTTAGTGTTAGAGTTGTATAATTAAAACCTTAATTAGGATAACATTTCAACTTTGTTTGAGAGATTACATTCTCACCCTGGTGTTGACAAAAATGTTGTAACCTGCTGCTTATGTAACAACCCCCCCACCCCACATCTCTTAACAGATGGTGTATTTCTCTCTTTTGATATTCCTCCATCTCAGACCGTCTGACTCTTTATATAATTTTCTCATGTTTCACCTCTCATCTGCTCTTTCCTTCTTCTTTTCATTTTCATTTTGCATGTATTTCACCTCCTATATGCTCTTGGAGACAGGGCAGAGTGTCCTTTCACTATGGTTAAGGTACATCCTGTGCATGTGTTGGCTTCAGTTAAACTTCCTGAGCTCCTGTGGATCTACAGCATATGTTACAAAGATGGACACTGGCCACTTTTCATCCTCCTTGTGTTGCAACATAACACACTTTGCTTTACTTTAGTCTCACTGATGCACTGTTAAATGCTTTTGGCACCTTTTTCCTGCATTCGCCCTCATTCATCTTTCCACCTGGTCTTCACATCCTTTCCTGTCTCTCTCTCTCTCTCTCTCTCTCTCTCTCTCTCTCTCACTTCCTCTGTGTCTCCCGCTCTTTCACACTTGCTAAGCTAGTTCTGTCTGTCAGCGATATTGTCAGCGCGCACAGCTACAGACGCAGACAAATCACGAACAAAAGGCAACATTCGCCACAAAAGAAGCCGCGGCGGTTTCTTGATCCAAGCTTCAACAAAAAGGTGGGAGTACTCGACAATCAATGGCCGCTCAAAACTCCATTTGCGGCTAAAATGTTAAGAGCGTCGCTGTCTGTGGCTTTCTTGTCACCTCACATGTACACACAGAAGGTTCTTAGGTAAACATTGCAGACAGACTCTCCAGCAGAGGAGAAATGCTGCTCAGCGCGGCCCTCCACGCTCAGCAGAGCACCTAATTGCAGTGATAAATATGAGATGTTGGGGATGGAAGACAAAAAGCTCCAAGGAAGTCTCCTCACACGAACCTGGGGAGACGGAAGTGGCCGTTTAATGGGCTAAACACACAAGCACATACAAATCTACTGTTTACACTAATGAAACCAGTCAGCCACGGCAGTAAGTAGGTGCACGTAGAAGCACAGACGCAAACGAATGGATGTAGCGGGAAATCTTTTATGACAACGTCTTGAACTTTTACTGTAAACAATGTGAAGAGTCCTGATTTTACACTCAAGTTTTATGCTGCAGAACGTCTCGACTCGTCATCTGAACATTCGTATCTAAATGAATCTGCTTATTTCAGACATAACGTGCAGGATTAAGATCAAAATTGCTTTTGTTTCTGTGTATTTCTGCCTCTCTGTGTGTCGCTTATGCTCAGTATTAACGTGTCTGGCACCCATGCTGCCTGGTGGAACCTGCTGAGAGGCAGGCGAGAAGGAAAAGAAGGATAGCATATTGTAGATACTCATGAGGGTTGTATTGTTTCATTCTGTATCTGCAACTGAGTGATTATGCAAAACTTCAGACACCTAAGTGGGGTACACATGAATGATTTTCTAAATTTGAAAAGGTTTTTGGTAACACTTTAGTTGACAGGTGAGTTCATAACATATTCATAGCAGCTGTCATAAACTATACATAGAGCATTCATGACTGTTTCATGAGACATAACTCAACATTCATACCAAACCTACCATGAATATGAAAGACAGAACGACAACTTTTCAAAATAAAAGTCCAACAATTGCAAAGCAGCACTGCCAACCCCCCCCCCCCCAAACCTCTTACCATCACATCATATATGAGTCAATGGGCTAGTCCAGTGACTCTACCTGGAACGCTTGGACATTCCCATTAGCAAAAGATAAATCAGCATGGTACAGTAAGAGGTTTGGGGGGGGGAAACAGCAGTGCTGCTTTGGAATTGTTGGACTTTTATTTTGAAAAGTTGTCACCATTAGCTATGTGTTATGAACTCACCTGTCAACTAAAGCGTTACCGCTCAACTCTTGACTGGCTACAGTCCGTCCCACATTACAATTCATGGAATCGTGACCGGGTTTCCTCACACACAAAGATTTTTGGTTGGTTTGGTCAGACCAAGGGATAATCTTATAGGTTAATTTTATGACCTAAAATAGTCTGGCATTTGTCATCCTTGGTTGGGAAGAGGAATGATGACGATGATAATAATCTGGTTATCTTTATGGGTCTACCCTGCTTTAAACTAATAAAGTTCCCAAATTAATATATCTTTCCATTTAATATTTCATATTATTTGCCACTGTTTTTTGAAAATAATATTATACACTGTATTTTGCACGTTTTTTGTCAGTGAAAATGAGGTTTTTCCCCCACATCTAATTCATTGACCTTGTAGATTTTCATATTCATGAAACCAGAAACAGACACAACTGAAGGAAAAGTGACAGTTTAAACAAAATATATCATTAACTGAACATAAAACCATTAACTGTCCATTAACTGTCATTGATCCAACTCCATGCCTTTTATTGGGGAATCAGTGATGTAGAAACTGACAGTGTTTCCATGGTAACTATGGAACCTCTGAATGTCCAAATGGATTATATTGGATGTGTCCAAAATCACTCACTCACTCCCTACCCCCTACTCCCTACATAAGGAAATAAATGTAGTGCACTACATAGTGAACTCAACTATGGTGCTATTTAATTACGTAATCACAGTCGAACAATTAAAACGTAACAGTGTCGTCTCACAAAATTAAAAGGCTTTTAAATTTTTTTTACTGTCTGTGCCCAATCTTAATAAAAATAGTTCACTAAACATCCCTATATTGGGCACTATGTAGGGAGTAGGGAGTGATTTCACACAAACTATATTTTACAACAATTATACAGCAAATATGCCAGTGTTAATTGAACACTGACACTGAATATTTAACACTCCCATATTTGCTGTGTATTTACATGTATTGATAGTATTAGTGGATTTACAGTATGAAACATTGTTGTTGCTAGTAGCTGTTTGGCTCTTTATTGGTAAATCTTTTTCTAAGATATACTGAGGCCAATATAAGGTGCTTGAAATTCACTAGAGTCTTCCAAACTTGCCCTTCACTACTACGATGTGTCAAATATAATATGGATTTCAGTGTATTTCTGAGTTGGAGACGATGTCCTGGTTGATATTCCTCTTCTGTCTAGACTCAAAGCACAGCATGGATGAAAGGTTACGACCAAAAGATCTAAACACTGAGACCAAGTACTAAAAAAATACACAGCTTTTTAAAATGCAACAGGTGTCAAACTCTATAACATCGGTTAAATCCATTCCACCTCTGACATGTTTCAGCTTCTTGTCAGCTAATGACAGCAAATGGGTGGATATATATATTGACGGAAACGTCTCCAAATACTCCTAAGCTTTACATATTTATGACGTCATAGTGAGCTGAAGCGGCGGCAAAGCTGTGCATTTGTGCTCCGCCTGACTTTGAATAACTTTCATGTGTTACTGCTTTGAAGTGTATGTGGATTTTACAAGCTTATGGTAATTAAAAAAAATTATTTAATGAAAGAAAAAAAAACCCAGTTATCTTTGTTGCTTTGAATGCACATTGATGAAGACAAAAGATGAAGCAAACTTTATTACAAATTCAGCAAAGTTGCATGCATCTAACTTTTCTGCAAAGAGCATGATTTGGATTTTATTGTTTTTACTTTCAATTTTGCATTGTAAACAACTGGGGTGGGTTTTTTTGTTTTTTTGGAGGGGGACGTAATGTGCTCCTGTTTGCTGCCTGCTGGGTAATTCAATCTGAGCTGTATTCTCAGCCAAAATCATTAAGTGAGGTGAGGCTGTGCTGGGAGACTATTTCCTGATGTTCTCTCTTTCACGCATCAACAACCCCACTACACACACACACACACACACACACACACACACACACACACACACACACACACAAATACAAGTAGAAAACAAATAAATATACTAACCTAAAACTAAAAAGAAAGAGATGAATAAGGCCACACAAGTCAGGCTGCAACTCAGAAAATAATATTTTATCTTCGATGTTACTGAAGTAGAGGTCAACAATTCTCACAATTTTTCTGCAAAGATAATAAGCAGATTTCTTCATAATATTGTGGGAGTCATGCCAACCTTCAGATCTGTTTTTGGGTTGACTGCAATTCAGGAGGGGGTGAGACATGACAGCTTGAACTGGAATTTCCAAACAGGTTCTTGCAAACACAACCCACTGTATGAGTGAACCGTCACGACTGGCTTTGAATAAACCTCCGAAAGCGTAAACCAGTCACTTCACTTTGTTTCTGTTTTATTTTTCACTATTATCTTACAAAACAGTGGGCCAGGTGTTGAGAAAAGCAGTCAATCATTCATCATGATGAAAGCAGCGCGAGGCTGAAAGTAGCAGTGTCAGCAAAGCTCCCAATCTCACAGTTTCAGCTGTGACAGCTTCTTTTTCTGTTCTTTACGTTGCGCTTGGTAAAACAGGAGATAGAGGGGGGAGAGAAAAGAGGAGGAGGGGGGGGGTTTGTGAAGGGATAAGCCTCGACCATTAACACTGATCTTCAAACGAACACACACACCCCCTGACAGACTCACCTCAGTGCTTTAAGATCAGATATCTACAGGTAATGTAGGGAGGATGAACGTGTACACAGTAAAAACACACGGAATCAAAAAAATTCCACCTTAATATTCTGAAACTCTTACCAGCAGATGAAGTTGTGTACCACAACTTGTTTAAGACTACTGAAACCACAAACAAATCAAAACTATAAAAGTGAAGGTTTTTTATTTGTCAGTATGTAGACCATGCACCATATGCTGAAAGGAACCTTCTGCTTTAACCTATCACTATAACATACACACACACACTGCAGACAAGGAGCAGTGGGCCGTCCATATCTACTGCCTGGGGAGCAAATGAAGAGCTTGGTTCCGAAACATTATATATTCAACTTAACTGTTCTGAGACTAATCACTTTATTTGGAGGAATGTAATTCAGTGGTATCCTGTTTTAAACTGAACATAGAAGACAAACACCTATGACACACACACCAGCGGGAGAGGGTTTCCCATGGGAGGGGGTTTCTCAATACATTCGTCGGCACCGGAAACTAGTTTCCAACTGATTTGACAAAATTAAGCCCAGCACTTTGAGTTCCACAGTCATTTGCACTCGATGTGAATGTACTGCACATAGAAAGTAATTGAAAAAAAAAAAAAAATCGAGTAAATTAATTCACTTTGGCCAAAATCTTTGTGTGGCTCTGTTAGAGTGCAGCTACGTGCAGAACTAAGTTCCGGTCACTGCACATATATTCAGACAATGACTGAGTTGCCAAGAAAAGGCTTCTACACACTTATTCTCCTCTGGGGACTGTGGGGATACACTCAATTTCAACTGGGGGTGGTATATCCCTTTAAGGAGGCTCAGGTCCTTCAACATTTGCAGGATGTTGAAGGATGTTTTACGAGTCTGTGGTTTCAAGTGTAATTCTGTTTGCTGTGGCGAGCTGGGGCAGCAGACTGAGAGATGCAGATGCAAACAGATTCAATAGACTCATCTACAATGCTGGTGATGCAGTACACAGTAAATTTTGCAGTGTTAAATCAACACTTAGAGAGTTTATTTAACTTCTTCTAGAGTGTATTTGGTCCCATTGTCTCCAAATTAACACTGCAAAATCTACAGTGTAGGTGTGAAACTGGACCCCTTAGAGACAGTGATGGAGAAGGATGCTTCTGAAAGTACGGAGCATCCTGGACAACATCACCCACCCCCCCTCCATCAGCTCCTGGTCGCACATAGACAAATAGACTTAGACCACCTACCTCATAAACTAAACCCCTCACTCCTTTCATTTCCTTTCTCCCAGTGGCTATTAAACTGTACAATTCATGTAAGGTCAACCTTTCATTTTCATTGCACTGACTGTATACATCCACTTATGTTACACAATACACTTTTGCATGGGGCGGCCATGGCACAGTTGGTAGAGAGGGTCGTACACTAACTGAGGGGGTGGTGGTTCGATCCCCACTCTGCCCTAGTCAGTCCATTGTGTCCTTGGGCAAGACACTTCACTCTCCCTGCCTCTGGTGTATGAATGAATGTGTGGTCAGAGGGACAGTAGGTGTGAAATAGCTGCCATGCTTTTGTCAGTCTACCCCAGGGCAACTGAGACTACATATGTAGTTTACTGCCACCAGAGGGAGCATGTGAGAGTGAATGAATAATGGATCAATAATGTAAATGTGCCTTGAAAAGCGCTATAGAAATTTAATTCATTATTATTACTTTTTATTTTGCCTTATGTACATAATCCGATTCAAGTTTGTCATTATGTGTACTATGTGCATTGCTTTCTTTTCTGTTTTCTCTGTCATTGTGGAGTGGAGCATTGTTACAAGCAAAATTTCCCCTGGGGATTAATAAAGTATTCTGATTCTGATTAAAAAAAGCTAAATATTTCTCCTTTAACACTCAGTCAAAGTAACACCATCTTATAATAATCATACACTGCATCAGCTGATAGTTTACTCTGTTACTGATAGCTTACATTGTTTAACTCTGTTAGCTTAGCT
The DNA here is from genome assembly GCA_020466265.1 of Siphamia tubifer. NCBI lineage: Eukaryota > Metazoa > Chordata > Actinopteri > Kurtiformes > Apogonidae > Siphamia > Siphamia tubifer. The sequence continues at coordinate 21,276,209 of CM035790.1, read as the reverse complement.
CTATTTTAGTACAGAAAATATCCACAGTAAAATGACAAATCACCTCCATTTTCTGTACAGATCAGTGTGGAATCATCCACACAAGGTCACAACTGTCACACTTCAGACTGAACTGTGGATCAATAAACAATGGACTCTTCAGTTAATAACATCACATAGTAAATTCACACCTTCATAAGCATCGTAATCAAACTTACTCACAGAGAAAAAATGCTGCGATTTCATCATCAAACTCCATTCTTTTGATTTAGGACCATGTCCAGGGGTGTAAACAACAGTTCTGTTAGCTTTTATCACAGAATCCCTTTCTTTGACTCGAAAAATTGTTTGTTTATAGTTCTAATCCCATCTCAAAACTTTCTTTTCACTTTTCTTTTAATTTTTGTAGGAAATGTAGGAAAATTACTGAAGTATAAGCTCTGGGTATAAGCTCTTTATACCCAGAGCTTAATGCTTTACTGTATCTAAATATAGGCTACATCTAAATTGTACCTTGTATTTTGGAAATATTTAGCAAATATGACAAAACTGTTGGTAAATACACTGCCTGGATTTAACAAATAGACACAAGCCTCATAGATAATTACTGCATGGGTAATTATCTTCCAGCTGGCAACACATGATTTAACCCAAACTGATTCAACAAGTAGCTTCTCATTTCTTAGACACAAACCAAGGTCATGGAAGAATGTTAGTCTGTCTGAGAAGGGTTAAATTATTCTTGGATTGATTGTAGAACCTAAAATTGTGTTAAGAAGTGTCCAACGAATTTTTAAAAACTGGAAGGATAGTGTTGTCTTTGAAGAAGAAATGTGGTCAGAAAAAAAAAATCCTGATTAATCATAACCAATGGGCGATCACTTAAATATTTGGTGAAATCAAATTGTAACCACTGCACATAAGTAGGTGGGATAGGCTCCAGGAATCCCCATGATCCTACTGACCTAGTGTGGTGATCCTAGCAGGTTCATAAAATGAATGAATTCAAATCGAAGAAAAACAAAACAGGGCTATGTTTAATAGTGAAAGGAAGAACATTTCCACACACAAGATATGGAAGGAGTGGGTCTGAACAGCTGAGTATCTTCATGAAATATTAGTGTGTGTCACCTTTTGTTCTGGTGGTGAATATGTTTTTGGTCACACAGTATATTTATTTAACAAGGTTTAATCATCTAATGAAATTAATTAAAATATATTCATGTCTATACTATTACTACTATTACTACTACTCCTACACTGTAGATTTTGCAGTGTTAATTTGGAGACAATGGGACCAAATACACTCTAGAAGAAATTAAATAAACTCTCTAAGTGTTGATTTAACACTGCAAAATTTACTGTGTAACAACAACAATAATAAAAATAATAATAATAATAAAAATACTACTACTACTACTACTACTACTACTACTACTACTATTACTACTACTACTAATACTACTACTACTACTACTACTACTACTACTAATAATATAATAAATGATGCGAGGCACAACAAACCCCTCCCCTCACAATAATTTTACCTGATTTGCTCTGCTTCTTATCATTATGAAAACACATTTTTGGTGAATTTGAGGTTTGACCTACATTCACTAAAATGTCATGGTATCTATTCTAGACCACACTACACCTTTCCTCAACATTTCATGGAATTTGGTCCTGTAGTTTTTTGTAGAGTTACTGAAAAACAAACAAATAAACACGCACACACACACACACACTGCATGTTCAGCCTCATCTGAGGAAAATTAAAATGTGTTCATTACATCCTAAAAAAATAATAAATGTAGGAAATACATTAAAGAAAGCTGTGGCTGGTGTTTTTGTGGCATTATTAGGTCATTGTCACACAATTAGTGACATCGTAGGCCCACCTAGCATTCCTATTAGCGAGAGTATTAAACAAAATAAGCTCTGTGATGACATAAAAAATAAGTTTTCTTTAATTATAATTATTATTATTATTATTATTATTATTATTATTATTATTATTATTATTATTGACTGACCAAAGATACCATAACCCACACTTCACACTTTTTAAACATAATTGGCATTTGTACTTCCTGAACCATGTTACTCCTCAGAATGTTAAACCTTATGATATCGTTTTAAACTGCCATTGGGTGTTTACTTTGTTTTGTTTTTTCTCACCTACCTCTTTTCAGGGTGCAGAATGGCCCATCCAAAGTGCAATTCCATTGTAACTTGTGTACAATGACGATAAACTCTATTCTATTCTTGTTATATAATTGGTAATTCTATTTTCTTAATTAAAGTAAAAAACAAATATATAAACATTCAAAATCGGTTTTATTTATCTACATACATAGGATTGTTTTCCTTCCCTTTTTCTTAGCGTAACTTGCTTGAGTGACTTAAATTAAAATGTGTAAATTTAACACACATTTAACACAACTTGCTCATGAAGTCTGTGAAGATCGTAGCATGTTACTCGACCATTTAAAGGATTTAAGAATCTCTTCGCCATAGTTCAAAAAACTCATGGCCCCCAAGCAGCATCTTGCTTAGGGCCCCCAAGAAGTTAGAAACGGCCCTGGGAGCAGAAGAAAGAATTAAAAAAAATGGAGAACCACTTTGTGCTTGAGAGTTTAAATATCATGTGGAGATTGACAGCCATTTCTCCTGACACTTCCCAGTAAACATTTAGTGGCACCTCATTTATACCTCTGTTGTCCTACCTTCACAACCTGCCTTTATCTGAGCTCCTCCCTTGGGCCAGTGATACAATCGATGGACCTGGACACCTCCCTGAGCACTTAGCCTTGACAGCTGACAGGAGCTGGTTTACACACAAACACACACACACACACACATCAGTGATGCATGTGTGTGTGTGTGTGTCAGGAAAAACTCAGGTGTGAACGGTGGGATAAAGGTTTCACAGACTGAAGGGATTAAACTAAGAAAGACTGAGATCAGGAGAAGAAACTGTCAAAGTGTAATAGAGAATAAAATATATAACACACATTTTCATTTTTCACCCTTTTAAAAATGAAACAAAATCTGAGAAAGTATTGGAAAAATGTGTTTTCTGTATGAATCTTAGGTCACTTCCCCACACATCAAAGACCCTCTGCTGGGCTAAAGTGACTCATTAGGTGACACAACACTGAAAACAACTCCTAATTTACTCACTTTCTGAATAAAAAGCTTCACACAGCCCTCAGGAAAAAAGATTGAAAAAGCAATGCATCTATGAAAACAAGTTGAATGCTGTCAGAAGTTGCCGGTTCCTCTCTTTTGTGCCCGGAGATGATCCATTAATGAGACACATCTGTTTGGACTTTGTTTATCAGACATGGTTTTGACAAAACTTAGTTTTGACAGCACAGAATTTCTTTGATTTCCCCACTACCTTTCAGCCTGGCAGCTTAAAAAGAAAGACATACAAGTTCTTCCACCCTTTGAAAATAGTCTTCCTTAACCCACTTTAATTTACTTCATCCTCACTGTGGAAAAATCTTCTTAATTGATATGTTTGAGGTTTGTTTCCAGTGTCATGAAGAACATGAAAGTCAAGCTTGAACAGCAAAAGATCTGCCTCTGTAGCTGTCAGACTACAGCCTTTTCAAAAGCTGTACAGGTGATACTTGGGATGCACCAGGCTTCCAGGTGAGCTGAAAAAAATGATCCTGTACCCACCAGCCTTGATATCTCAAGACAGTTTATGCGTTACCATGAGAGAGAATTAATCAAATCATCCTCCTGAGTATGCTTCCTGAATGTTCACCTTTAACCCTTTACTGACCAAGTGAGTATTTTTAACAGTTGTCCTATTTACATGAGTTTGTTTAATTCCACTTTAAGATGTGTGACCAATATGTGCGTCATCAACATGAAATGTGTATGTCATCACGACGAGACCAGGAACATGCCCAGAACGACAGGAATAATGTTTCTATAGCGCTTTTCAAGGCACCCAAAACTTTTTACATTAGTGACCCAGTATTCATTCACTCTCACATGCTCCCTCTGGTGGTGGTAAACTACTGTAGTGGAAATTACAATATGATCAGACATATATTAAAAGTAATGTTATATATTTTTTTAATGTTAAATTCCCTTGGTTTTCTGTTCTGTGAGAGTGCTCTGAATTAAGCAGCCAAAGGTATATTTGTATTAAAGTTCATTAGCATACAGAGACAGAACACAGACTGAAGTTAAACAAGCCATTGTATAAACTTTGAGTGTACCAATGTTTTAATTATTAACTTTAAAATTGTGTTTTAGTTTGAGTTTCACAAATGGCCATTCCAGTCTCTTTGTTTTTTTCTGGTGCATCCACAGGAGGGGGCAGCCATGGCTCATTTAGTAGAGGTAGAGTTGATGGAATATTCCAGACTAGAAGCTATTGTCTTTTGGGTCACCTGATGTTTGTGTTGTTTCAAAGGTATTTAAAGCCTGTCTGAAGGAAGGAGTGTCCAGTGGTCGTGGAGCTACTCTCTCAAGTAACGTCCACGTCACTCAGACTCTTAACGATGGACATTTGACTCAGACTCTTAACTTAAACCTATTTTAACTTTGATTGTAACTTTAATGCAAACTTGGACAAAGAGAGATTGTTTTTGTAACTCTAATTGTAAAACTATTTTCCTGATAATTAAATCAAAGACAATCAGAAAGACTCCAGAGTAAGATTATTTTCACAAAGTCGCTTGTGTCATAAGATATAACTAATAATTATATTTTTTCCATGACACTACATCTGTATCCACAGACTGACAGAAGCGTGGCTGCCATATGTCACCTACGACCCCTCAGACCACCACCGAACATTCATACGCATTCAAACACCAGTCTGAGTGGCACTGGAGGCAAGGAGGGTGAAGTGTTCTGCTCAAGGACACAACAGATTGACGAGGACACAGCGGGATTTGAACCACCAACCCTTCGGTTAATAGACGAGCCGCTCTACCAACTGAGTCATGGCTGCCCCTATATATATATATATATATATATATATATATATATATATATATATATATATATATATATATATATATATATATATATATATATATATATATATATATATATATATATATATATATATATATATATATATATATATATATATATATATATATAATTCAGAATTAAAATCGGAATAAACCAGTGACTTTATTCGGAATTAAGTTTCATTCAGAATTGTCATTTTCAACTGGAATTAGGTGTTTACATGGTCATCTTAAAGAGGAATTAAAAAGGAATAAAAAATGCCATGTAAACAGGGCTAGTTACCTATAAAGGGTAACATTTTGATGTCCTAGATTCTCTCTAAAATGATAAGGGTTTAGTGTACCAGAGAAAGCAGGCACAACCCCCCCTCCCTAAAAAAAGCCTCAGATGACAGAACATGTTCAGAAAAGACCTTGATGATAAGTGCCCACACATCATGCTCACAGTCCTGCAGACGCATGCACACTCCTAGTTCCTCTCCCCCGCTCATCCTCTGTTCTCCTGCTGTGACATTTGAAGGACAGGGGCCTGGAGGGAGAGCAGGTTTTGAGAGGTTAGATGGGGTAGAGGGTTGCCTGGTTGGAGAGTGTGAGGTAAACAACACCTCGGAGTTCAGCGTGCATGCATAATACGCTCTGGCTTGGGCGGCTCTGCTGGGCAAGGCAGCTTCTGATGACAAGCTGTCTGCAGAAGTGTCCTGCTCCTGCAGCGTTTCGCTACCTCAGCTGTTTGCACTTGGTTTTACTCTGTCCAGCTGTCCACGTCCACTCTGTCTGCGACCAGCCTTTGTGAACCTGTCTGGCATTTTCTTTATCAATGAAAAATTGTTCCTCCTTCCTATGCCTGTCATATCTACTCACCCAAAACAGGTATTTTTGATAACTTGGTCATATGGTTAAATCTAAAGACCTTTACACAAAAAGGGGCATTCTTTCTTTTCTTTCCTTGTGCAGTTGCTTTCCACACCATTGTCTGTTCACGCATAATACATTATTATAAAGTAAAAAAGTGATATCGTATAATTGTGCACATATTAATTACATCGACAGACCTGTTGATGAAACAAGGCTGCACTCTTCTCGAAAGATAATGAGCATTTTGCGTATCATTAACATCAAATTAGTTAAATAGCAGAGGTTAAATATGTAGCTTTTTATGAGGTAAAATGTACAAATCAACAAACGGATGTCTCACAGACAGGAGACATTGGGACGTAGACAATGGATTGCCTGAATAAGAGGTCTCCAAGGTGATGATAAATCCATCATGTTGAAAGAATATTACATCACCATTAGTATGTATTAGTTTGGATTCAAAATATTCAGAAGCAAGTAATTCACATTACGTGTTTTATTTGTCCAAAGTGTGTAAAGGCCTTTGGACCAACTTTTGTTCATGGTGTGATTTCATTGCAGTGATCAAGAAACACTGGGGCATTCCCTTTATCTTTGTACAATTTTATGAAATGCATACTAATGATATAATCATGGTCACTGGCAGCAATGCACACATGCAGATCAAAATACAAAGATATGTACAAATGTGAACCGCACTCTCTTAAAGTGTGTTTAGACTGAAGACAAAGCAAATTCTAAAGGCAGCATGTTCGTATACAAATTTGACTGTGGGGATGTATAGTATGACAGCGTTAACTGAAGCGAAAACACATCCTCACAGGTTGAAAATGCTGAAAATTGAGGTAAAATGTGTGCTTAACTTGAGCTAATTTACACCAATTCAATTGAGGGGAGTTCAACAAAAACAATATGAGTTGTTGGTAGAGTCAGAGCTATAGCACATATATAATGTACAAAGGCACACTCTGCTCACACACAAAGATGGTGCGTTGTTAGCCGGTTACAGATAACACTAGTAACCAATGGTGAATTGGTCGTGTAAAAAAGCAGCAGTCAAAGTTGTGCGAATAAAGCAAGTACAAAATTTGCTTCGCATTCAGTCTGTGCACAACTTTACAGCTGTCTTTAAAATTTCTAGTGGTTTTTACCCCCCAACCTGAGTTCAATAGCCTCATTTATTCATGTTGTCCAATTGCGGCCCATCTCTCTAGTGATTGGTCTCTGAGAGGGCAGAGGTGTTATCTGATTAGCAGTAACTTGACAAACTTGATGAAAAACAGACAGCAGTGAATACTGTTGTATTCTGAGGAGATAAAAATCACATTGACATCATTTACTCAGGGCATACACATAGAACATTTATTGCTGTGTAGTCAGGCTTTAACCTTTGATGCCATATTCACTGACACAAGGATTTGTCTCAGAAAGATTGGAGGCTATATCTTTGAAGCTAAAACAGCCCTTGGTTGCTTCTTGTTGTCCCTCTTTAACCTTTTAATCTCATGTTTCCTCTCTGACAAACAGGACACTTCAGGAAAAGGCAGTCACTTCACCTGAAGTCATAAATACACACGCACACATGCATAAACACACACACATACAAACACACACAACTGTCTTTACTATCACTCATTAATACCCAACACCATAGATAAAACATAGTCTTCAAAGTGATTTTGCATGATAAAAAAGGTCAAACCCTTTCTCACATCAACTCATTATTTTTGATAAATTAAAAAAATAAAATAAAATAAAAACACTAGGGATACAACAGTCTACCTCTAAAAATCAGGCTTAAAGATGAGCATCTCATATTTGGATGATGTGATTAATCAAGTGGCAGAAGCCAAAGTAAGTTTGCATTAAAAGATGCAAATTCTGCTCATTGTTACAGTGTCAGCTTTTGATATTAAACTATGGTGTGTGAAAGGGTTGCTACAATGTACTGTATGTGTTGACAGATGAAGAAGACAAGATGAGTGCATCATGGTGTCATTTCAAGAATAAGCATACTGTATTGCAATCCCAGAACCATGCTTAAGGAACACTAAATGTGTCCGTTATCGATATGTTGTGCTGTAACTCTTAAAATAAAGCTTTGATAGAGATGGTATACGCTATTCATAGGAAGCTAAAAGCAAACAAAGTTCCCGGTGCGCAGCCAGGAATGTCTGTGAGCTAGAACGATCCTGTGCTGAGTGGTTATGGCTGTTCCCATCTCTGGTTGTCCCCTGGTACTCCAACGTCTGAAAAAAAAGTGGAACCAGTATTCCCAAAGAGAAATGTGCTGGAGGGAACTTCAGCGCATAAAGTTAGTTTGAAATTTTTTGCTTCGTTGTTTTATACACTGTCCACACCTTTTAAAAAATGTTATAAAACTGGAAGCCACTGGCAGACAAAAATTCCTAGACGAGTCAAAGAGTGTGAGGGTTAAATGAAGGAGGGACAAAGTAATGGCAACACTTGCACGTGCCTATTCTCTTTTCTACAAAAATAGTGGAATAGAAATCACATGGTTAGCACTCAACATTGACATCTTGATACACTTCGGTATATAGATAAAAATCTTAATAAATGCAATTCCATCATGCAGTCAAGTTCCCTCGCATCTTTTGTGGGTTTTGTCCAGTCATCTCAGATCCTTAAGCATGGTGAGAGGAAGTGGTGTCAAAAGGAGTGTGCTTCAAGTCTCACTTCATTATGTAGCAATGAACGTTTGTTGGTGCACACAAGGCTGCCCCGTGGGTGCACTGTTGTCTTCTCTGATGGGATTTGTAAAGCTCCATCCAATCTAGCTCTCTGTAATACTTTTTTTTTCATGTTTGAATGGGTGAGAGATGCTGGAAATAGAATGAAAAAAAAACAAACAAAAAGACAATTTCACAAAATAGTCCATGCAAAGATATACCTCTGCAATCTATCAATTTCTTTTCATTTTCCACTGCCACTCAAGACCAAATTGACAGAGATATAAAGCTTTGATCAGTCAATATCTATCTGCTGTTTCAAGAATACAGAGGTACGGTGAAGTGATGAGAATGATTTAATTTATGCCTTAGATACCTGAGGCAGCGCTCTCGCACACAAACACACATTATGAGCACACACTCTTGAACTCTCCTCCACCTCACATTTTACTCTGATCTCAGCAGAAGGTTCCGTGCCAGAGTGAGTAGGACCTGTTGTTTCCGTCTGCCAGAACAGATGGACATTAGATCCGCTTTCTGCTTTCCCAGCCAAACGTATGACCTGCCTTTTCCTTTCCCAGCCTTCCTTCCTTCCTTCCGCCTTGATATATTCCGTTATCTCTGCGCCTCCTCTTACCTACTTGCTGCACTCTGACAAATAAATTAATCAAAAAACGGTTTCTGTTGGCATGGACAGGTATCTCAGTTTGGGTACTTCTATTTTTGCATTTTCAACCTCAGTGAACCTGACTTGATGAAAAGCAAATATGGTCAAGCGACAACGTTTTCCTTATGTTTGTGAGGTTGAGCTCTGTTGTCTCTGCTCCTTTTCATCTCCCTGATATGATTGGGCTTTCTGGTCTTCTAATGGCAGCAGAGCCTTCCATGCTTCCTCTACAGGTACAGCTCCTCAGAGGTTATAAGGGCCTCTCATCAGCCCTTTGGCCTAAACTCCACAGGCCACTTGTGCCGGCAGATTATAACCAAAACCACTCCCCTAGGTAGCACAAAGTAGGACAAAGGCTTGTCACAAATGTATAGAAAGGAGCTGTGGGGGCAAAATGAGGGTTTGGAATACAGGACATCACGTGTCATCAAGCCTCTCTCTCACTGAAGCGAGCAGAGAGAGTGAGAGGGACAGCAATGGGTTTAGATCCAAGGAATGGAAAGACAAAAAAGAGTAAACAGCAGGTTTCATCTGTTTTTCCGACAAGGCCCAACTGTTGTTTGGCTCGAGCTCTTTCCTTTTAACCCTTGCTCTCCATCTCCTATTTCCCTACTTCCTCCTTCTCTTCTTGTCTCAGCTAATACCCCTGTCCAGGGGCTGGCCAAGAAGCCCTGGCGGTTCAAAAGTTCCAGACCCAGAATCTCTCTACGGCTCTCTCTGCCCCGAGAAGATAGTAGCATCCCCCCTTGGTCCAGGCTGCCTGTGCTGTTGCACTTCTTCACTGCTCCTCCAGGGTATACCAGGGAGCTAGGCGACAGGAGTGATGTCAGCGACAAGCTGCTCAGTGTCTCTGACAAGTGTTCACTGTTACCCGCTTGGCTGGAGCCACAACCTCCAATAGATGAGCCAATGACTATCCCGAGGTCCTCATCTGAGGGGTCAATGGAATCATCACGGGTGTAGCCTGGACTGGTGCTACCTCTTCCGCTGCTCTGGCTCCGCTGATGTCCTCTGGTGGCTTGGAGGGTTAGGGCCGATGAGGGGCTCGGCCTCGGTCTCAGGGTCTGGACTGGAGAAGAATTGGTTCTGTCTTCAGGGATCGGGCCTGGACACATGAGTGGCAGGGGAGCTGTTGGCAAAGGCAACTCCAAGTTCTGTGGTGGAGAAACACTGAAGCTCAGTCCTTCTTCCAGGGTGGTCTGCAGGCTGCCCTCAGAGCTGCCTGTGGCAAGGGATGAATCGCTGTGGGATGGATACTGTAGACGAAAACAAGGGAGAAAGAATTTACAAAACATGAATTCAGCTCCCGACAAAAGTAACCCACAACTCTGTAAAATCTACTGTACCTGCGAGGTCAAATTCAATTGTTCCATATGAAGATCTGCTTTTTGGTTTTTCATACAGACTATCTGGCTGTTAAACACTACAGTATTACAATCATCTTTGTAATGCCTTATACTACCTTTGCATATTTTTAAGCTTCTCTCTGCTTTATTCTTTTATTGCACACAGCCAAAAATGCTACACTTGAATAATAACAGTTGACTGAGGGGTCTCCAACAGATTATTCAAATCATGCACATGCAGGTTGTATATCGAATGAAAACATCCTGTTTCTTTTTTGCCCACTTTTTGTCTTTTATTCCTTGAATGCATTGAGTGCTTATCCTCCCCTTACTCTACCTGTGTGCAGAGTATCTTGCTGTGTGCTCCTGGGGAGCGAAGGGAGGCCCAGGAAGCTGGGGAGGTGAGCCTAAGGCCCCTCGACAACCTCAGGCTTCTGCTGCGGGGAGGTGCTGGGATCGCTGCTCCTGCAGGATGAAAAAACTCTGCAGGCAGATGGAGGAGAGGGGAAAAGCCACTGGCTCCTCCTTCACTGGTTCTGTCCTTGTTGCTACTACTGGAAACACCACCTTGAAGAGAAAACATTCAGTCTCTGTTAATTCATTTTTTTTTATACTAAATATCCCTGGCCTCAGAACATTGTATTTGCATATATAGTGAGGGTGTTCCATTAGAATTTAACATTTTTGGTAACAAAGATATTCATGTTAACCAAAATAAAATTAATTTAAGAAATTAGAAAAAAGATGACTGAATTAAAAAAGAAACTCAAGATTCCACAACAGTCCGTTCAAAAAAATCTGTGGATAGTTTCTCTTCTGTATTACTTGTTTTATTATATTTACTGATAAATATCATCTATCTCTTGAAACCAAATTGACCAGAAAGGCAAACACTTTACAGAATGTAAAACACTGGTATAAGGATAGAGACTGTATATTAATTATTCATTCATCAGGCTGGACTCATAGTGCAACACAGATAGTGGTGTGAAAAAGTGTTTGCCCATTTCCTGATGTCTATTTTTTTATTTTATTTATTGCATGTTTGACACACGATATAACACAATTGAAATATTAGACAAAGATAATACCAGGAAACATAACATGCAGTTTTTAATTATTATTTAATTATTATCAAGGGGAAAAACATCCAAACTTACATTTCCATTTCCCGAGCCACACCCAGGCTTGATCACACCCTGTTCTTAAACACTTCATGTAAATTGACTCACCAGGGCTACAGTGAGGTGAGCACAAAGAGGGTTGATTTGTTTGTTCCTCCATCTCCTGTAGCACCGTCTCCATCTCGAGGCCAGTGCTAATGTCCAAGCAAGGTTTACCCAGACCCTGTATCTGACTTTGCACCACGATGTGAGTCTGGTGGCCTCCTACACGAATCCTTCCACCAACAGCCTCCTCTGAACTGTGAGAGTCACTGCTGAACCTTCCCTGGAAGAAACCAGATCATCTGATGTTCAACAGAAACTCCTTCCAAACAAATCTTCAGGATAGAAGAATGAAATATAACTTATGTTTAACACTGGTGACCTTCAGGAGGATACAGACACACAAAAGGTCAAAATGTTCAATATTTATTATGGTTCCTTGCTCTGTATGAAAATATAATACAGTACTATCTAATTTCTTCTATACATTCATGTTTTGGGCAGCACGGTGGTGCAGTGGTTAGCGCTCATGTCTCACAGCAAGAAGGATCCTGGTTCGATTCCAACACCAGACCTTTCTGTGTGGAGTTTGTCTGCGTGGGTTTTCTCCAGGTACTCTGGTTTCCTTCCACCATCCAAACCCATGCACTCATAGGTTAATTGGTTAATCTAAATTGCCCATAGGTGTGAATGTGAGAGTGATTGTTTGTCTATGGCTACATTTATACGTAGACAAAAGTGGCGCCTCGTCTCGTTTTTCACTCGCGTTTAGACGAGCGTATTCAGGAGGAAATCCTTGTTTATATGAAGATGTAACAGTAGGCAAAATAAGATTGGATATGCATGCTATGTCCTTTTCTGTTTTTGACATATGTAATTGTCCACCCGTCTCTGTCCATTGTGTAATGTCTGTACAATAGCTGAAACGATTCCTGTACATTTATTAGAGCTGCTAATGCTAATGCTAATGCTAATGCTAATGCTAATGCTAATGCAAGTGCAGCTGGAAGAAATGTGGGATTGAGGGCCCAGTTCCAAATAGTCATATATGAGGGTGACAATCATGGGGGGGTAGGTGGGCGGGGCTTAAAACACTAATCCCATTGTTTTGCACCTTATTTTCCTTTCCCCTACCTTCAGAAACATTTATTTTTTAGGGAGCAGGATAACTGTTGCTCCCCCCTCAAACTGGTTTTGGATGACACCCTGGTGTTTGTGCTGCTGCTAGATTTACAAGTGTTGGTAAATAGCGTATCAAACATGTGATGTTCCTGTAAATGAATTACATGCTGTGTAGACAAATGTTTGAGCATATTGGAGGTATTTTATTTCCCCCCTTTGAAGAAATGGAAGCTTTGTAAGTGTTATAAGTGGCGCTGGTGTCATATTTTTACATGAAATATAGACATACCTCGGGGTACTTCTCCCTTGACACAAATCTATTTTTTTCACAATTCTAAAACAATGCAGTATATGTGTGACATCATCATATAAGCCAAAAAGGCAGAATTGATGAGCAGAATTGTTAAGCAGACAGGCCAATGATTCCAATTAAACTGCTGGCTTTTTATTTCTCATCCCTAATTAGGATCATATATTACTATTTCTGCTACCGCTATCTACTAGGAATCTTTATTGAATAAGTAGTCATTTGAACATTTCATTTATTTAGTTTTTTTCAATTTCTGTTTCCAGTTTTACTTTAAAAAAAAAAAAAGCACATTTTATTTTTAAATACAATTAACAGGAATTAACATGGCACAACCAGAACACAATAAATTAGGTTTGTGGTATGGATCTGGGAAAGTACAAGCACTGTTATTGAGCATTTTATGGTTGAATGTCTAATTCCAGGTGAAGAGAAATTTGCACATTAGTGTTTATTTTTTCCCAACATTTCTAATCTGTAAATACATAGGACCTTACCTAAAAATATGCACCTCCCCATGACTGATAACAGTGAATAGAATGAGTTCAGTATAGAAAGCTAGGGTTGTTTTTTTTCCTCAAAACACTTTTTGGTTCCTCTTTTCTGCTCCTCTACATTCATTACAGTGTTTAACAACAGCTATTGTAACCCACTGTAATGGAGTTAGCTGATGTCAACAACTCCCAACACAACTCAGATACCAACAGAGACCTTACATAAGCCCATAAGCATGAGTGAATGTCACATATTGAACCTTAAAGCTGGCGGCAGAGGTAGCCCAATCAGTGTCTGTGTAAATGGGAGAGCTGGCATTTCAGGAGAGGGCTGTGATATTTTCATGACTTGCTATGCATGTGACCTGTCACTGGAGATTTAAAAGTCTCTGAAGGAATATTCAGCAGGTATCCAACAAGAGGAGACTTTACCCTGCACACAAAAGACAAAATCACCACTGTTATTATTCTAAATGTCCAGGGTATATGGCGGTATACGGAGAATATCTACCTATTGCTCAGTCATCATTGAATATACTCGCTTCTAAATCCATCTGATGCACACCATTGAGTACTATCTGTGAGCCAAATTGTCTATTTTTCCTCTGACTTTGATGGTGAAGCCATGACCTGGCCTACTCTGCCTCTAATTGGCCAGTACTTACTGTCTTCACTTATTAGATTGGTTAACTCCTGATGTGAGGAGTAATGAGCCAATCAGAGGCAGAGTAAGGTGGGTCATGCTGAGGACAATATAGTTAACTAGTGCTGGTCACCTCTGGGAGCTGATTGGACACCACAGGTGCCAGTGCCACCCCAGCTGATTGACAGGTCACTACAGTTCTCACTGAAAGACATTTGATTATTGGAATTGTGAACAAGAAAGTCAGAATAAATGCCTTTCATGTGAGTGACACATATAGAGAGTGCCTACTGTCATGGAATACATAATTCTAAGATACATTTGAAGGTGGTTTCCAAATGAGTCAATGTTTTAAATTATTATCCATATTATTGCAAAACTGTGTGAGTAGGCTAATGTTATGAAAAGCTAACCTTATCCAATGTCTGCCTCATGTTGAACACATTTATATTAAAACTGTGATGCCATGGTTATTTCATTAATATTACTGTGTTCTCCATTGTTATTGAATACATTGTGTGTTGGTTCTATTTAAAAAAAAAAAAAAACAACCTCCGGATTGCTCTGTTTCCAACTGTTTTTGCACGGTAGAAAAATTACTTGAGGTTGAACAACAGAGTTTACCGGTACTTCCTCATACATGTCCATGACGCAGTCACAAAGTGTCTCTGATTGGCTCAGAATGTGTGAAGGAACACTGCCCCCTCGCCTCTCCCTGTGTATGTACCCAAGTAGCATCCAGCTAGGTTTCATGCTGTTGCTTCTTCTGAAAACGTGCAGGGAAAAAAACAAGGCTTTATTTCCACAGAGAGCACATCTGAGAGAGCATCTGCCATTTTTTCCAGTTTGTGCAGCAGCTACTGTGGCTCCGTCTTCTCTTGTAGATGCTAATGCTAATGCTATTTCAGATTCGCTGCCAGGGATGAGCTTAACCCCATGTGGGTGACGCTAAAGTCTCTCTAACGTCAGACGGACCGGCTTTTTCTGTTGTTTTCTGTGAATGCGGTATGCAGCCAGTGGAGGTGACAAACTACTTTCAAAGGCAGCATGTGTTGGTAAGTTGGGGTGACCCATCAGATTCCAAAAGGTGCTTGGAAAAGTGGTTTTCAGTAGAATGACACCTTTAATGCAGCTACTTGTGTGACCCGTAAAACGAACAAACAATTACTATTTACAGATTTTAAGATAAATTAAATAAGTAGTCTGACATGTCACCATTTCTAAAACAGGGTGTTTTGGGGATTTTTAAAATTTTTTTTTTTCAAAGTCAAAGTTTCGATTATACCCATTCTCCAGGGACCACTACACCACTGTGTGTGAGCATACTGCCAAAACGTATGTTTATGTTACACCACCATTGTGTCATGCCCTGAATCACAGAACTCCAGGATGCTAAAATTACACATTGGGCCAGTGTTACACCAGGGATATTTGGTGCAATGTGAACACACACAGATGCATAATGAGAGGTTTTCTGATTGCCAATATAGTCGAATCGCTGTTGAAACAGCTTTAATTTCTTCTGTAAAAGGTCATTATTTATTACTGGTTGAGTTCAAGGCTGGTAGAAAATAAATAGAGAAGAAAGCAGCACCTCAGATATCCTGCAGATATCAAACACCGCCTCTGATTTACATCTTCCCTTAGGCATTTCATTTTAGAGTTAGTTAAGAGCTGATTATAAACTGAAAGAAAATGTTATGTTTGTGTTAATGTTATGTATTGTAACAATAATGTTTGCTTGTAATTGTCCTTGTGAATAGATGCAGTAGTAGCCAGATTAAGACCTTCAGGTTTCTGTACTCTTACCTTTTATGTGTTAATTACTATGATGTAGTGACTGTAGCACCATTTCATGTGTGATTGTGGGAACACTTTGGCATTTTCAGTATTGTATTGTACCTGCAATTCATTCAGTGCTTTTCACATCCAAACAACACCCTCATGCAGGGAATGATACTGGGCAAATAAACTTCCTAACCTTAGGTACTTTCTCACCTTCTGTCTTCCCTTCTTTCCCCTTCTTCCCCCTTTCGTCTAATGAGCAGTGGTTCACAGCCATGCTTGGTGATTGCAGGCTTATCTGGCTACCCAGAACCAAGGAGCATTACCCCATTACAGAGGAGGATATCTAGGAAGGACGGATGATAAGGGGTGGAGATAGGATGGCTACGGGGAGGTGCAGGGAAGGTGTGCAATTACCGGAGGGGTAACAGTGAGAAAGAAGAAGCATAAAAGATAAAATCGAACAGGAGGAAGTAGGGGGGAGAGAAAGAGGCATGAGCACCACCCAGGGTTTCAACTAGAGAGAGTCTGGTGCAAAGATTTATTCATGAGGTCTGTAGTGGGAAAAGAATGTGGCTTCTTCAAAGACAAGATAGTTACTAGTGATATACGGAGAGAAAGATATAAAGGGGCCTTTGGAATTTAAGGTTTATGGCTGTAATTCACAAGGGTGCCAACAGGATAGCCATGAAAAAGACTTTATAATCAGTCATTTGCGTTGTGCTTATTGGAATGAATATATAAAAACATCACTATGTGTGTGTGTGTGTGTGTGTGTGTGTGTGTGTGTGTGTGTGTGTGTGTGCTAGTGTTGGAGTGGTAAGATAGAGTATAAGTATACTGTGATTGTCACGCCTAAAGAAGTGCCCATAGTGAAATCTGTGGTGTAGCCTGTGCAGTGTTGGCTGCTCTAATATCATTAGAAAGGAATGCAAATGAATCAAGAGATAGTCATAATTTTATCAGATGCAGTGGTTTTGGAAGAAGTGTGACTCTGATACTGCCCCCCTGTATGAAATCATTAAGTATATTTCAGTTCCTAAAAAGTACATAATGTTTAACAGAGGCTCGATACACGCCCACTTGTGAGATTTTGTTAATGAGTTGTGTTAGCAAATGAAACATTTGATGTCCTACTTGTCACATTGTGTCATGTTGTGAACTGAATTACAAGTGAATTAACACTTTTTGTGATTAATTTTGATGAATACAGTGGTAACAAATAATAGACAGTGGATTCCCCTGTTCCATATACATATATTTTATCAGCATTTATATAAAATGACAGCTCTGAGGCAGGGATGTCTCATTTTGTTAATTGTCTCTTGCTTCAACTCCTCTCTCCTCAAGTGTCGTTGACTCTTTCGCTCAGATGTCTGGTAGAAGGGACTAAGAGGCAAGAAGACAAGTCAAAGAAGTAAAGATTGAACAATAATTGTTATTGGTGCTTTATTTATTTAAATATATGTCATTTGCATGTTGGTCCTGTCTGAGTCACCATCACTGTCATCATTCTGAAAACAGGTAGTTTTGACAAACACTCATTTGGTAAGAATGTGAAAGAATAAGCAAACAGTTCATTAGTCAATACAAGACGTGTCACTTTTTCGAGGACAGTGAGAGATAATATTTAGGTTATATTTGAGGGGCAAAGACCTCAGCTTCAAAATAAAGCTCTCGCGAAATGTTTTGTAGTTGTAATACCAGTGACGTCCACTGGGGTGTCCCTAAAAAACCCTGACTGCCAACATCTATTTGAAAATACTACATGAAATAGTTCTTTACTTGGACTCATTTTAGTGTCATTCATTTCAGTTGGACCTCCTAATAAATGATCTATCTGTTAACTGAATTTTTAGGTGTTTTCATTGACAGAGATTACTTGCTCATTTGCTGAGTACATTTAATTTGTATTTGTAGGACATTAAAGTGGTGTTACACTATCAAGACTGTAAACTGATTTTATACACAAAGCTGGAGATAGTATGGGCTCCCATAGTTCTGTTTCTTCTGTCCAAATATGTTCACTTCTGGCTACGTAAACCCAACATGTTGAATGCTAAAACACACAACTCAAATCGTGAGCCTGAACTTTTTAAACCCATGCAACAATATGTATATATAATGTGTGTGTGTGTGATATGTGATATGAACTCATTGCATGAATGATCATTATGTTGTTATTTGTGGCCACATCTATGTTCAGGGAGAACATGTTTTTTTGTAACTTGGTGGAAATTTGCCATTTGAACTCAACTGTTATGTTGAAATAAGCTGATTTGAAATGTACATTTTACTGAGAGGAATTTTGTCTTCTGCTACTTTTTTGCACAGCTCAGGCTTGTGCATGTTGTCATATTCTGCGAGAAATGCACATACCCTTATTTTTAATTCACGAACATGGTCAGTTATTGATGCTGGCACGTCGGATGTAGCTGTTGCTCCTGGTGTGTCGTGTGCGGGACAGCATGAACAGCTGCTCTGTGGCCCAGGTCTTAACGCAGCCCTTTTTTTTATGGTGGATGCATATATAAACTTCCTGGAGCAAAGCGTGCAGAAGCAAGCGCCTGGTTCTCTCAACTTCTTACACCAACTGTTAAATGGCTTGTCATGTCACCTGATCTCTTCAAGCCACGCCCAGTGCCATTTATTCTTCAGACCTTCATCTATGGCGGCGGCATTTTCCCCTGACAATTTTCCCCTATGCACTCTCGCTATCTCTTCATCACCTTCGAAGACTATTGTGCAAAGACCGGCCCTGTTGCACTTCTGATTGGCTAATACTGTTAGTTTCAGAACCAGACAGTCATGCTTCTTTACCATCATTGGCAGAGAATGACCACACACAAAAGCCACGGGATAAGAGCATGGGTTTAATCACTTTTTTTTTTTAAATTGCTGCAGGCCAGAGTACTTTAATCCCTGGGTTAGGGTTACTGATGGTTCACTACTCCCTGATTGGTCAGTTTTTGTGACTACCTTTTATTAATTTGAGCCCATTCCAATAATTCACCCATTTTAATTCCATCGACTCTCTATGTCCAAATATATAAATTGTATAAATGTGTATAGATACAACTTACCTTTCCATCTCGTGCCAGCAGCTGGTAGGCAGTGTGTTCATCCAGGCTGAGGTCATCTGGAAGGACAGGAGATGAGGACTTGTCTGACTGTTGGTCCGACTTCAGCGACGCCAGCTCGATCTCTGCCATCCTGATCTGCTGCAAAGAATGTGCCTTAGTTATTCCTGTCACTGCCAAATGACAAATATTAACAACAACAACATGGGTTCACTGGGGCTATATATTCTTATATATTCTAGAATGCATAACAACCATGACTGTAGTATCACATCTTTGTTAACATACAGTAGATATTACATTTAGGGATAAGAATCAGCAACACAGTTTCTGAGACATTTTCTGATGATTCCTTTGTTTGTACAGTATCTCTCATAGGCCAATATGAGCCATATAGACAAGATAGATAAAACCTCCACCAAGCTTCGATACGCTTCACCAGATGCTGACAATTCAAAGTGGCCATAATGCTGTGGCACCTGTTTGTAAAGAAAACAGGATGAGAGTTTTCAAGACGTAATCACATTCTTTTGTCATCATAAACTGAACAAATGCTTTCCAGTGCCACAAAGGGAGAGGCAGACATCCAAGCGTGTATGTGTGCACTTGCACTATCTATCTATGTATATATGTATGCAGAAAATAAAGCATGAGGACATGATTTTCCCCATCAGGCATGGTGCTGTAGTGACTGCAGAACCCCATAATTCTACCACCAAGCTCACAATACGACTGTGCATTATTAGGGTTTTGACATCAGTAAGGTAACAATGTCCCTGAGTGCCTATTTTTCTTTGACACATACAGCAATCCTCAGCAGACGCGTTTACTAAACACAGTATAAAAAGAAAGTGACGACAATTACCCCGACTGTTACTAGCTCTCTCTGTTTCATTTGTTCCAACATTGGCTCCAGTTAAGATTCTTTTATCAGGATTGCAGGTAACTCAGCCCATATGGCTATTGAATTGGTTCTAAATTATCACTGCATGAGTCTCTTGTGAGCTCAAGCTTTTCAACAGACACATTTCTTTGCACAGTTTTGGAACACACAGTGAGCTGGAGAGGAATTTCTGGGTTCTATGATGAGCTCAAGCAATGTAGTTTAAAAGAGACAAAGCAATAAAAAACCAGAGAGAAAAGAACTATAAAGGGTACTTAAAAAACGGCCGACTGAAATCCAATGGAGTGAGGCCTGCTAGCTAACATGCTTCCGTAGGTGAGAAAGACACAAAAAAAAAGTCGTAGAACAAGATTCACAGCTGATATGAAGCAGTAAATTACCAACAACTGCCCAGGCCTCGAAGGCAAAGAAGGAAGGAGTCAGAGAGAATGGTGAGATGAGGCAAGGGAATGAGCAGAGGAGGAAGCACAGCAATGCAACCCAGTCATTTAAAAGATCACTTTGCAGTTTCTTTAGTTGTATGTCCTTATAATGGCCCTTACTAATGCTTCTGTATGACCCACATCCACTAACTTCCTCTGTATTCCAGAGGTGAACTGTAAATAGCTACTAAAATGTCCCTGCAAGTTATTGTTGGTCCCATTTAATGGCAGGTGAGGAAAAAAAAAAGTATTTTTATTACTATATCCCAGGCTGTGCCTCCCAGGACAATGAGTCGAACACAGTGGTTACAGGAACAGTTGCTTCACAGTTGCTTCCCAGATAGCAGCAGAGACACTGAAAGCTTCGTTAATAAGAACGGGACTCATGCAAGAACATCTGAGAGCATTCGCTGCAGTTTTAGAGAGTAGTGAGGCAGGAGTAGAGGTATTGTTTTATTCAGTATCACCACAAGCTAACCAGAAAAGAAGTGTGTGACTGAGCAAGAACAACAAGCATGACGAATAGCACATGGACACATTGCAGAACTCATGCAATGTGAACTTACATGGAACAACTTCCAATACTGTTCAGGCACACCACTAGCCCCTCCCTCCTGTATATGTGTGACTATTGCAGTGGGAAGAGGTCATTGTGGTTACACCCTTGAGTGGCAGAAAAGCAAACCTATTGAGAGTGGCAGTGTTAGCCTTCAGCTTGAATACTGAGGACATGCAAAAATACGTCTAAAAAAGGAAAGAGCTGCTGTGCAATTCAATGGAAACACTTCACATTGCAAACAACATTTTTTATATAACATCTGCTGCCTTCAGTCTTGCTTTAATGTGGCTAGTTTTTCATTTACCTGTAAGCTGATGGTTGCAAACAAATTGACATACTTTCTACTGTTGGCTTGGACTTGAATAAATAAGTGTAGCACTACGTATTGTTTTATATGTATATATGAGGCTATTATAGTGGTTCTATTATAAGTGCCATGGATTGGGTCCAACTGCCTTTAATTTAAGCACAATCATTTGTTTTACCCCTGCAATTGCAGAATCCATCCCTACAGCAGCCAACTGAGGGGTGCATATATCTTCTAAATGTGCACACAGGAAATGCTAAACAGATGTATCACTGTTGTCTGGTAAATGTTTCAGTATGCTAGCATGAATGCAGATTTGCAACAGCTAAAAAAAATACTCAATCAAGGCTATGTAATTACCATATGTGCGATTTACATAGATGTTTGTCGTGGAGACCTGCTGATGTTTTACCAAATCTTTAGTTTCACTATTTACCAAGTAATATTATTTCTTCGTGTAACTCAATTACACAAATTAGAATTGCTGCTTACTTTGAAAGTAGTTTTCTACGTTCACTTAACACCTCCTATAACGACATTGTTCCAAAAATAGTTTCAAGGGAAATGATGCTGTGCACTTCAAAAAGTTTGTTTAGGATAGCACTGAATGAATGGCAAAGGGCTTCACTGCTCCATTGAACTGTTTCCTGCAGACTCAAGTCAGTCTCAAGCTGTGGCTGATAACTAAGTCCTTACAGAGCACTATTTCCATTGTGACACACACACACATATACCCACACACACATCGCACTTCAGTATTCAGCAGCATCACTGTACAGTGAAAGACACCCGCCCTTCTTTTTCTGTCTTTTCGCTTCTCTCTTTCCCTCTTTCTCTCTGAAACTGAAGGATAGCACAGATCGGGTACAGTAAATCAGAGATGGATAGAGGCTTGGCTAAAAGAGTGGAGCGGCAGGTGGAAGAGGTAAGCATGTAAAAGAGGAGGGAAAGATTGATGGTTTGACAGTATTTGCAGACAGGCAGAAAGCAGGACTGACAGGTGAGGAGATGTTGGGCCCAGTTATTGCTTCTTTTGAGCTGACCCGCTGCACTTTGTCATTGTGATGGACAACACTAGCACGGGACAGAATGTTGGAGAGTGTATCTTTTATGCAGGATCGCCTGTATACAAAATATCTAAAAACACACAGATAAAGGCGTGCGTACGTGCATGCATGATATCATGAGACATATATATATATATGTATGCATGCAATGAGCCCCCACATTTCCACACATATGGAAAGCTAACCATATTTTATATTACTAACTTTGTGTTGTGTCTAAGCTGAAACACCTATTATGATATAACATAGTAGTCTTTTAAAAACATGACCTTCAACAACACTTTCCATTCAGAGTGCTTTGTATGATGTGTAACATGATGTGTGTTTTACATATGCTGATAACTGCATGTCTCTGTTTCCACACATGCAGCCTGATTCAAGATGGTAATGGCAAATTTGAATGTATATGAATGAATGTATATGTAGTGCAGTTTGTGTTAACTTAATGTTTGTGATAGAAAGTATTAAATTTGACACAGTTTATGTATATGAGCAAACACTTGAGTCTTTGCAGTGATCATGTTTTATCTATTACCTCAGGGCATATACCAAGCATCTCAGAGTATGAATGAGTTGAACGAGCTTCACACTTATCAGTATATGTGGTCTTTTGGACACAGGGATTGAAAAGCTATAAAGACATTAAGGTCCGTCTGTCTTCACTGGGATTTAAAGGGCTTTGGAGCTGCCTTAACCTGCCATGCACATAAGACTTTGTAGTAATTGTCATGTTTACAAATGTGCTCACTCTGCACAATGTTATTCTTGAAAATTACATTGAATGGTCAGTAATAAAATGGAGCTTAAGCAGTAATGATTAAAATCTGTCACTTTGTGACCTTGTTAATCTATTTCAATGCCTCAAAGGTGGGATGTTGTATTTCCACCATGAAGGGACGTCTAAGCCTAGTTTTGCTGAAACAGAAGCATAGCAGGTCATTAAATGACTAGAACAAGTAAACCAGGGCATTTCAAAATTCACCATGTCCACTCAGTTTTCAATTTATGTTTCAGGTTGGCTGCTCTACAGTTAAGTGGGAACATGTCATCTCTCTGTGACAGGGAAGTTGCAGCTACAAATAGCAAACCCCCCCATCAAATTCACCTGTTATTCTCTTCAAAAGTCAGAAGATTTGTTGCACTTCACAAATAGTTTTCCTCCTTTGAGTTTTTGATTCTGAAAATACTTGATGTGATTCTGAGATGTTTGGGGACTTCTGGGTCTGTGGAGCTCAGTAACTCTTGCCACCTAACTGAGGTGACAAATTAAAATGAAAAAAATGGGTGTGTCATTTTCTAGGATATGAAACACCTTGTTCTATTTAAAGAGCACGGAAAAAGATATGAATATGTTATGGCCTTCACAGTCACCAGATTTCAATCACCACCATCAAAACACCAAGCAAGGTGTCGTTTGGAAGTATGGCATTTCACTACTCCAGCAGAGCTGACAGATGTTTGAAATCAATGCCAAGGCATGATCTGCTGACATATGGTGACCACACTTACTAAGAAATGTTATGGTGGTTTATTGCTTTAAATTTGCCACCAACTGTATGTAACATCTGCTCCTTGAATGTGGGTATCTGTACTGCATTTAGTTGCATGTTTGCGTGCATTTAGGGTGGTACCTCTTGTGGGTGGCCCTTGCAGTCTTTGCAGATGGGTGGAGGAGAGGAGTAGTGGTGGAAGACAGAACCAGAGAGGTTGTCGATCATCAGCATCTCCCCCTCCAAAGTGTCCTTAATCAAGAGAGATACGCTGTCCAGCCACTGGCTCTCCTGGAACACATACACACACATACACACACGGACACATACACACGGGACGCAGGCCGGCAGACCGGATTTGCACGCAGGCGCAAACATGTGCACATGCGGACATGCGAGGACAAAGAACACGCAGGGAAATGCATACACCATCATCAAGGGTTATAAAAATGCCCGTGTGTACACGTAACTATGCTTTTACACTTTTCATATACTCTTACAGAAACATACACAGTCACTCATGTGAATATTCACTCATTCATTCATTTGTAGGTTTTACATTTTAGAACTATTGATTCCTCAAGCACTCACTTGTTATGTAGTATGTACAAATAAACCAGAACAAATCAAGTCATTCTTTGTTGGCCTGCAGGGCTAAACACTTTTGGAAAATAGTACCTGGATAATATGACTCCAAACCCTCATTAGCCAAGTAACACATAATTTTACTATCAAAGCCTTGAGCAGCAAGAGCGGTGCAATTACATTTGATATATCACCTCAATTAGGCTGTTCAATACCTTGTTGAAACAATTTAAGAGTTAAGCATTTGCTTTATGCTCTGGATAATATTAGCTTTAGAGCCATTTAGACTAAATCAGACAAGGTTTTTTCTGCAACTTAAATGATTACTCCTTGCTTGACTCTCGTCTGCCAGACTGTTTTTTGGGAAAACCAATCTGGAAATGGAAAACTACTGATAGCAAAGGCAAGGTACTTTCACAATGATGTCTGTGCTTCTCGGCAGGGCTGAGTATTTCACAATGAATTGTAAGCATTGTGGCTGTAGCACATTCATAACAGCCAAAATAACTACATTACATCAGCAGATATACCAAAAGACAGTGTAAAACAAGGTCACTCCTCTTCAATCCCCACACATACCTACTTTTTCAACGTAGTTCTACAATGACACTTCTAGGACTATACTTAGATGTGTTATGCAAACACACATTACTGACTCATACTGTTATATTACAATCACTCACTGGTCATACTTCTAAAATAAGGGGGCTGAGAATTCAAGAGATGGGTCACTGTATCGCAGAAATATAAATATATCTAGTCTTGCTGGTTTATGAAACATAGAAGCTTTTTTGCAGTGCCACATCTTGGCAGAAAGACAAACTGGCAGTAAGGCTGACTCTGCCTTATCCAGCTCTTTTAAAATATTTGTACTGTATATGTATGTGTATATACATATATATATATATATATATGAAACAAAACACCACTCTCACCACACACATTGATGCAGACAGTACAAAGATAGTTAATTTTGTCGGTGCAAAGCTTTAAAAAGCTATAAAATAATGTTTGATTGACTGTAGTGGCCTATGTGCTGGCCTCCATTAATAACTGTATTAGTGGACAACAATAGGGATGTCTGCAGGGGATGGAAGTTGAGAGTGAGACAGAGAGAGAGAGAGAGAGAGAGAGAGAGAGAGAGAGAGAGAGAGAGAGAGAGAGAGAGAGAGAGAGAGAGAGAAAGGATAGAGGAGAGCACTGAAATTAATTACTGTCTCTATCTGACTGTCACTGGCTTGACTATTATCTCTCCACTCATAGTCCCTTGCTCTCTCTTCTTCTGTGTGTCTGCTGCTTCTTCTACAGTTTCTCCTCTAATATATATATGCAATATATTACCAGTGTTTCACCATATTGCCAAAAATGACTTTCTGAGTGTATAACATGAGATATGACAGAATATACAAGTCGTGGTTGATCCAGTCACTCTTGAAATAACTCAATCTATGACTCTATTAACCTCCTCAGGTACATATACACTACATCAATTTCATGGATGACTTAAATCATCTAACATCGTAAAACCCATGTTTCAATCTGCCCTGGAAAATGTGACAGTGTTTTGGTTTGAGGACTTGTGAGACTTGTTCAACGCATGCACGCACACATGCACACACACACACACACACACACACACACACACACACACACACACACACACACACACCCTGTACTCAGAAGAAATTGTCAGTTTGGTAGATCCCTTATTGCATCACTTGAAAGACAGAGGAAAGCTCAGGATGGAGAAGGAGAAAAAGAGAGAAGGAGAAAAAGAGAGAGAGAGAGACAAGGGGGGGGGGGTCTGCCAGTGTGTTCTCCCTGGTCTGCATTAAGTTCCTTCGTCAACCAACAGTGAGCTAAAAATGGCTCCATGCAGCCAAGTTTAGCTCTACAAAGGTGAAAGCCTTCATGGCAGCCGATGAGTCATTGCCATGTGTGTGTGTCTGTGTGTGTGTGTGTGTGTGTGTGTGTATGTCAGGCTAACATTAGTGATTTCATAATGAATGTGTCTTTTCTGTCAGACTGTGAGTAAAAAGGAGTAACTGGTCTCACACACAAATGTAGACAGCAAAATTATCATTTCAAAAATGGAAACTCCACTGAACATTGCCATACTCGCATGGTCTCTTGTGATTACTTAAAGTTTATTAAAGCTTAAATGGAGATTTAAAAAAAAAAAAAGCTATTAAAATCATTTCTCGCTCATTGCTGACAATGTCGGTAGGTCTTACTATGACTGTGATATTGAAGAGCAAGAAAAAAAACCCAAAGTGTCAAAGGTAAAAGTGGATATAGGTTATCTAAATCTGACTTTCATCTACTTTATAAGAGTTTGGCTTGATAGGTAATGTTTTAATTGTCCTCCAATGTTTCTATATCCACATTAATCATTTTTCTCACATAGTTCGTCCAGTTCTTTTGCCTTTTTACCCTCTATTGCTTCCATTCACACAATGTACAAAAGAAAAGGAAAAAAAAGTCTAAATGTACCATAAAGATATTGTCAAAAAGATGTGTAATCATATGAAAGTGGCTGTCACTACACAAAAGAGAAACATGTCAGTGACTCTCAATTCTTTCTTCCAAGTCAGCACACATTTAACTCTGTGCAAAAATCACTGCATATTGTTGACCTCTTTTGTGCTTTTTCAGCACGTCTACCAAATATGTAATTTTCTCTGCATGAACTAATGCATCAATGTTGTGTAAAAAAAAAGAAAGCTGACAGACAGAACAGAAGACTTCAAGACAAATACCTCTCACTCTGTTTGTATCTGATTCTATTTAGTATTTCATACCAAACACAGCTGCTCTCACAGACACATACTGTTAATTAAACTGCTGTTAGTGTAATGTGACCATTAGTTTTACTGCTTTAAATGAGCTCAATGAAATACTTAAGATACAGTCAGGATATGAGAAAACACAGATCAATTATGTACTAGTAAGAATGTGAACACCTCAGGTGAGAAATAAGGGCAACTAAATCTATGAATTCCCCTGACTTTTTCCTTAAATATAAATGAAATACATTATATTTAATGAATATCAAGATACAAATGGCTTAGAGTTATATATTTTTTCCCATTTTAGTTGCAAATTGCATGTGTACTGTATCATGAATGCCACTAGGAAAATAAATGAGTATGAGTCATCATTACTATCATCTTTATGAATGTATTTGTATAAAATATGAGGTAAATCTATCTTTACAATAAACTGCTGCAGTCCTATAACACCAGCTGAAGACATCTCTAGTCATTGAGACGACCTTTATAGGAGTAAGTTAAACCCTATGACCCACATTGGGAATAGTCCATTTCTGAACAGCCATATGGATTAAAATATATTACCGCTTGAACCTTGACATCCATCAACAATAATAAAAGCCCTGATGACCTCCACTTTCAATCCTGCAGGTCAGCTCAATATAGTTGCACTTACACACACACAGACACACCACCTGTTTTCACTCACTCTGCAAACAAACATGCTAATACACACAAACACACACTCACTTGTGCTGGTGAGTACAGGGTCCGGCTGGAGTCCTGGGAACCATATGGTGCTGAGCTGGCTGCGTGTCGCATCTTCCTTACTCCTTCTCCCCTCTCTCCTCTCATGCTTCCTCTGTCCTTTCCTGCCGTGGTGCCTCCAGGCCCCAACCCGGCAGCAACAAGTCCTTTTTCCACCCCCCCACCCCCGCAGCCGGGGGCGCCCATGCAACAGAGGGTGCCCTGGGCTAGCTCCAGCTCAATTTCTGCATCCATCTCCGCCTCCTCTTGGGCCTCCTTGTTGGAGTCGTCCAGGTGCTTCATCAGCACAGCCACCACCACGTTGATGAGCACGAACTGGGCGGTGAGCACAAAGGAGACAAAGTACATGGGCGAAATAAACTGAAGGCTCGGATTGCAGGCATAGTCCACATCAGTGCCATGGTCTGGTGGACACTCCCGCAAAGTATCCTGATGTTAGAGAAGCAGGAGGTGAGGGGAGGTTGGGACAGATGTAAGGATGAGGAGAAGAATAATTATTATTAGAAAAAGACACAGGAGATTAAAAATACACAATCTAAAAACTACAAAAAATACATAATACTTAAAATTAGTGAAGACAGTTGTGCTATTTTATAATGGTTAGAGCTTTGAACAGTCATATTTAATACATTTGTGGTGTTTACTGTGATTTTTTTATTGAACATTTTTATCAAACTGCACAAAAGCTTATGCTTATCTTTTATTTTTATGCAGAATTATGGGGTCAAATATTTCAAAAATACTTTTGACATTTGCATCAGCACAAAAATAAACACTTTGAAGTAATTGAATTAGTGTAGCAGAAGAAAAAAAAAACTAATTTTGGAAAATATAAACTTGAAATGGATGGAACTCTCTCTCTCTCTCATAAACACATTGTATTCTACCAATTACAGTGATTACCAAAATGAGTAGAACACCAGGCATATAAAAGAGGTTTCATAAAAAGTGTTGTTGTTGTTTATTTTTTTAAATTGGCCATTAAAATGAATGAAAAATCTGTAAACTCATTATTATGCTGCATAAACCATAGAATAAATGAATTATAAGCAGATTTTGATCATCGTCCTTACAAAAACAAGTAGTAGATTGTTGTAGAATTCACTTTCCCCATCATTGTCAGGTGTGATTGTGGGTAAATAGGAACCTTAAGGCACAGGTACATCACACTTTAGAATGTACAAGGCTTATCCTACTCATTAATTAACTATTAAAGCTAAGTATTGATGAAAAATGTTGGGCTCATCTAATATTTATTGTCCTCAGTCGCAGTTGTCATAAACACTAAGAAATTAAATTGTGTTTGATAGGCCAGAAAAAGGTCAATATTTTCTAATCTATTGCGTGTTGTCATTTTGGGAACCATTGTAACAGACATCCATCATAGCCTGAGCACCAAACAGAGATAAAACAAGCAGGAATATCAGAAGTCTGTCTTAGGTGGCTGTGGATCACAGGGCGTTGGTGCTGCTAGGCAACCAGATGAGGTGCAAATGTAGAGCAAAACATTATTCTGTTTTCCCATAAGCCACTAGATGATTAATAAACCCATTTTAGGAAAAGTCATGAGCCATGTAGATGCTTTATTTTAACATGCTTCTTTAAATGCTAGGGGGGAAATGTCCCCCCTGCTGATTCTGGTGTTTAATGTTACCAACCATGAAAATATTCCCAATTCCATTCCATTTCAAAGTGAAAGTATATCATAATAAATAATACATTAACAATTACATTAAGTGGATACATCTAAGTTATGTTATTTTAGGCATTTCCCCCCATTTTTTGGAGCTTTATTCCTGTGGTTTTCCACTCGGGTGCACATGCACATAGTAGAGTTCAGTCAGAGCAGAATCAAAGTGACAAGTGTTTTCTGGAGGAAGTACACATATCTCACCCAGGCTGTGACCACACATAACAATTTTAACCCTCTGAGCTGAAGCTGGTGTTTTCTCTGTAATTTGGCAAGACATTTACATGCTGTGTGCCTTCACACAACATCTCCCATCTCTGCCTTCACCCGATGCATTTAATTTCTTTGCAAATTTGTTATTTTTTGCACTAGTCTCTATGTATTTCTCCTGTACTGCTCTCCCGCTCCCTTTTCTGAAGTAATTTCCAGTCTGAAGAAGTGAAAACATAATAAGTGGTCAGTTCTTTTGACCCGTTTCTCATCTTCTCATCTTCCCCTTTTATTACAGTTTGGTTTCCGTTTTTGCTCATTGACATCTTACCAATTTTCCAACCCTTCATTATTTGAATACTGCGTTGAGCTCAGAGCAGGTTGTTACAGTACATGACAGCACAAATGAAAAAATATTTACACTAAAAGACAGCATCTGTGGGCCCTCTGGCTCACTTCATGGCCAGCCACCATCCACACTGCCTGTATCCTGTTCATGTTTAATGGTCCACACTCAACACACTCTAGTATAATCCCTTTTCCCCTTGCAGCCTAGGTGTGCAGAGGAGTAGTAATAGCTGCGGGTGGTAGTAGTTTGTTCAGGGAATATTGGTGTTTTGTGTGTGTGTGTGTGTGTGTGTGTGTGTGTGTGTGCAATGAGGCACATTCACCCTCCTGCCTATCTGCACTCCAGGTGCTGTGCAAGCATATTTCCCTTGATCGGGAAGTATCACTAGACTGCAATGACAAGCAGGAAGAAAATAGAGGAGGAATCGTTCCCTGTATCCATAGCCTTTTATTTCCATCTTTTGTCTTTCCTTTATTATAGAAATAAGTCAAAGTCAAAACTCTGTGTACTGTGAAGGTAGTATTCAAGTGTGTTTTATCCTGTGTTTTATACTGTTCGAAGTCCATCTCTAGGCTAAAATGAATGTCAATAATTATAATGACATGACGCAAAAACATATTGCAGCTTTAAACATAAGTCAAAGTTCCTAGATTTCTGCTAGAAACCACTTTTGAGGATGTTTTTGGTGCTGATATACCTGGTACAGAATTTCCATTCTTTAAAAGTAAAGCTTAGACATGATGGCTCTCACTCTTGTATGTAATAGAACTATTTCAGTATGTGAACATTTTCACATCCTCATGCTGTTTATTTAAAGGTTTAGTGTGGAAACTTTTGTCATGCTCATGTGCTTAGGTGAAATGTGTCCATTTTGTGGACTTGTGGACTGGATGCTGCTTTATTATTGACATTACCTAAGTCAATTTCTAAGACAGCAAATATTTTAGTTTCCTATATCTACAGTAACAGGCTCAGTGTTTCTGTCCTTGTTCCTGCTTCTGCATTGTTGAACTCCTCTCCTCTGCTTCCCTACAACATAGACTGTATATTAATATGGATGCTGTGATGCTAAAGCACCCATGGGAGCTGCCATGTTGCCTATGTGATGTAATCTGTAAGACGAGGATGTCACATACACTGACTGACTTTCATTTTCCCTGACTTTCCTATGTGTTGTTTTCTATCTTTTCTGGGTATATGGGTACCTTGGAAATTCAGAAGGTATATTGTTACTGAAGCAGCGGTTATATAGATAATTGTACCTTCATGATGCCATTCCAGTTATCGCCCGTTGAGACTTGAAACAAGGTAAGGAAGGCCATGCCAAAGTTTTCAAAGGTTGCGTGACGACTCATACCCTCACATGGGTAGTCTGCATTGCAAACTGTGGGTAAATGTGAAAAGATAAGGTTTGGGTGGAGGCGGTAGTGAAGGAAAAGAAGCCACACAGAGGATGAGGATGAAAGAAGAGAGGAGGAGAAAAAAGGATCAGAATGAGAGCAGGGATAACAAACAGGAAAAATTAATACTGATAAGAAACCGTGGGAATTTTACACGCAGCATTTAATGTGACATTTATCCTCAAAACTCCAGTGAATATGTACCATTTCTGCAACTAAGCAGCCTGTAGTATTACTGTCCAAACAAGACAACTTGCTGTACACACAGTCCATCTTAAATCAGAAGCAATGTGACCAAACACTGTGTTTGTCTTTGAGCTTGTATCCCAAGATAATCTGGGAATCGCCTCAAGAAAGCAATACTTGCATTTGCCACTAATCCTTTTTCCTGCCAAGCAGTAAAATGCAATGTTGCCACTGGCTGTAACTGTAGCACAAGGGAATTCTAGCAATTCGAAAGATAGATCTTCAAACTTTAGCGTGGATATTTTAGGGCAGTACTCGTGTGTTACATCAGAGTGGGTTTATTCCCTAATGGCTGTATAAGAGGAAAACAGATGGAAATATCCACAGCAAGTAGAATGGGCATGTGAATGTTATTAAAGACTTTGCAATTTAATGTAAACAAATATTTGAATTAAGATGCCAGGTGTTACAGAAAAAAAAAGCCTCTGTTGTAGCATCACAACAGACTGCACTTACCAAGTTCTCCAAACAGCTCTACTCCTAAGGCGGCGTAGATGAAAAACAGCAGCATGAAGAGCAGGCCCAGGTTACCCACCTGCAACACAAACAGGAAAACCTCATATACCATGCAAACAAAATAAAACCACTGATGGACTTTTAGTCTTGTAACATTAAAGAGCTCCTCAAACCACATTGTGGTTACGTTTTACAGACAAGACGTAACAAAGTCAATCCACAAGACCTGTTCTTTTGACCGCTCCCCTCCTTATTAATTAAACATTATCAATCTTTTAACAAAGCTAAACTGATCAGTAAATAGTTATTTTAAAATCATTTTAAAACAGGTAAATAAATAGGGTTTTTACACACTAAAAACACATTTCTAGGCCCAGTGGAGTCAACCACTTTAATCTGACCTATCAAAACATTCTCATATTCTGATTAATGTAAAGTACAATAGTCATTGTCCATTACCCTGAAAATCCTTTTCATCACCTCAGTCTATTAATAGTGATGATCATTATCATTATGATCATGCAATCTAAACTCGGTACATGGATACAGTCGAGTATTCACTGGATTTTCCACTTGTCTAACACCACTTTTCTACTGTGACAGAAAAGGACTGACAGTGAGTTGTATTCCATTGGTTTCTAATCTTTTTTTTTTTCATTAAACTTTCTAAGATAAAGTTACCATTTTATTGCACATAATGTAATTGCATCCTAACAGCACATACTGTGTTGTACTGATACTGCACAGGACTGTACATACAGTATTTCATATTTCTTTTTACATACATTTTACATACACAAATTCTTTAGCATTATTTCTACACTGTAAAACCCTAATGTTCTGAAATAATTAAATATATTACTCAAAGTTTCAGAAATAGTACAACTAACTCAAATGTAATAAGTTGCTGTAACATGTTTGTCTTTTTAAGTACTTCCAACTAATATATTTTTTTATTAAGGGGAACTATTGTGGATATAAGTGAACATAACTTAAAAACATAGATGAGGTACAACTTAGTGGAATTAAGTCATTAAATGCTGAGAATGATATTGTACTGTTATTTCTATTGTTTCAAATAAGGATGATTGAAAAAAATAAACTTAACTGATGTAGTAGATGATGAAATACAATTTCAGAGCACTCCAAATAACCATCAATATCTATCACACCAAAAAAATTACAATCACAAAACAGTCATTTTATTCAGGGGCGGCTGTGGTTCAGTTGGTAGAGCGGGTCGTCCAATGACTGAAGGGTCAGAGTTTCACATCCCGGGTCTGTCTGTCCACATGTCCAAGTGTCCTTGTACAAAGACACTGAACCCTGACTTAAGCTCCCAGTATGACTGACAGAACCTTAGATTAATAAGTAATGTTTTAATTTAAGTATACTAAAATAAGCATCTACATTTTAAGTTCTGGAAACTTCTATTTTTTTAAGTTTCAATTGGTTACCTTAAATGTTTTGAGTTCTGCTAACTTATTCGGGTTTTCATTGTATCTTGCTGAGAACTATCTCTAAGATGAATTTCATCATGTGCACATAATGGTAACACGTATACTTGAATATTAAATCTTGAATAAACTGAATAACAAATGACAAAAGTTGTGGTTAGCTGATACTTTCAATATATACGATAAAGCACATGTAGGTCATGTAGTTCCTACAGATTTATAAATCCTCCAAAAGAAAGAACCTGAAAAGTGAATGTAATGATCAGGCAATGTTTTCCAGTAGGTCTTTTAGATCTGCATCAAAGATTCCTGTGGAGTAAAATCCATTCTCTCATAAATGCTTGGAATTCCATGCTCTGACCCAAGACTGTGGCTTGGAAATTTTTTTTTAGTAACCTTAATTGTTCTCATTAATTTTTTCTCATTCTCATTCTTGGTAAAGCTTCACTTCTACTCCACTGTATTTTAATTGTAGATCAGTGTTACACTCCACACTGATACACTATACACTGATAAATGATATTGAGATCACTCCATTTGATTTTAAATGGAGAAAATCCTCAATATTTACTAGTCACTTGGTAGAATTTGACCATTGATTAATGTTGCATATCAGCTCAATATTAGTGAAAATAAGAATGTTGATAATGTATTTTAAAAAGTATCAGCATTCGCTTTTCTGTGCAAGTAGAAAGACCAACATGTTATTGTGACTGAATTTAGATGAACAGAATTACTATTATTAAATTTACTGTAAGTGTATTCTGAATAGCATCCCACACATTCTATCTTGTTGGAAGTAACCGCCTCACAGCCTTTCATTCAGAGTAAAATATTTGTAGATGGAACAGTTTTGGGGGTTTGTTATGATTGTATTTCTAAGTTGGTGCTATTCTGCCTGGAGTCCTGAAGAGGCTGAGTTTCATAATGGTATAATAAGGATAAATGCACTTTTAACAATACCTGTAGGGCATTTTCATTCTTTACTAGTGATTCTGATCATGGGAGAAAGTGGGAAGGAGAGAATGAGGAAACCTACTCAACAGTACATTTTCTGTAAATGTTTAACGTAATAACTTCTTCTACTACTACAGGGTTTTACTCAAATTTCTTCTATCAATGATTTGAGCACAAAGGCAAAAATTAGAATCATATTCAGTCATAACCCTAACCCTAAACACATAAATAATAGCATAATCTACTTTAATTTCACTGCAGACATACAGTATCTGATCTGTTTTCCTCAAGTCCACATCTGCCACAACCTACTCTGGAGGTTTCTCAGCCATTCCCAGAGAAGAGATTAAACAACTGGCACAAATTTAGTGTCAACACGGCACGCTGGATAGAGGCTATTAGAGTTAGCGAACAGCGTGTTGCAGCCATTTTGCATCAGTCAGGGAGGAGAGGGTAATGGCGGATACTAGTGGAGGAAATTACTTTGTCTTACTGTGTCTTTACCAAGACAGGCCATGGGAAAACACTTGTTTTAACATATCAATGAGCCATTAAACTTACTCACCCATTTAGTGTAAGTCTGCGGATCCCTCATTACGTCTTCATGTCCTGTCATGGCTTATTAAATACATAAACTGCTTGTGGAGCTTCTGAAGCATTCAAATCGCGTTTTATCGTGTAGCTTATTATTCTAGCAGACATCTATCCCAGTGCGCCATTGAAGCCTTATTCATATCTTCCTCCTTATACCAATTTGCCCGTTCCTTTGTTCAGCTGAATCCTGAAACCTTTGTGCAAATGTCAATACCATCCTCAATATCCTATGTGATGTAATGTAGAAAAGCTGGCAGCTTGCCATTTCATTTTGACTGTGAAATATAGAGTAATATCACCCCAGGTTAAATCTGTTGCCAGGTGTGGGAGTAGCATTCTCACTTGCATTCTTTCAGTTCTTCAATATGCATTCACTCCAATACGCATATAGAGATACCTCCTGGAACTGTTTAATTAGCCCTAGTTTTAATTACCTCCCCTGGTGCCCTTGGGATAGAGCAAAGGGCTCAATGTTAATGAGAGGGGGATCAATAGAAAAGAAAGACAAGGAATCTGTTCTTCCTCACCTCTGCCTGCCCTTATTTCACCACACCACCTGTTTCCCTGTTTGCTTCATTTTGCTTTTAATGGTCACTGTGTGTTTATGTGTCTGTGTGCCTACACCCCCATAAATAAGGTTGTACACCTGTCTTTGGCCTCACCTGTCTGTCTAGACAACTGTTTCCCCCTTCTTTTTTTTTCTCTTGGTAATGTAATTAGAACATCACATTTCTTAATACTGGGGGAAAGACATCAGTGTGCAGTCAATAGGTAAAGGTTATTGATTCAGTAAACAGTGGGACATTGACAAAATAGGACAAGACTCAATTTCAAAACAGAACCACAGGACACGATAACGAAATTCAATATCTGCCAGATGTATGCTGCTTGGTTTTGTAATTTAATGTGGCATTCTACTGCTAAAATAGATGAAGACACATCTCTATGTCAGAGTTTCAAGCTTAAAAGCATTCGCAAACATTTGAAGAATCTGAACTGTAAGTGCTGTGTAAAGACTTTGGCACTGGGACGGCATAAAAATGATCTGACTTTGTGGATAGTTCAACACAAAATGAAGCACAGACTGATTTAAGACGCCTGTGCTGTTTGCAGCACACTGTGGTCTCAGTGGGAGTCTCTGGGTACTCTCCATGGTGCTGAAAGTGAAAACAACGACAAAGGCTTTGTGTGTAAATGTACACACGTATGGAGCGTGTGTAAAAAGTGTGTGGATGCTTATCTCCCCTTCTGCGGAATGAATGAGTCACATATTAGAATTGCCTAAAGACCAGGAGAGTTTGTGAGGACTGACATAGACGGGCCAGCTCTCTCTCTCTCTCTCTCTCTCTCTCTCTCTCTCTCTCTCTCTCTCTCTCTCTCTCTCTCTCTCTCTCTCCCTCTCTCTCTCAGGGAATGAGTCTGTGATTCTCAGTGTGTCTCATTGTGTACCTGAGGCAGGGCTTGGACCACAGTATCCAGCAGGGCTCTCATTCCTGTTGCCATCTTCAGGAGCTTCAGCACTATGCATGTGTGTGAGTGAGTGAGAGAGAGAGAGAGAGAGAGAGAGAGAAAAAAAAATGAAGCTCAAGCATTTAGAGGTAAATCCCTCAGGTTCAATTACAGACTAAATGGGCAACATTAAACTGTGAAAAGGGCAGATTTTAATTTACAACCCAAGTTAACACATGTGTCTCATAACAGCTGTTACATATTTTAACCCACTACTTTGACTAAAACAGTATTCTACTATTCAGATTCATAGGACGTGACATTAAGGTTTGACCACGTGCATGTGGGTGTTCATGAAGAACATGAGCAGATGTACTGTACCTCGTGCTATCCTCAGTACTCGCATGATCCTGATGATAGTCGGGTTGATGGGTAGGGCAGCACTGATTTCAATCTCTTCTAATGTGATACCCATGACTGACAGAAGAACAATGGCCAGATCCAGCTGGTTCCACCTGACGCAAACACACACATATTATAAACCTGCGAATCTACAGGGAAAAATATATACTTAAATGACAGTGATCAGTCAAAATGCTTGTTTACAACAACACTTGGAAGTAGGAAAGACATAGAAAAAAGTTGATTGGATTTAATTAAGCACATATTTGAGACCCTGATTTGATTTTCATTTGTTACAAACTCTGTACAAACTATCAGTTTGTACAGAGCATCAAAATTAGACTGTGTTTCAATGGGAAAAGGCCACATAGTCTAGACCAGGGCCGTTATCCTGCATGTTTTAGATGTTTCCCTCTTCCAGCACACCTGACAGACATTATCAGTCTTCCGCACAGCTTGATGATAGGCTGATCATCTGAATCAGGTGTGTTGGAAGAGGGCAACATCTAAAACATGCAGGATAGCAGCTCTCTAAGACCAGGGTTGCAGACCCCTGGTCTAGACTGACCCTGTTCCAGAGTGATGGGTGCATCAGGGAGAGACAAGAGGTGGATGGACTCATTACCCATCATGCTTTATACCTACTATACAAGCCTGTGGGGGCAGTGTCATGATCTGGGGTTGATTCAGTTGGTCAAGTCAAGATTTAGCAACACTGTCTCCAGAAAATTGAGTAAGGATATAAATGTATAAAATTGGCATAAATGCATTGAAATGATGCCACAGGGAATGAACGTCATAATCAAACACAAGCTAATGAAGTAATAAGAGTGTGGGTCTTTTCCTCTGTCTTGTATTGTACTGTGTTCTCTGTATTTCAACATCCCAACCTTCTTTTGGGATATTTCCTAATTGCAGAGGTCACAGTCAGTGGGACAAACCACAAAGGGCAGGATCCTTGAAGTTGAGACTCACTTTATTTGGTGGTATGCTTGGAAAAGTAGAGTGTTAGCTGTCCCGTTGAAATGCACTACCTCTTGTGTGTCTGTCAATCAAATTAAAGCACACTGCTCTAAGTCTGAATACCTTTTATATTCAGTCTTTATTGTACTGTTGAAAAGTAATAATATTTCACTGAATGAACTGTCATCACATTCTTTTTTTTTTTTTTTTTTTTTACTCACTACATTTTACCGCTAACATTTCCACAACTATATACTGTATGTGTTTGCATATATTTACACTGTTAGCCATACATTAGGAATACAATATTTTTACCTATTTTCTTGAAATAATGATAACAATGTGATTTGTTCTTGAAAGATAAAGTGTAACTTGGACTCAGTATGTCATGATTGGTCAGAGGTGATTACTAATGTGTATAAATAGGAATGTAAATAAGAGAAATTTGACTGAAAAAGGAAATTGTCCCAACTTTATGGGAAAGGTGTATCCATGCAGACAATGCACACACACAACATTAAGCTTTTTCCTTGATAAATCCCAAGTCAATGTCACAGTACTATATGGGAATGACATGGGAAGTTAATTACATTTAGTCTTCAATAAATCCATCATGTGCAGCAAATGCTTATTAGACATTTTCGTTTTAAGTCTTGAGGACAGATAAAGGGCAGAAGATGCCCAATCAGATAATAATGGTGGGAAATCAGTGAGTTTGAAAAGACCAAAGTCATCCCAGCTTTTGACTGAAGGACACAAGGCAGGGACTGTCCTCTGCTGGGACTGCATGAGGCCTGAGCATAGGTTAACTTCTTTGTTTCCATTTTGGTCGACTTATTTTAAATGAGGACCGTGGTTGTAGCCCATACAACCAATTTAGTCAGAGATGAGAGCTGCTTTGCTCATATTTAGAAAGTCACATTCCTTCCATAATGATCATGAATATAAATGAAACAATCTGAGGCCCCACAGTTGAGTTAAATATGTGTTGTTCTCCACTGTCAGCTTATGTCAGCCAAGACACACACACACACACACACACACACACATGCTCAAAAACACACCTGCAGTTCAGTTAGTGGCACATGTGGCAGTGTGTTTGTGTGTTACCTGCTACTCCATTGACCCAGTTCTAATGCTGGCCCGAGAGTCACCCCCGCCTATAAATCACACTATGCACAATGACTGCTCACGGCTGTTGCTGACACTACATAAAAAGAGACAAAGTGCCGGCTGATAACCGAGTGATAAATTTTCTCTATATCCGCCCATCTCGTTCTCATTTCATCACTCATTTGTCCTCTTCCTTTTTTGGTCTTTGATCAGTCAAGCTTCTTTTGTATATATCCTTCGTTTCTTCACCCTCTCTCTACCTCTGCTACCTTATCTTTCTCACTTGTGCTATTTGTCCTCACTCTGTCACTCTCTCTCTCTCTCTCTCTCTCTCTCTCTCTCTCTCTCTCTCTCTCTCTCTCTCTCTCTGTCTTATTCTTGGCAATGTAATGTAAGCTCCCAAATCCGTTTCTTCCTTAATGAGGCCCCACATATCCCTGAAAAGAATAAGCCATCAGTCTCATCACTATGCACCTTTGGGTGAGTGACAAATCAATTAGTCTGGGAAATAAATGAACGTGGCAGTGAACAAATCAGTTCTAGTCTGTTTTCCCTAGAGGTCAAATAAATGTCAAATCAATGACTTTGGGAAATAGACAATATACTGTTGTACTGTCACTTATCAAGAACTAACAGACAATTTTTTAATCTTTTAAATTATGAATGACACTAACTTTCCTTTACTTGTTAATATTACTACTATTAGCTATGATTTACACTTTTTATTATATGGTATAATACCATGCTGGATAAAAGGAAACTAAAACTGCATGTTATTGGAGTGTGTTTGTTTTTAGTTGTTGTTGTTTTTTTACATATAATGAGGAAATCTTTACTTTCTTCAACCGCGGGTCTCTTTTAAAGAAACTAATGATGCGAGATAACTGTCATAAAAACTGCATAATCGACGAAATGTGATTTAATACGCCTTGGAGCCAGCTCGCATATTTCAACATATTTTGTGATCCGCTGTATTGTCAAAGCTCTTCTTCCCTTTGCCATTTATAATGATCAAAGCATAAGACGGATTTGTACAGCCATTACACTTGGAATGAAATGACTGTACATTGTGGCACTATTTATATTATATGTTATTTTAAAGAGATTAGGCCATGGGCCTGGAGTCGTGATGCTTTAGTGTTACATTTTTCATATCTCATGCTTCAGCGGTATATTGTAATTTTTTTTTGTGTCATTACATCTTTGGGTTTTTAGAATATGAAGCTTATTTTTTACAGACTTTAATCCATAACATCATGTCCTGTCATTCCCAGCCTATATTTTGGACACAATATTGACAAATCCTTCTGTACAGTTGATAACAAATAAAAAGTGATAACAAGTGTATAGAGAGGTACAAATACGCAAACATACAAACATTTACATTCCATGGAGACAGAAAAGAACATCTGCTCACATACAACCACAGTACCGCAGTCAACTGTACCTGTCTTTGAAGAAACGCCGAAAACCGAAGGCAATGAGTTTAAGCACTGCTTCCAGCACAAAAGTGGAGGTGAAGAAATAGTTGCAGTACTTCAGGGCGAGATCCAGAGACTGGTGAGAGAATAAAAAAGAGGCATCTGTGTGTGTGTGTGTGTGTGAGAGATGGGGAGGCTTGAGTATCTGCAACTTCATCTAGGAGAAACTATAAAACTGGAATTGTTCCCATTGTTTGGAGAGTAAAATCAACCATGCCGGAGGCGAAAAACAGAACATGCTCCATTCTCAGCACCAGTGTTATGTCTCCAAACAAACACATTCTAAGCAAAACTCTATTCAAAGTTAATTCAAATATTGTAGAGGTACAGTATGTGTTACTGTCTTGAATATCCAGTCTAGTCTCTTGGTGTTGCAGAGGCTGGAGATTGTTCTGCTCATGATTTTCTCCTTCCACAAATAGAATATTTAAAACACAAGCCTCTAACAAGTGAGGGATTGCCAAATGTCAAAACCAACAGCTGACAAACACAGCTCAGACCTGTGATATTTATCTGATGCCGAGTCGCTTTGAGAAAGCTCCATTTTAAAAGGTCAAACGGGCATCTTATCTCAGGATAATCACTTTCGTCTCGCTCACAAAAATATACTATGAGGCATTTGAACCTCCATTCATCACACATGAATGGACAGATACATGTGTGATACAGCAACTCTGACAGCAGCCCACATCAAATCAGCAGCGCAATCACAGCCCCTTTGTATGTGCTGCATCTACTCACAACAGTCTACAGAGCCTATATACAGTTTCATAGTGGGTGACCGGCTAGTGGTGTTGCTGAATTTTTTTTCAAGGGTTATTTTTGGGTAGAAGCTGTGGTGGGTGGAAAAATTCAACCCCAATTCTTTTTTTTCTTTTTTTTTTGTGGGGAAAGATTCTACACAACTTGTTATTATTCAAATTGCATCTCTATTGACACAAATATACCAGTGTTCTTACATGAGGTTGATTGTAGTGCTCCAGAGACATAGTGATGACATTGATGCAGATGATGAAGGTGATGATGAGGTCCAGGTAGTGGTTTGTGCACAGTGTGTGGATCATCAGGCGCATGTTGCCATAACTGGCATAGTAGGGGAGCTTCTGAGCCTCTGTTGTTAGAAAAAGAGATTAATGATATTTCACTCTGTTCACTTCTCATTGTATGTCTATCCATTGTGGACATGCCATGACTTTAAACATGCAGGCTATAACGGAATGTGATTTATAGTTTAGCATGTTTCAGATGATCTTGTTTTAATGTCACTTCAAATGTACAACATATCATCTAATACAGGGTGTGATTTATCAAAAAACCAGAGGGGGCGGGGGTGTTTTTTTTTTCACAGAAAAAAACCTTGCGTTGGATGTTGTGACCCTTATTCTCACATGAATAACATAAATGAGGTTTTCAACAATGGCGCAGCTCATGTGACCTTTTCTGTTTCCCTGTCGGGGGGGTCATCTGGGTCTGTATACGTGGTCATTTGCTCATGAATGGGAATTGGGGAAAAGAAAAACAGGGGCAGTTTTTCAGTTTTTGTTGCCTGCGTGTGAGGGCAAGGAGCGGCGGTGCACCCGGGACCGGGGTTCAGTTCTCTGTGAGCGCAAAAACTGAATGCAGGAGATCTGAACGAGGCTCATCCAGGGTCGGAGGGGGGTCGAGCCAGTGGGAGTCAGCTTGCGGCTGTTAACCCCCACCCCCCATTTTTTTCCAACTACAAACTCAGATCAGATGAGACGACCCACTGAATGTAAGCATAGCTATTATTAATATTAAGTGGAGGAAAATAAACTAACCAGGGTTCAACTCAGCGGGTCAGGGTCGGTAGCTGGGAAGATCCCCTTGCGGGATATCTCCCATGTCTGGCTTGTGGCTACGCAGTGTCATTTGGATAGTTTCTGTTGTCAGCATGATTTAAAAACAACAAACACATTTGTTTGATAATAAATATCTTCATCAAACCATTACTTATGAGTGAAAGAAATGTTTTTGTATTATCTTTCATATTCTCTGAAAAAAAGCCAAAGAATCATAAATTCTGCTAGGGTTTGTAAACTTATGAGCATTATAAATATATAAGTTAAGTAACAAATCTGTGTCCAAAAACAGAGGTAAACACAAGGAACATTTCATTAGTTAAAAATTATGAACTACTACTACTATACTGAACTGTGACTCATACATCATGTATACATGATGTATGAGTCACAGTTCAGTCTAGTCTGCCCGAGGAGCTAGAATGCTGGGGAAGTACAGACACTGAGTTCTTTCTTCTCTTTCTCTCTCT
Source organism: Siphamia tubifer (assembly GCA_020466265.1). Taxonomy (NCBI): domain Eukaryota; kingdom Metazoa; phylum Chordata; class Actinopteri; order Kurtiformes; family Apogonidae; genus Siphamia; species Siphamia tubifer. Next base: position 21,233,139 of record CM035790.1, on the reverse strand, counting down.
CACACCTGTTTTTGTCATTTTTATAACTTATCTTTCATACCAAGTCTGTTCATGGCTAGTCACCTGGTGTGTCCCCCCCTGGGAGAAGTGGTGACTCTCCTGACAGTGTCTGCGTGGGAGCCATGTACGACAGGATCTGCAGTGTCTCGCCTGTGCCGACCTATGACCCCGGACCCCTGCCCCTGCCTGTCTGGACCAGCCCCCCCCTCCTTCATTTATAAATGGACGTTCATCTATAGCCTGTCCGTCCATGGGAGTGGATCTGTCCTTCAATGTCTTCTTTTTCCCACTGGGTTTTGAAGTTTTTTCTTGCCGAGAAGGAGGGTCGAAGGACAGGGGATGCTTGGGACTTTTCATATATCTCTGTAGTTGAATGTGTTTTTGTAAAGCCCTGTGAGATGACTTTGTTGTGATTTAGGGCTTTATAAATAAAATTGAATTGAATTGAATTGAATTAAAAGCTGTTTCACTCACATTTTTCAATTGAAAGAAGTTATATTTTACAGTATAAAAATATATTCCTACTTTGTCTTTTTTTAAAAATCTATGACTTTAAAACTTTCCTTTTTCTGATCATCTATTATCCCTCTCCTGTCTTTCCCCTCTCTTACTTCTCCGTTTCTTTTCCATTCGCCGCTGACGTTTCTCCTCACGCCTCTTGGCTTCTTCCACCTCCTGGTGTTGGCGGCACTTATGAAAGTTTTCCACCACTACGCCAACAAACATGTTGAGGACAAAGAAGCTGACGATGAGGAGGAAGGAGATGAAGTACAGCAGCATCCACGGGTTGTTGTTTGTCACGGGCTGGGGATGAATTTAGTTTGTTTGTAACATGACAGAAAGAGGTAAGAAATATGAGACAGAAGGGAAACATTGAGAAACAACAGCATAATGTCTGCTTTCATTGCATTGTAGATTACAAAAGCAATATGGTTCTGCTGTATGAGTGTGTACCTGTTGATCAACACCCACAGCATCAAGGCCATGATACATAATATTCACCCATCCGTCCTTGGAAGCTAAAACAAACAGCGACATCAGAGCCTAAAACACAGGGCAAACAATAGAGGGAAGGTTAAGCAAAACTCAGGTAAAAATGGAAATATGAAACCCATAAATGCACAAAACTAACCTGTCCCAGGTTGTCAAAGTTGTATTTATGATGGACCCACTTGTAGTTGGCCTGTAGACAGTCAGACTTGTTGGTGATGTTTTTGATATCAGGGCCGAAGCAGTAGAAGAACTTGCCTTTAAACAACTGTCAGTAGAAGAACAATGACATAACAATGCTTTTGATGCACCGAAGTACTTACATAAAACTGAAGAATATGCCTTCCCAGCCTGTGATGAGATGAAAGTGTACTCTAGAGTAAAATAATGAGCCGGACAAAAACATAGATGAAAATATTGTGCTCTGATGAAAGAACTAGGCAGCTAAGGAGGACAAAAATGTGTGCAGGGAAAGCGCACTTCAAAGCTATTAGAACAAACAAGGAGATGATGGAGGAGAAAGAAGGCTGGGTATACTCAGATAAATAATATCTATTTCAGTAAAAAACACAGGTGGTCAGATGCTTCCTTTTTTCCCTACCTGTACCCCAAGAATGCCAAAGATGATGAAGAAAGCACAGCAGATGAGGACGATGTTGCCGATGGGTTTGAGAGAAGTGATGAGGGTCTCCACCACCAGCTTCAGACCTGGAGCTCTGCTAATCACTCTGAAAAAGGCAGATGTAACAGAAGATTATAAGAAACAGATGAGTATTTAATCTTGTCATATCATGCTATGAGTTTTACAGTATATAGCTGAAAGAATGAAAATGGTGTATCACTATACTATATATTGTAGATGTAAAACAGCTGGAAAATGCCTGAATCAGAAAGAGTTTATAATTTTACACCAACAGCACTTGGTGCACACCGAATGTTCCATTTGAGCCAAAAGTTCTTACTTTGGTTTGCTTTTGTTGGTGTGAAAGTAGAGCTAAATTAAGCAGACCAAGACCTCCAAAAAGAGATGGTCTTATCTGCATGACTTTGCCAAACGCTGGTGTGGTCCTTCTAGTGTGAACGCAAATTTGGCTCCAAACCATCGATAGTTCAAATGAGCTATTTGAAATGCATCGTTGGATTGGGATGACCAGATTCATAAAAATAGCATGTTTCCTCTGCCTGAAATGATGCGTTAAATGCCTTCATTGACTCCAGTGCTTCAGCAGATTGTTCTCCAGATGCAGCTGTGACTCTGCAAATTGGATATTTTGCCATAAATGGCCAAGACAGTGAATGTAATATACAAAGATCAGAGCAAGTACCAATATGTGAACATGTCTCTCCATAGTGAGTCAAAATTGGCACTTATTTCTACCAGAAGACAAACAGTGATGAAACATCGATCGGACCAATTCTAGTTCGTTTACAGGTGTGAAAGCAGACCCCACTGGAGTCTATATGCTACATAATAACAAGTGCATTGCCTGGTGCAGACCAAATAATCCAACTATGTTTGAAAGCACATTTAAAGACATTTTTCAACAAAATAAGATTGTTTGTTATAATATGCTACATATTACAGTGCTATTACAGTAATTGGGAATGTGTTTCTTATTTGAAACACAGGAAAGTGAATGTTTTAGCTTTATCACATTAGCTAAATAATTGTTGCGATTGCAGCATAATACATCAGCTTTTCAGATATTCCTAATTTTTTTTAATTTTATTTTATTCATTATTTTATATATTTTTACATTTTTTAAATTCTAATGCAAAAAAGAAAATGGAATATTTAGTTCATACCTGAGTGGACGCAATGTTCGGAGGAGCCTGAGTACTCTAAGCACACCAAGGATCTTTGCTCCACCCGCCATGGACACAACAATGTCAATCAAAGACACAAAAACCAGGAAACCATCCAAAATGTTCCAACTGCTCCTCAAATACGCCTGTTCACCCATGTAGAGACCCATGGAAACCACCTGAGGATAAAGCAAAACAGAGGGACGTCTACATAATGAATGTATTTGAACCCCAGTTGTTAAAAAAAAACAAACAAACACAAAATACACACATACAAAACAAAACAAAACAAAACAAAACAAAACAAAACAAAACAAAACAAAACAAAACAAAACAAAACAAAACAAAACAAAACAAAACAAAACAAAACAAAACAAAACAAAACAAAACAAAACAAAACAAATGCAGAGCACAAAAACATCAAAAGGTGAATATTACAGAGCAGAAGGATGAGACTGTGTGACAACAGAGTGTTGACACTAACAAGACAAGCTTCAGACAGCCTTACCTGGCTGCCTAATATGTACAACAATGTGCTGACAAGAACATAATCAGACACACATACTCATGTCATATCAGTAGGAACCAACCAGACACATACAGTATAAATTTTAATGCTCATACTATCAAAATAACATTGTGATGAACCATGTATGGTATTTTCTAATGATACACATACCTGCTGTAGAACATGTTTTAAGTGTGGACTGTATTAATTTGCACTGATGTAGCTTATTAAAATGTTCTAGTGAAAACATTTGGCATATGATAGTAGCTGTATTTTATTTTTCTGTGACTTCAGCAGAGAGGCTGCATGTTGTGCAACCATTGTAATACACAAGCACACAGCTGGAGACTGTATTGTGCTGAGCAACAACAGGGGCATTACAGCTGCCTAGGAAAAAAACCCCAGCAACTGACATTTGAAGCTGTTTGCCAAGTGTCAAATAAAGCTATGGAGGGACTGTGAGGACTAGCATGCAAACATATCAACATGGTTGAAAGATCAGTAAACCTGGTAAATATCTTAGGTGTGACTGTCATAATGTAAACTGACCACAATACTGAAAGTAAACCAAAAAACTAGTGGTTTTGTTAAAGTGTGTTTCCATTTGTTGGTTTCTAATATTTCTGAGAAAGGTACATTGTGTCTGAGTCTCGCCTAATGAAATGCCAACCTAAAAATGTTGCAACATGCTGACCAATTCCTCAACCCCGCTGTGCGCTTTACTTGCCGGTGTCTTGTACACAGCATTAAACCCAGCAGTGGAGTCCAATGGAGAGATTAATGCTACACAAACAAACACACACACACACACACACACTGTGGAGAGGCTCAGACAGACACAGAACGAGACGTGCAGCTCGGCCAAAGGGCTGACAAGTCGGTGGCTCCTTGACGGGCCGTGATTGGTTAATAATTGATTGTGGGAGTGCATAATTGATAGTGTACTTGTGCCAGATCCTTTCGCTGAGAATACAGAGGCAGTGGGAGAGAAAGGAAGGAAGGAAGGAAGGATAGGGCGATCAAGAAAAAAAAAAGAATGATGAAATTAAACAATGGATCAAGTGAAATTAAGGACCCAAAGGTAGAGGGAAAACATCATTATCACACATGGCAGATAGAGAAGGAAAGTGGAAGTGTGGGGAGATGTACAAGCCAACAAATAAATGACATTGCTTAAATACACCACCCTAAAAAAAAAAAAAAAAAAAAAAAAAAAAAAAAAAAAAAAAGATGAGGAAAATGGCTTGGGGACCACTGACGCAAACAGCAAGACATAAGAGAACACAGACGTTTATGTAGTGGATACACACAGTACATTCAGGCCTCATTGACAGTAATAGACAGACAGATTATAAAACGTTACCTTGAGTGTCATCTCGCCCACAAAGATGGCAGTAAAGATGTAGTTGGAAACAGTGAGAAAGACTCTTTCCTGGAGAGAAAGCAAAGGAAAAGTGGCGATTGACAGTCAGCGAGAAGAGTGGGGGTAATAAGGTGTCGTTAAACCTTACCTACTGAGCCTTTTAGATAATAAAACCAAATTCCTCTGCAGAGAATATAAAAAGGCTCGAGGTACAAATGGTAGCTTTTACACAGAAATCTGCACATTTAGGCTGATTTACCAAGCTGCCCTGTAGTATCTTAGGTCTCTCCAGGGCTACTGTGATGCAGTTAGAAAATATGAATGCCAGCACCACGTAGTCAAACAGCTTATGGGCGATGATGGACTGACAGATCTGTCTGAACCTGGAGTTAGAGGACAGCAATGGACAGAAAGTGAGATAGAAATAAGGTTAAAAGAAACATTAGAAATGTACAAAATAAGGTAAATAATTCTAAGTCAATCAAACAGAGCACATTGTTGAGAAAACATCAATGTGAGTCTGTTTTTGTGACTATATACAAATTAAGTCTAAAACTAACAGTGGAACAATAATAGAATTAAAAAGAAAACTTCAACTAACAATGCTACACAAACTAAAGTCTTATTCACACATGTGGAAAAATAAAATGGCTTTGCAGAATATAATCTGTGGTTCTGTAAATCATTGTCGATATCATTCATTCTTCTATTCCAGGCTTTTCAGCTTCATAAGACTTCTACCATAATGCCTGAATTAAATTAAAGTGAGACCAAAAAAAACAACAAACTGAAAGAATAAGAAATATGCTCTATATAAAAACACTGAAAATTAAGCTGCAAAATTATAATAAGCTCACTAATGTAAAAACAAGTTGTATTAATGGTGCATTCAGACTCTTGGGTATGGAGTATTTAATCACATAAATACTGAATATGCATTTTAAAACACAACATGTGACACTGTTTTCTGCCAAAAAGCATTTTTATATCTTTACTGTAGGCCAGGATGAAAAGAGAAGGTAGAGAGATTGAATTATTATTTGAAATGATTTTGGACTGGACATAAAGAGATTTAAAAGGCTTTCATTAAACTCCTCTTCTGAAGATTGTAATACAGCATCACAGGAAGTTAATGCAAAATGTAATGAAGTGCCTCGGGTATTAAATTTACCCCCTAAGGCCTCTTTCTTTATCAGAGAGCAGATAATATTCTGTGTTATTTGCAAGCCGGTGATCAATACTTCCACATCGTCCTTGTCTGTGGAAGCTTGGAAGCCTGTCCTTTCTATTGATGGGGGCCGGGGGGGGGGGTGACATAACCTGGCAATGCATCCTTAATGTTTTGGCCGAATACATCATGTGACCAGCCAATATTGTCTATCACAGAAGCCTCGCATTTTCTTTATCATTATATTGTTTCGGCAACACAATCCCACCTTCACGAAAAACGCATGTAAATTAAACAGATCTGAAAAAGGAAGGGGGGGGGGTCTATGAGGGAATGATGTCTCACTTGTTCTGTGGAGAGAAGAGAAAAACAGACCAATCCTCTCTCGACTCACACCAGTCTGGTCTGTAAGCCTCTAACATCTTCTGGATGCGGAAACACAAGCTCTGCAAATGATAACACACAGTTATACAAGGAGGAGCTCATACACCATGCACTAGATAATCATGCAGCAATCACAGAAAAACACTGAGCGTCGCAGAAACTACTTGTTTAGACTCTGTTTAAATTATTAACGAAAGTGAAACACTTCTATAGCAACAGCTCGAAGCATCTCTCTACATTACCATCTGTATAGCTCTCTCCCCCGCTGTCTAAATAGTCCTTTCTAATTAACCTTGTTTCTCTCATACACATACTTGTTTACAATGAAAACAATGGAACTCCCATGAGGCCCAGGTGATATGGAGTGCAGCATTTATACAAAGTGCTCGAAAATCCCACACAAGAGAGCGAGTGATTATTGAATGTGTATAATCTTGTACTTTAAGACACAAGCAAATGTTTCTGTTGTTGAGAAGCATAAAGGCCACTTTGTTTTTTTTTTGGGGGGGGGGGGGGGTTTCTTTACAAATGGTGGTACTTGCTGGGTTTCTTTTAGGAGGTCTCAGAAAATTTGATTGAGAACCTTCACTCACCAAGCTGATACGATTGTTATTTTCCCAAAAATACACATCACTATAGTTTTGTTCAGACATTGGACTGAGGTGCTTGTCATGATCTAATTTAATTCATTTAATTAATACATGTTCCCAGTACTCAAAGTATTGACTTGTTTTAATTTTTTGTTGTTGCTGCTATTGTTACTAAGTAAAAGGCCTTGTAGGTATTTTGTCATAACAAGCTTAGGCTTTAATCTATTTCTTTTCAGACTCTTTTGTTTTTTTAAACGTTGCATCCTACCCAAAATGGATTATACAAGAAATGACTGAATGTCTGAATAAACTACATCTGACTACAAGCAGAAGGCTCTAATGCCAGGTGGGAATAAACTAAAGATACACTTAAGATATACTGAGATCCAAGTGCTTTCTGTGGCGGACTGACACAATTGGTCACATTATTTCACAAGCACCAAGGGAGGCTGATTTGTTAATGTCTTCTCATTTGTGCTCAGAAATTTTCATGACTGAAAAACTGGTATGTCTGCAGAAAATTAGAGCATCAAACATCATCAAAAACAATGGTTATGCAATCAAGTACTAACTCCTGTGTGTATCATCTGACTAAACAGACAGAAAAAAAACATGGAATGTGTAAGATCATTGTTTTTGTCATTACAATGCCATAGATATTAATGTAAGAACTGAAGTGATTTTGGTTATTATCAAGAAAACATGGAACATGGTTAGATGTCAGCTCTTAAACTAAACTCTTATGAGTTATTTTTTTGTTGTTAATATATTTTTCCAAACAAATGTACCTTCATTTCTATCAGGTAATATAAAATAAACAAGAAATTGACTCCCGTAGCAAAAGTCGACTTAAATTTGCAGGTGTCGACAAGTTCCACTTCATCCACTCTCTCTCTCTCTCTCTCTCTCTCTATCGGCACATAAACACAGTCAGACCTAAACCAGACATGGCTGCTGCAGGTAAAACAGTTGTGGTGGGCTAACAAAACACAAGAGAGTGACAGACACACATCACATGTATGGAAATATTTTACCTTAGATGAAAAAAATACGGCATGGCCAACTGAAGAGGCATTCACAAGCTAATCTGAGAGATATAAGCAGCATCTGCTAGCTAACCTGAGTGAAGTGCAGCACAGACATGCATTAAAACAACACGCGTTTTTTCCAAACATGATGTGGACAGTGTGGGTGTGCATCTTGGTGGCCGCTGCCTCAAACATTTTGCACTTAATATAAAAAGTGAGGACCCGTGACAGACATGTGGACAGTCCAGTTTCATAGCCGTGGGTCCAGACAAAATCCGGGCATATGTTCACCCTACTGATGTTGTGCAGTTAAATTTAAAAGAAAACTCTTTGCTAACGTTAGCCTTTGTTTTGTTGGGGTTAAAATGTTGATTCTTGTGTCTTGTCAGTGGACATTGTTACGTTGTAGTGAACTTTAATACATGTTGCTCATTGCTGGACAGACGTGTGTCCGTGTTTTGTTGTTGTTTGTGTCTGCATTGTTCCTCAGATGTCATCACGACACTTCAACTCGACTTCGGCTTTATTGACGGATATGTCGATATGGAAAAAACCGAAGTCGTTAATACCCTAGTGTGAAGTGGCGTAGTTGTAAATCATGATAAAAGCACACCAAACCCAGGTCTGAACAAGGTCGAACTTACATATTCAATGTCATCATCCAGGTCCTCCCTGTCTTTACTGCGGGTGTTAACCTGTGGGAAGACCTCAGCCAGCAGCTGGTTTTGGGAACTGGGCCCTCCAGTTTGTTCAGTCTGGTGTCTAGAGGGGGGCTGGAGAAGCTGTGACAATGGAGTCTTCCCATTACAATCTTGATGCACCCCTCCCAGTCCACCCAGAGTGTCACGTGCACCACCATCTGCCCCCGTTAAGCTCTTCTTCCTATGATGAGCATGGAGCATCATCGGGGACAATGTGTGCTGGGGTGGCAGTTGAGTATGTGGGGCAACTGGAACTTGCAGTAAATGTGGAAGTTCCAGTGAAAGAGCTCTGCGGTCCCTCCTCGGTACAAAACGACCTGGAACCATAGGATGAGGAACATGAAGAGCACGGGGAGCAGGAGGAGAGAGAAGGGCCTCCTCCTCATCTGGATGGATATGATGGAGATGACGATGCGGGGATGAAGAAGCACGAGGACCCCGTACTCGAAGGCTTCCGCCCACAACCCCCCCTAGACCTGCCAGGCCGTAGTTGTAAAAGGGTTTTGTGGAGGTAGGGGTGTATGCAGGGCTGGATGAGGGCGATGATGAAGTGCAGGGTCGGACCCCTCCCAGGCTGTTCCAGCTGGAGCGACGGGCCCACAAGGCCTGAGGCTGGGGGGCAAGAGGGCGACCCCAGTTATGGTAACCCCGGAATGGATACTAGGGAAGAGAGAATGTTACATACAGGGTTATACACATACACATATGAGAGAGTCGTCGTAACTCTGAGGAATTCAATTAATCTGTAACGATATGTGATGGAAATTTACCATCACTGTCATTTTAATCGTCATTTATGGTCACTGGTTACCATGACATTATAATTATCATGTATTATTAACTGAATCAACAGTGTATTATCAACAGTATACTGGTTAAAATGTTTAACCAGTTTTACTGAAGGAGAAAGGGGAGAAGTATTTTGGTGTCCAAGGATGTATTTTAAATGAAGACGTCTGCAGATGGGTTTTGTTTTGTATAAACATAATGGTGCCAGAGATGTTGTTTTCCACTGTGAGCATTCTGTAACTAAGAGAAATGTTTCCAGTCAGCTATGAAAACACTGTTTCTTTACTTCATGGTTAGAACGTCTAACAACAGTTAGTTCCGTTTGTTGTTTTCACTGCTAGCAGTTTACTAATTGATTGTATGTCTGATCAATAAATTATTGTCTTGATTTTAACATTTTCTCTCCTTGTAGTGATAGAAAAATTCCACAACACTAGAGAAAAGCACTCTGAGAGCACTCCTTCTGCAGCTGTGGTTTTTATTCAGTGTCATTTTACTGTATGGTCAGTTTAAGGCTGTTATAGTTACCATAGCCCTCTGCTCCAGGTTGGCCCTTCCAAGTGAAATCACACTGTTCTTCCTTGATCCAAGAGCAAAAGTCAACCTCTCCCCTGGAAACAAACCAGCAGGTAGTGTAGACACGTCCAGGTGACCGTTAGGGGTCAGCGTACAGATTTTTGGGTCTGTAGCAAAGAGGCAGAATAAAGGTGTATTAATAAAAAGAGGAAAAATAGCCAAGAGAAAGGTAGAAAAGAGCATCTAATAAAGCCTTTCCTCCTGCTGCTGCTTTTCTGTTGCTGTCATGTAAACAGAAATTCATTATCACAGTCCCACAAATGTCCTAAAACAATATTATGGCCCACTGAAACAGGCAGAGGACGGTTTCATTTACATAAAATAACCTGAGGAGAGGAGCTTGTAATTGTGAAACAAAAGAATTTGGTTGAACTATTCCCTAACATATTTTGGTATAATAGGACTCAAGGAACATTAACATTCCAAATGTGTTTTTTTTCCCAGTACACTGACATCTAAAAGAAACATTTAGGTTTAGGAGGAACACAATTGGACATCATTAAAGAGCTCTCTAATGTGCCGCTAAATGCAGTTCTACGCTGCATGTCGCTTGGACTGGTTCTTGGTGAGTTCACATTTGTTATGCCTACAGGGAAAACAGTTAGAGTAGACAGAGAAGTGGCATCAGACATGCATTATTTAATGGTTTTGTAGTTACCATTTCAGACTGAAAAAAAAAAAAGAAGCTTAGAAAAGTTTGGAGTAGAAATTGGATGAGAGGGAACATCTCAGATGCCAGAGGCAATCAGCTGATAGCTTTCTGAAGTTCTGAATGTTTGGTTAATGATTGGTTAGACTTCCCTTTCATCTCAAATGTGTGATGTGTGATGGTGCCTCTGTGACTGAGTAAAACAAACATATGAGACAATAACTATGGGAGCTTTGAAACAGTAGTGTGTGATCCTCATACTTGAAAGAAAGGCCAGAATAATTATTTTAAAATCATGAAATAAAGAAAGTAAATTATGGTTGAAAGTTTAATTATCTCTGAAAACAGTCATGTCAATGTACACAGATTAAACTTCTAGATTATTGTAATTAGAAAATTCTAAAGACGTAATTTATTATTGTGTTGCTGTAATAAACCACTTTCAGAAGCTAGAATGGGTATGCAATTTCACAAAGGGAGAACAAAATCAACTTTTATTCAACCAAATTACAGATTTGATTACCTGAGACATGCAGAGAGTCTTTTGGTTTATCGTGTTCCTCAAAATTACAGGAAGATCTGTCATCGTCTGAGTAAGAGCGGTTAGCATCACCCTGTATTGGGGAGAGAGGAAGAGAATGGGAACACAAATGGGTTAAAGAGAGAAGGAGTTTATTTATTGAATCTCTTTTTCTTTTGTGCTGGTTTGGTATTCTTCTCTTTTTTTCGATTTATTTATTTTTATTGATGGACAGTTAGTAGTTGGGGATAACACACCACCTTACAATCTTTAATTACAATAGCACCACCTGTTAATTTCTATCCCCGTTCATCCTGTCCGTCCTGTCCAGTCTTTGTTTCCCCCACACATCACTGAGGTGTAGCACTGCCCTCCCTGGCTTATAATAGAGAGTTCTAATAAAGGATGTCTGCTCAGCTTTCAGGGAGGACCGCTGATGGTCACACACATGCACTAAATATTCAAATATTTGGCTGCAAGACTAAAATATGCATTGATCTCAAACAATGTTGACTCCCCTTTGTGGTGTTAAACAATGAGAACAAATGCAGACAAATTGATAAAAATAATAATAAAAAAGAAGAGAGAAGGAGTGTTAGAAAAAGAGTTGTGTAATTGGAATTGTCTGATCCTTTTGTTCTTTTGGGTCATTTCATTTTAAACATCTGTAAAACACTTATGCCCAAACTCAATTCACCCCTTGGCCCTACCCTTCTGTTTTAAACATTTACAAGAAGGGGTAGGGATGTTCCAGTTCAAGATGAGATGGAAGGGAAGGGCTAATGAGGATGGCTATTTGACCTTCGAAACAGATCGTTCTGCACCACCACACTACAAATGAAGGGGTAGGAAAAATCTCCGATAATTCTTTTCAAATCATCAGATGGAGGTAAACACAGCAAAAAAAGTGCAGCACTATGATGAAAGAAAACCACAAATGTACTGTATGTTTTTTGTCTGTAAACAACTTAATCATTTGTTCAACCATTTAATGCCATTCCAGTGTTTTATAGATTACACTTCAACAGTTTTGATAGCTGCAGAAAGACGACCCATGCCCATGTAACAGAGGTGCTTAGAGCTTTTGATGATGTTAGGAATTTTCTAGAATTTCTAATTTTAGTAACATGACCATTAAGTTAAATTATTAGCTCTGTGCTGTTGTTCTGTTCTTTTCTCTTCTGCTGCAGATAATGCTTTGACTGCCATTGATGCATGCCATAATCAACAGACACACACATAGAATTCCATATTTACTAGAAGTTGGAAAGCCATGTGAATAAGTCAGGTTCAATTACAAAACGGAATCAAAGTCCAACCCATTTGTTTGGGGTGGAGTCACCCCAGAAGATATTTTCAATTCAGACCCAGAATTCAGGGATTTTTAGGCCTGAGTCCTGTGGGGTACTGGTCCACAGAGACCAGTGCTGGATTTTATTTTTTCCATGGGACCTGAATAAATTATTAAACTGAGACCAACTGTATTTTGACTAGAGGTGGTCAAAGTACTCATATTCTGTACTTAAGTAGAAGTACAGTGACTGGTGTGAAAAAAAAACTGGTAAAAAATTACAACTTCTCAATTGTAATAAAGTAAAACTGCATTTTTGCCATGGGTGAAATAATACTTATTCAACCAGGAAAAATACAAAAGTATAAAAAAAATAAAGCCTTTAAAAGTCAGTTACTGTGCTGATAATGTGTTTAATCAGGTCACACGAGTCAGTTTTATGGTTATGGGCAGGAAATTTCAGATTAAAGGGGATAAAAAAGTAATCATTATGTCATTTAAAAATAAATGAATACATTTGAGATTAAGAAATACATTATTATGAGAAAAAAAGTCCAAATTATGAAAGAAAATGGCACAAACATGATCAAAAGTCATAATAATGATACAGAAAGTCCCAGTTTCTTTCCTCCACAGATTTTCCCTCTTATTTTTCATACTGTCACATCCATTTATTTAAAAAAAAGTAACAAGTCTATTCTGAGAATGTAAGGAATATAAAATACACATATTTCTATAAATGTAAAGAGTATAAAGTACAGATATTTATACAAAATTTCTACCTAAAACAATCTACTTAAATACAGTAATGAAGTACTTTTACTTAGTTACTTCCCACCTTTGATTTTGAACTTGTCTTTGGAGCATCCAATCAATGAACATGACAATCCTAACAATGGATGGTAAATAATTTCAGAAACAAAACTGTTGCATCTGTTTATACTGTAGCAGTGTTGATAACTGCTGATGATGTAACAGGTCCTGAAGGGTTTTCCATTTCCATAAGGGAATGTTTCAACTCAATTTTAAGGAGTATAAAGGCCAGGGGGTAGGGGTAAAGAGGAGGACCAAGGGGTGAATTGGAACCAAGCCTTAACATGTACATAATTATCTCAGCGAAACACGTACATGATATAAAGTTTCAGTTCGTCCCATAACTCCTATTTGCATCTTACCTCAGCTTGGAAACCCTCAACCAAGATGGCCACCAGGAGATTGAAAAGTACATAGTTTCCAAATGTCATCAGTGCTACAAAATAGAGAGCTGCACAGGGTGAGGTGGAGGCCATGCCATTGTACAGTACCATGTTCCAGTCCTCCTGAGTCAGAATCTACAACAAGTATACAAACAGTGAGGAGAGGGTACAATAGTAAACACAGTTCAGTTAAATGAATGACTGCACTTTTGTACCTGAAAGACAGTGACAATGGCCCACAACAGGGAGTCGAAGTTCTTTCTGTCAGGCACAGTGTCTCCTGCTTCTGTCTTCAGACTGAACTTACAACCAAAAATGTGCATCCCCAGGATACTGTAAGAGAAGAGTGAAAAAAAGATTAATGTAACTGTGCTAAAATCTGGAACTATTCACATTTAGGTGTAATGAATCTGACTGGATCTTTATCAAAGCGAAGAACATTGTGAATAATTACAGCACTGTCACATGTCTCACAAGAACAAAAATGGCATTTTTTTTCCACATATAATCGAAATTAAACAGCTAATTCACTGGCACCTGTATGTGTTTAAATGATAATGAGCACTGATAAACCTTATATCAAGTTGTTGCATTTTGTAATAAATGTCCAAAAATCTAAAAGGCTAACTTTTTCATTTTATTTTGTAATAAAGCCACATTTTGTAATAAACTGCCTCAACGCATTTTGTAATACATTTCTATTTCCAAAATATATTCATAATTTCAAATGTCTAATGTGTAATATGTCTAATTACCAGCCAAGCCATAAACCACTTGGAATGTTTCGCAAAAAGCTCCTTCAGTTTTAATGTCACACCACCAAAGCGCCTGCTGCTGCAAATATATAATAACTTATTACATAATGTGGCAGTTTATTACAAAATGAAATGAAAAAGTTATTACATTTTGGACGTTTATTACAAAATGCGGCTCAACACACCCTGACGATACACATAAAACCATCTAAACACTTATGTCTATCTTCCATTCAAAGATGATTTTGTTTGTGTCTTCACCCTTCCTTCTTCTCTTATCCTACTTACATGCTGTTCGCGTTCCAATTCTTATGAGAAATTATGGAGAAGTTTCAAAACGTACTCTTAGCAGAGTGCTACTGTACATTATCTACTCACTAAAAGCTCTCTTGACTCGATATATAAGCCAAAAGTCACTTGCTCAGGCTAGCATTTGTTGGCTAAATGCTCTGATGCCATCTGTCTTGGCACACTTATATTTAACTGGTGTGCAGCAGGAGTATAGTAGCAGGTAAACAGGTGCACATACACAGAATTGTAAAGCAAATAGGGGAAACAATGTGGAATACGTTTTGTCTGTTATCTAAAAAAAAAAAAATTACATTTGCAACAAATTACAATACATTACCCGAATAATAATTCTGTTAAAACCTGATTCATTTTAGGTTACTGCCCACAGAGATGGAATTGGAGAGGAAAACAGCAGGGCGTGTGTGTGTGTGTGTGTGTTTGTGCATGTCTGTGTATGTGGGAGATTAACAAACAAATGATTAGGCTGAACAATTATGTGTTAAGTGCAGTTTTCAGCCTCCTCAAATTTTATGCAAAATATAAGTGGTTAATGTATCTTTAGATGTGGTATCATTTATAAAATGGGATGAGAAAGAGCAGTAGTATCTATCTTCAGTAAAACACTTAGTTTGCTATTACGTCTGTATGTCTGTCTAAATGAAAGTAAAAACATGTTGATAATGATGCCACGTCACCCTGACAGATGACAAATTAATTAAGCATATTAGCACAGAATACAAAATAAGAGAGTCTGGGTCCAAAAAACTCTAATAAGGGGAATATAATTGTATAATTTTTCACAAAGCATAATCAGGCCTTTGATTATATCTGTCTGAATCATTATCAAGTAATTATGTTGTTTTAATATACTGATATTATTCCAAATGTTTATAGGGTACACTATAATAAATGACTATAGAAATGACAGTAAAAATGTGTAAAACAACAACACTGTACTGTAAGTGAAAATACGATACAAACTTGATTATTTGAGAATATTTTTTAATGCTAATGATTAAATCAAATGTAGCTGTAGTTTTTACAGGAGGAGTATGTGAACAAAATCAGATTTGTATGTAGAAATTATGTGTTCATATTGTTTTGAAAACACAAAATTGAATTGAAAAACAATGTGGTGTCATTTAAATTGCAAGACCACAATGTTAAAATGTTTAAAATCTTAAATCTACATGTTTAAAATGTTATATTTAATTGTTAATCTATAAATATGTTTATGGTTTGATATGTTTTAACAGCTTTGTTCTGCCAGTTTTTTTTTTCCTATAAAAACAATGAGATATTTTTTACAGTGTAGTAATAGCACTATGTCCAGCTGAATTTTCCTTTTGTCCATGTCTGTTACCTGAAGATGAAAATGAAAAGCATGAGTAGCATGCAGAAGGTGGCCACGTTGTCCATAGTCTTCATCAGAACGACCAGCTGCCGTCTCAGTGCAGGCATGAACCTCACCAGTTTAATGACCCTCAGCAACCTGAATGTTCTCAGCACTGACAGACCGCCGTCTGCCTGGCCTATGATCTCACACACACTGTGAATTGTACACCACATATAGCGGATGTGTGAATAACCATACAACAGAAACAGAGATAAAGCAGGAATTAATACATCTGTAGAAAACATAAAGATAAATACATTCACTTAGCTGAGAAAATGGAAAATAAATGATACATGAATAGAAAAAAGGGCCTGATATGTAAAGATTAGATAAGAAAAAGTAAGTATTAAACACTAACAAAACATACTTCTGAGCAATTTTCAGATACATAAATCAAAGAACATAATCCATGCAAGTGTATGTGATAAGGAATAATTCAACATTTAATATCTAATCCTTCACTGACAGTTTCTGCATTTAACATTTATAGGATGAAACAAGATGTACTGTATGTGCAAGTCAAATATACATGAAAAATGCACAAAAAAGATCCGGCTTCTGGAGATTAGGGTATGTACTGAAATTAATTTAGTCATTTATCCACTGTTTGCCATAAAACTGGAATAATTTTGTTTTTTAGAGACATTCCTTTTTCTTAATTCCTATTTATTATACACATCAATAATCACCTTCGATCGACCAGGTGCAATGGGTCCCAGTTACACTTTAACATATCACATAGTTACGATCATTTCATGAGAAGAGGTAAAAATATATACATCTGTTCTAACTTTATGGGCAACAGTGTAGTTTTCAGAGTCAGAATTTTCTGACTTGTAAATTCATAGATCATATCACTATCAAGTGATCATTGTGGAATTCGGGGGCACTTAATATATGCACAGATTTTTCAGATTCATTTATTTTACATGCGTTCCAAGATTCAATTTACTTCATTTGGATGATATTTTTCAGTGTTGGTGCTCCTCAGATATGAAACATATCATGAGTAAAATACATTAGAGACCATGTGAATAACACCAACCTTATCACATTAGGAATTAAAGCAGTTACAGCCATATAGTTTTTATTTAACATGGTCGAGAAATGCTATCACAGGGCAAAGGTAACAGAACTGAGTTTTTCTAATAAAAATATATAGTAATTACAGACCTGATAATGACAATGATGCCATCAAAGATGTTATAGGGGTTCCTCAGGTACTCAAAGAAGCCAAAAGCAGTCAGCTTTAGGATCATCTCCAGTGTGAACATGCTGGTGAAGACGATGTTGCAGATCTCCAGGACATTAGTCAGTTCCTCAGGCTGTGTAGAGATGTGGGAAGAGCAAAATAAATACTTTAGATGAGGTAGTGGTTACTGATAATATCCTCTTGAGACCCAGCAATGCATTTGTATTGTCTTTTATTTTAAAAATACTCCATGAAAAATTAATACATCAAGATAATTTAAAACATTTATCTGGAAAAACTCTTGCATTATGGAGTGTATAATCCTGACAATTGTCAAACTTTCATTTTTCTGGGTCTCGGGAAGATATGGATTTAAGTTATATATCGTGCATATTAAAAAAACATAGCAAGTGACAGGCAGGAATAGACAGATAAAAAAAAACTGTTTATATCATCACTGCTTTGCAATTATACTGTAGCTGCAACAACAAAAGATGTAGGAATCACTGAAAAGAAAACAGTTGTGTATGCATCCTATTTCTCTGCCTGCATTGAAAAGGCTGTCACTCAAACTGCCACTCAGCTTGAATAGGGAAGTCACCTTTACCTGGTAAAGAAAATTAACAAACACCTCATACTTATACAGGCAGCTGTCATAGAAGGAAAGGACTGGACTAAAAACAAAGTTGAGAAAAATTGTGTTTTTCACACAGCTGCTTATGTGTAATTGAAAAGGAAAGCTCAGGAAACATCACAAGATGAAATAAAAGGAAGAATAAGAGAGGGAATTGAGAAAGTGTGTTGTTATTGTCGCGTAAGATGTCAAACACTGGCTGAAACAGAAAGCATGTTATCTGGAATTGACAAAGGCGGACGCACATGAAATTTAGCTGAAGTGCACAAACAAGAACTGCATAAACACAGTTCCAGTCAATCCTATTCATTTCCATTTGTATGAGCGTGTGCTAAATCAGACTTCTATTATGCAAGTATGTTCTGCATGTGTGAGTGAATGTGGGTTTAGCACAGTATGGATCAGATGCTTTCTCTGATACCCCCTGTGAATTTCTGTTTCAAAGCCAATGGGGAAATAGCCAGCTAGCAACGCCAAATTTAGCAAACCATGTCAGAGAAAAACACACTGTCAACCCCCCCCCCCCCCCCTCTCTAATCCGCTTTCTCTCTCAATATCTCCATCCCTCTGGTTCTCCAGCCCCTTTTCTCTTTCACTTTCTGAGTCTCATTATCAGACAAACTCATCTTTTCCAGATCAATATCCTCCTGTCGATCAGAGCAGGGAGTAGAGAGGAGAGAGGAGAGAGGAGAGGAGGGGAGAGGGGAGGAGAGGAGAGGAGAGGAGAGGAGAGGAGAGGAGAGGAGAGGAGAGGAGAGGAGAGGAGAGGAGAGGAGAGGAGAGGAGAGGAGAGGGGAGGGGAGGGGAGGGGAGGGGAGGAGAGGAGAGGAGAGGAGAGGAGAGGAGAGGAGAGGAGAGGAGAGGAGAGGAGAGAAGAGGGGAGGGGAGGGGAGGGGAGGGGAGGGGAGGGGAGGGGAGGGGAGGGGAGGGGAGGGGAGGGGAGGGGAGGGGAGGGGAGGGGAGGGGAGGGGAGGGGAGGGGAGGAGAGGAGTGGAGAGGAGAGGAGAGGAGAGGAGAGGAGAGGAGAGGAGAGGAGAGGAGAGGAGAGGAGAGGAGAGGAGAGGAGAGGAGAGGAGAGGAGAGGAGAGGAGAGGAAGAAGAGAGGAGAGGAGAGGAGAAGCGACACCACCAGAAAGGAGGATAACTAAAGAGAGAAAAGACAAGGATGGAGGAGTGGATAAGATGAGAGAAAAGAGGAGAAACAGGAAAAGGAAGGGTGAAGATGAAAGAAAAGAAAAGTGAGGAAAAATGAGAAGCAACAAAGACAGAGTCTTATCTCAGATGATAGACGACTGACAGTGGACGACAAATAAAAAAAAGACAAATACAGACAGATTTTTCAGAGCTTAGAGGAGACAGAAGTGTACAGAAACACAGCCAAACACAAATGGAATCCCTGCGCTGTTTTCCTCTGACCTTGACCCTTGTCCAGGTGTCACTCACAGGTGTGTTTGTATTTAAGACAAACACAGGTATGAGATTTATTGCTATTGACAAAACCATCACAGCTGTTGACACCACAGTTTACCTCAGACAAAATACCATCATTCCTCCTCTGCTTTTTTGGCCCACATTAGCTTTCACTCCAATCCTTAACCTTGTGTCTTCTCATCTTCTTATACTTTGTATGCTAACAGTATGTAATAATGATTTTAGTAGGGTTGTCAAAATTAATGAGTTAACACGGATTCATCCATCATCATGGTTAATCTCCAAAGACCCAAACATCCACAAATAAACCACAAATATACCTGTTGATTTGTATTCATGTAAATAATTGGTATAAAATGCAGTTTATGATCCTATATAGTCATTAGAAATGACCCACTTGGATGCTCAGAGGCTCCATAGTTACCATGGAAACAGTATCATCTTCTACAGCACTGATTCACCATTAAAACATTCACCATAGATACATTTATTTTATTTTCAGTTAATGATATACTTTGCAAAAAAGAAAAACTAATAATGAACATCTATATAATCATTACATCAATAGAAGAAAATATCTGATCTTGACATAGTAATGCAATCGAATCGGAAGTGCAGAAACCTGGACCGGGACATTTGTAGTTGCAGTGCTAAAAAGTACTAAAATATAAAACAAAACTTGACTCATGCCATTAGAAGTGACAACGAGGGATATTTGACACACCCAATCCTTAATGATGTCATGACGTAAAGCATCTTCATGCCATGACCTTTCATTTGTACTTGTTTTGAAGTCAATCAGACAAATCATTCCAGAGATATGAACAAAAGCGTGTTTAGTGATTTTAAACTTTTGAGCGCCCCCTGGTGGGTAATCTAGAAATGGTAAATTGTCCAAATCAAATCAATCAAATCCTCTCCATGATATTCATTGATATGGAAAACATTGAATTTATAAACCCAATATTATTGAAGTTATTACATTAACATAAAGGACATCCACTGGTGGTGGTGGCAGCGCTCGGACCAAAAACATAATGTCCCCAAAAGTCTGTTTGGGGATAAAATACTATGCCATGGTTTTATACTGCAATACTTATCAATGAAACAAATTATTTTGCCGTCAGGGTCAATGTAACATATGTACTAATTGCTTCAGTGTACTTATACTTATACTTATACTTACATTTATTATTTTACTAAACTTTTTTCATGACTGTCATTAAAAAAAAAAAAACCTACCTGTATATTTGTGAAATATCTGTGATATTCAGACAGTAAATACATCAACCAAAAGAAGAAAAAAAAAAACTTAAAAGAAATTATGACATATATCAAGACAACTACAGTAACATTAAGATTTGTATCATAACTTGTTCCAAATCAATATAAATGGAAAATCGTACAGTATAAGCTATCTCTTTGTCCTAGTATTTATGTTTGTCTTTAACTGATAAATGGCCAAATATCCACTGGCAACCAAAATCATTTACTGATATAAAAAGTTAAACACCCCTTGATCCTCTAATTTTATCAATACATGTAAATAACTGCGGTAAACTAGTTATTCATCTTTATTATTTACTCATTTAGAAATTCAGAAGCTCATTAGTTACCATGGAAACACTGTCATCTTCTACATCATTGATTCACTATTAAAATCTACAGTTTGATCAATAACAGTTGGTTTATGTTCAGTTAATGATAGATCTGCCTGAAGAAGTCACTTTTTCTCTGTATCTGATATAATAACCTTTAACTTCAATGAGTTTGTATGTCCATGATCTACATAATCAGCAAATAAATATAGGAAAATACATTATTTATATTGAAAACCCCGCCCACAAAATACAGACGATAATATTAGAAGAAATGGTGATCAGTTAACCCTTTAAACATTCAACGATCTCAAATGTCACATGACCTAATATAGTTTGACAACGGAGATTCTTACAACTCAGAAGATATAAGATACCTTCAGATAAAATATCCACAGCAGGTACAATCACTCATTTGTTCAAAATACAAATGTCAAACAGCTGATCTGAACCTTTATGTCTAATAATTATCCACAGAGGAACCATATTCATAGTCCAACAAAAACATCCATTCAAATATACTGTAGTCCAAAACACATCAAAACATCAATAAATATCCACAAATATTTTATCTATTGCATCATTTAACAGGACCCGCCTCTGATATCCCACTTTTCATCTGAATATTTTAATTTATAATATAATCAAACAGTAATTGCATGTCATCAAAATAGTTCAAGAACAGCATTCAATTGACTTTATTGAGAAATTTAGGTGAAATTGAGTGGAAGTTTAAACGCTTAAGAAATGTTAAATAAAGATACAAATTCAGTTGGGAGTTGACAGAGAAGTAGAAGTGGATCTTTATGGGTTAAAGTATGTTCAGTGACTTCATACTGTATGTTGGTGGAATATCATAGAAAGATCTGAAACATACAGGCTTGAATTCCAATGAGGTACTTCCTCTCAAACAATACAACTACAGTAGTCCCTAAACACACTTGTAAAAAGGAAGCATTCATTTTATACCAAATCCCACATTGAACATTTCCCTTAAGCTTGGTGTGATGTAGTCTACAGTAAATAAGACGGGGCCGGTCAGGATTAATCATTTTCTGAGTTTGTTTTAGAACAAAGTCACATGAAGCAAGACCTTCCACTGTAGAGAAAAAAAGCACACAAATGTATTTCATCTCCCATTTGATTTCTTCTGGGAAAAAAGGCGTGAAACATACACCATCAGTGTGCATATGTGCGCTTTTTTTTTTTTTCTTCTTCTTCTGCATACATGCATGCACACAATCACACAGGGAATTGAGCTGAAAAACTGCTGTGTAACCGGCGTCTGCCTCGTTCTTCCCCCTTCTCACTCATCTCCTCCTCTTCCCCCCCCCCCCCCCCCCCCCCCCCCCACACACACACACACACAACCCTCGTTTATTTTTAGAGTCTTCAGAGATGAGAGAAAGCAACTACTCTATACGCTGTCAAAGAGTGAGTGGGTGGATGAGAGAGAGAGAGAGAGGAGAGAGAGAGAGAGAGAGAGAAAGAGAGGTGGGGAAACAGGAGGGGTGAAAGTGAGGGAGGTAAAAGAGTGTCAGAGAGCAGATGAGACTCTTGGGGTTAAAACGGGAAGGATGGAGGGAAAGAGGGGAAGGAAGATAGCCAGGAACAAAGGAGTGAGTAGAGGGAAGGAATGTGCAAAGGAAAAGGGGGGAGCGCACAGGGATTTATTGAGAAAATAAAAGGAAAGAGGAAGTAAAATTAGCAAGGGAGTAAAAAAAAAAAAAAAAAAAAAATGTGAGAAAAAAAAAACAAATGGCAGAGAACTGATGAGAAAAGAAAAAAAAAAAAAATCTGTTTTATGTAACAGCTTGTGTCTGTGCCTGCATGTGTTTAAGATGGTGCAAGTACAAAAAAAAAAAAAAAAAATACTATATTTGTTTATGTGCATGCACACGCCACACACTAACTTGTGTGTGTTGCTGGTCTGTGCTTAAGTTGGTGTGTGTGTGTGCATGCGTCCTCTTGGCAGCTTCTCCCCACTCTCACTCTCAGACACCTGCCTCGTCTGCCTCTGAGGAGCCTGGCCAATGTTAAAAGCCAGCTCGGTCTGGTCTACCGCTAGGCTAAATGTTTACACCTCTGTCAGGGAAAACTGCACGGCATTGACGCTCCACTCCCACACACATCCTTCTTGGTGTCACATGCTGTTATAATGATGCAAATGCTTCATCATTACCGATCAAGGTTTTACTGGATGAGGATGTGCTGATTGATACAGGAGACGGTCCTGCAATCATATTTTTTCCATTCGATCTGTGCCATGGGGTGCTAATAATTAGCAATGAGTAGAGGGTGTATGGGGTTATTTCACCAATTTGAGCCATTTTACTGCAGATTGTTCAAGATGGAATAGTGATGTCTCTTCTGGTGAACACACTCTGCATTCAGGGAGGGCATGGTAAACGCAAAATAACACAAATATCAATAATTCAGTGGCTTCAGGGAAACCAAACTGAGAAACATTTTTGCTGTAATAGAATGGACTTACTAGTTTGGAAGTGTGCATAAAAAGAACCTTTTTATGAATTTACTGAAGGACATTGGGGTAATGTTTATCCATTACACAAATCAGATCTTCGTTTGTAATTGTCTGATGGAGTCTTTTTTTTTTTTTTTTTTTTTTATCACAGCATCCAGAAGGGATTTTTGAAACAGCCTTGTGATTTTCAAACATTCTTCTTCTTTGACTTTTTGCTTTCAGCTGGTTTCAAATTCAGTTTAAGTTAGTTAATGATTCCAAAATATCCAATATATTTGCAGTGTTGGGACTGGTCTGTTTCTCTGGCCTGTAGCTTTTTAATAACATGACAAAGGAAAACTGCAGATCCTCATCCACTTAGATCACATCCACCAAACTGAATGATTCAATTATGTGGTGGATGCACTCAAGAAAACATACATTAATTAGCCATAATATTCTGACCACTGACAGGAGAAATGGTTATAATGTTGATAATTTCATTACAGTTTTTTTTTTTTCTTCATTGGGATTAATATACGTATAAGGCAGCAAATGGACTTGTGGTCCTCTTAGCTGATGTGTTGAAGCAGCAAAATGAACAATGTAATTAACTGAGTGACTTTGAGTTCGTAATGCAACTAAGGATGGACCAATCAGCTGCCACTCTGGCATTTTTTTTCTTTGAAAATTGGATCATATCTGATTATTGGCTCAATTATTATCATGAAATTGAGCCAATTACCTCTAAATGAGCATCATACCCTGCCCCTCAAATGAAAGTTTCCAAAGATATGGAAAAAAAATAAGGTCTATAACAGTGGGAAACCTAGAGGAATTAGTAAAGCTTCTCAAGTTTCACTTTAACTTTGCACGTTTGTATGTTGTCAGTGTATACTCATTGTAAAGTACAGTATATACGGTACAGAACAGTCCTGTATAATCCCTCGATGTACCTGTAAGATGTAAACATACAACCTGTGGGTCAAAATCAGCCCACCCTAATTTGGCTTATAGTATGAATTTGGAAAGTACAAAAATTATACTAAAGTTATTAAAACTCAAAGGTGTGAACTCAAATAGAATAAAAGCATAATAACCAATAAATAAAGACTCTAAATTTTTATTAAAATTATATGGTAAAATACAGTAAAGTTCCATATCAATATTTGCAAAATTAACCCTTTAATGCATGAATTATGTGAATCTTATTCAAGATTTATTTTACTACTGTAAGTGTTTTTATTCCTCTTTAGGCATGAAAAAAGCAATGTGATTGTAATATTTTTAATGAACTTATTTTTTATGGAGTTACAAAAACACCCACTCAGCTGGAAAACATGAGTTTAAGCTTTAAACCCAAAAAATGTGTATTTAAAACACTTTATCAGAACACTAAAAATAAGACATTTTGAATGCATGTTTTGTTTAATTACAAGCAATTGGTTTACACATAAACATGTTAGTTCAGATCAGGTATTAAGAACAGACCAGTTACAGTAATGATATGAACTGACTGATATGGAACTAAAATAACAAAACCTATGAATATACACGAGAAAAACGGGACAATAACTGTCCACTGGAGTGACCAGTATGCATGAAAGGGTTAATTATTAAAAAAAAACCTAATCTGAGTGGAACCAAATAACTCAAAATGGGGACATCACTAACTGCTATAGTAATGACTTCTACACCAGCAGGTAGGTCATGATTTTATGTTATTTCATGAGGTATTAAGGCAGTCTTACCACTTTAATTACTATAAAGGCATTTTGTCAGTGTATAAACACTATTACATCTTACCTGGTTATGATGCTCGATGCCCATACTGATGGTGTTGATGAGAATAGCGATCATAATCCCCCTGCTGAAGTACTTGCTCTCCACAATCCCCCAAAGTTTCCTCCTCATATCCTTCCAAATTTCAGTACAACGTCTAAAGCATGTTCTCCTCCTCTTCCTCTCTGCGTCCCCCCTCTCCTGTAAGTGGTTCTCCTCCTTGTCTGTCTCCTTTACAGCATCTTCATCATCTTCTTCTTCGTTGGCGGAGTCTCCCACAGCCCTCGTCCCTTCTTTCAGTGATAATGCACATATGGGGCAGTCCTCAGGACTCTGAGGTACAGTCAGACTGATGAGTTGCCTAGAGGCTGGGAATCATGGTCTTGTTTGCTTTGGTGTGGACAATGGGACACTAGAGAGGAGCAAACAGGATGATGTGACTCAACACTTTTGTTTCATATGCTCAGAGAGTTTAAATAAAGAGGACTGGAAGTATTTACAGATGATTGTTGACACAACAAACCCCGCACCTTATATATATAGTAGTTTATTATGGCATTGATCCAGGTA
This sequence comes from Siphamia tubifer, assembly GCA_020466265.1. Lineage (NCBI taxonomy): Eukaryota > Metazoa > Chordata > Actinopteri > Kurtiformes > Apogonidae > Siphamia > Siphamia tubifer. The sequence continues at coordinate 21,207,467 of CM035790.1, read as the reverse complement.
ATGTCATCATGTCAATGCATGTGCAGTAGTGATATCAGCATATCAACTGCCTCTATATGTGCCAAGTTTGAAGTAAATTGAAATAAAATGAATGTTTATATAGACACAATCTTAAGCAAATGGGAGGGGAAAAATGTAAAAAAAAAAAATCTGAACCTGCTTTATCCTCACTAGGGTCGCGGGGGTCTGTGGGGGACTAATCCAGCTACAATGGGTGAAGGCAAAGGGAAACAATCCCTCTCACATTCACACCTATGGGCAATTTAGATTAACTAATTAACCTATCAGTGCATGTTTTTGGATGGTGGGAGGAAACTGGAGTACCTGGAGAAAACCCACGCAGACACTGGGAGAACATGCAAACTCCACACAGAAAGGTCTGGTGCGGGAATTGAACCAAGCTCCTTCTTGCTGTGAGTGATGAATGCTAACCACTGCACCACTGTGCTGCCTCCAACTTTGACCTACTTTTCCCAAAATGTAATCACATCTATTCTCAGTCACTGATCATCTATAGACCCAATTTGGTATGAATTCCAACCAATAGTTTCACTGTTACAGACATTTAAACTTTCACCCATTATAAGTAAATGGAGGAAAAAAAGACTTTAAAATGTACTAAAACATTTGAACTTTGACCTCCTACTCCCAAAATGTAATGTGTTATGTCATTGACAATCTTAGAATGAATTCAACCAACAGTTTTTCTGCTAGAGTTTTAACAAACAAACAAACAAACAAACAAGCAAAGCAAACAAAAAACAATACCCCTTGCCTCCTCTTCGGGGGTAACTTTAACAAAGCTCCATATCAGTGACTACAGAAACAAACATGTGTGGGCACGATTACTCATGATTATGTAACCCTAAATATTGTTCCCATCTACTCACATTTTTGTTGCCTCGAATGATGCCGCTCTCCGTTCACATTCCCCCCACCACGTCTATTACCCCTGCCTCCACCAGCCGGCGGGGGCTTGCCCCTCAGTGTGTAGTAGAGAGCTGCTGATCTCCTCTTAGCCTTGCGGAGGACATGGCAGACCAGCTGGAAGATCTCCTCATAGCAGTCTCCCGGCTCTGCCATGCTGGCTAGTGTGGACGAGGACAGGCACTGCGCCCTCTGCTCCTGCATCAGCTGGTGTTCCCGCTGTTTGGTCTCTGAAAACTGAGTGGCGATAACTACCAGGCACAGGTTGATCATGAAGAATGAACCAATCTGGGTGAAACAGGAAGAACAAATACTTATTATAAGAATAACACCAGATGGTAGAAGACTTTAAGAATATTTTGGGAAAACTTTATTCTAACCCCTTTTTTCATGTGTAAAGGCATCAGCTGGGTTTTCTATATGATGTTAAGTGTATTTGGAGTTCACTTTGGAAAAGTTTCAAACATGAAAATGCACATTTAGGAACATCCCCATCAACTGTTTAGAGTGAATAATGAAGGTTGTGTTGTAATATTTGCACATGTCATTGTTGGTTACACTCGATATTCTATACAGTAGATGCAGCAAAACTTTCTGTTTTCTGAAATATTATCTGTTATGTGTTTTTTTTTTTTCCACAGATGAGACTATCATTCCACTGATGTGTTGACCACATTTTATCAAAATATCAGCAAAGATGCACCAAACAGATTATCAGTGAGTTCACCAATCAGTTAAACATTCATTACATCCTAATTTATGCAGTATTTCCATTTCCTGTATGTGTTTCTTTTTGAATTTTATAACATTTTCCACAGCTAAATCTCAAAATACATATTAAATACATGAATAGAAATGCACCTCATGTGTAACAAATTACAACCTATAAGAATTTGCAAAGATTAGACATATTGGAAGGTCACTATTTTCCAGAGGTGGAAAGTAACTAAGTAAAAGTACTTTGTTACTGTACTTAAATATCTGTACTTTATATTCTTTACATTTTCAGAATAGACTTGTTACTTTTTCCAAACTAAACAGATGTGACAGTATGAAAAATAAGTCACCAGTGAAGGAGAGGAACTGTGACTTTATATATAATAATTATATGACTATTATCTCACAATTGAGACTTTTTATCTCATAATTTTGATTTTTCTCTTAAAATGAAGCATTTTTTAAATCTAATTTGGAATCTCATGATGACTTTTTATCTCAATTGTGACTTTTTTCCCCATTTTTCCTAAATTCCCTGCCCATGTCCACAAAACTGAGTACAGTGACTCCATCAAACACATTATCTACACAGTAACTCCCTTTTTAATGCTTTACTTTAGATAATTTTCAAACTTTTCAGATTTTTCCTGGTTAAATAAGTAATATTGCATTCATGACAAAAAAAATGCAGTTTTAGTTTTTACTTTTGTACATTATTACAATTGTAAAATTGTACTTCTTAAGTAAAGGAGTTCATTAAGTACTTCTACTTTTAGTAGATGTACTTTTCACAATAGTAGCTGTACATCTACTTAAGTACAGAATGTGAGTACTTTGACCACCTCTGCTATTTGCAAAACACAATTCTTTTGGATTAGATTTTTCTTTGCATCTTCATTTGACTTCAAAGAACACAAATTAAAAGATACATGTGTCTTTAAATGAGCAAACAGATGGTTTTGTTCAGTAAAATTTGCTATAATTGTGTAACAACAGATGAGGAAGAGGTATAAGGAGAAAACTATTGACTGTGTTGAGCATCTTCAGTCTACACCACTCCCATCACAACCTAAACTTGACTCTGCTGCTGCATTTCTGCTTAAATCAAACATCTGACATCAAGACTTAGGATCAAATAAAACACGCCTGATGTTTAGCAGGATGTTAAGATTGAAATGAATGATTTTGAATGTTAGCCCAAAAGTAGAAATGTGTCTGCGACTGTGCAACTGTCACCCGTGATCAGCATAACAATGTGTACAAAATTGGAAAGAAGTCCATAAAAAAATAAGAATAAACTTGTTGCAAGGAATGGGAGATTATTTCAAGGAACATTAGCAGATCTGACAGATAATGAGCCTAAAGAATGAATTATTCTAGGGAAGAAAAAGGGGGTGAAAAAGTGTAGAGCTACAGTAGAAATGAAAATGTAGCCAACTTAAACTATAACTTGGAGTAACTAAAACAATAGGGGGGTAATAAAAAAGCATTGGTGCAGTATCTCATTAGAATAATCAGCAGATGGCTACAGCAGATGTTGTTCATTTAAGAAACATGAAATATATGCAGTTTCAGACTATTCTAATGGTAAATAGAAGCTTTTTTTTTAACCAACAGATTCTAATAACGTGTTCCTATTACCCTGTAGGAATGTTAGCACACATGCTAAAGGCTTCCCACCAAACTGAGGCTGATTTGAGGAGACAGACGGAGCCAACATATGCCCAAAGCACAGTTCAACATCTGACTATCTTCCTTTTTTTTTGTTTTTTTACTTCTTTTCTATTGTGACTCCACAAATATTCTTTCCTGCCCTTTCTCTAACTTAATATCTATCTTTATGTGTCTCATGTTGCACATCCTTTTTCCACAAACAATAATCTTTCCATCAATATATGTCATTTGTTGTAGGAGTTTAGATTTTTTTTCTTTTTTTTTTTGTTCACAAGTCAAAGAAAAGGTTAGGGGGGTGGTGGTGGTGGGGGGGTGGGGGGATTGCAGAGAGAAGAAGATGGGGTGTATTGTGAACGGATCGTGCTGGTCGACCCTTTTAGTGGCAGTAATGGGAATCACGACAGGACTGCTGAAATGGCTTTTATTGCACTACTCCGAGCTGGATACGGAACAATGATAAGATCAATACAGACTAATGCTGAACAACTAAAAAAAAAAAAAACCCAACACACTGCTGGATGGACGGAGCAGTTTGTAACTGTGTTTCACTTTCACCCATTACATTTCTGAATATGTATCTTGTTTTTCTTCAGTCATTCTCACACAGACGCATATTAAGGCATAAACTAGACCTGGTATCAAGTCAAAAAACAAGGACAGCAACACTTAATAAAACATGCACAGACAGACAATTCAAACCCAGTGACCTTCTGTATGTGCTTTCAACCACAGTGATCAAAGATGGGTGAAGGTGAACTGGAGAGTTGAAAAACACATGGGACGAATAAATGACAGGCTCCACAGACATTCAGAGAAATACAAGAGATGTGTGTGTGTGTGTGTGTGTGTGTGTGTTTGTATTCCTATCTTTATGGAGACATTGACATGTTCACGCAGTCACAGCATGGGGACCTCTGTCACTATGGGGACCAGAATTCATGTCCCCACGAGGGTTAAATATAAATAATGGTCCCCACCTATAAAATAGAAATGATGTGGTACTATAAATAAATTTTTTTTTTTTTTTTCTGGAAGTCCTCATGAAGAACGGGGGAAACAGGTACAAAGAGAAATGTGTATTTTTCAAAGGTTTGAAGATGTGTTTATTTACAATTCAAAATATGTATTTTTTCCATTATTATATATATATATATATATATATATATATATATTTTTTTTTTTTTCATTTTTTTTCATTTATTTTTATTTTTATTTTTTTTAAAGAACATTCACTACCCAATGGCTACTTGATTACAAACTTGGTCCTCATGAAACATGGAAACCAGTGTGTGTGTGTGTGTGTGTGTGTGTATCCTTATCTCTATGGGGACATGGTATCATTACATAACCACACCATGGGGACCCCTGACACTACGGGGACCAGACTTCAGGTCCCCACAGGGTTAAATATAAATAAAGGTCCCCACTAGTAAAATTGAAATGATGTAGCCCTATGAATACATTTTTTATGGGAGTCCCCATAAAGCATGGGGAAACAGGTGCAAAGTTGTTTTTGTAATTATTGATTAATTATTTATTTTATTATTTAATTTTTTTTTTAAATATATATATATATATATATATATATATATATAAAAAAGTAAAATAAAAACAAATAATATATATATATATATATATATATATATATATATATATATATATATTATCGATAGAATTATTTATTTCATTTTTTTATTCATTCATTCATTTTTATTTATTATTTAATTTAATTTTCAAATTTTTTACATTATTAATTTTATTTTATTAAAAAAAAATTGCTTACTCTCACTACCCAATGTCTAATTGATTACAAACTTGGTCCTCATGAAACATGTAAACAAGAACGCTTGTGTGTGTGTGTGTGTGTGTGTGTGGAGAAAGAGGGAGGAGATACGTCCATCTGTGGCCTGTAGGTTAAAGCAGGTCTGCAGGTGTGTGAGGCTTTGATTTCCCTCCAGCCTTGCATCTGTGTGTGTCTATTCTGTGATTCTGATCAGTAGACAGCTTTGCGCATAATCAGAGAGGGCAGTCCAATATCACGCATACAGGTGATTGCTGCATTATGCATGCACGCACACTCACACATGCAGCTGAAAAAACACACCAAAAATTACAATGGCAGGCTTAGATTACAAGTGATTGCATATCTCTGTGTACTTCAATGCAACTATTGCAGTGTGAAGTTGTTATAGCAGGTGCCTTTGTACATTTATGCACATGCTTGTTACTGCACACACACAAAGCACAGCCGGCTCTAAGTTATATTAGTCCATTTAATCACATTTTTCACAGTGACACCAGCACACAGACTTTGCAGGGCACCGAGCATCACGCAGACATGGATGAGACTTTGTTTTTGACACTATGGAGGTCAAATGTCTCCCCGTGCATGAGTTTTACTTCTGTGAACACACTGATGAGATCAACTAACAAGCTTTAAAACACAGTATAATATCATCTAATAGCTACGCAACAAAGGGAAAGAAGAAAAGGAGCAACAACCGTTTGAGAGTCAAGGTGACCCCCACTGTGTAAAACAAAACACCTTTAAGGCTGGTACAAATGTCTGCCCGAAAACTTCTCACAGTGTCAGAAAGGCTTTAAAGACATCCCTTAGGAGCACTAACTAGCAAGTTGCCAAACAAAATGTCTTCCAAAAGAAGGAGCTGAAAGGGGTGGCGCATTAGTGTCAATCAATCACTTACCACAGGGGAGGAGTGTGTTTGTCTAGTTTGGTGTTAGCTTAGTTTTTTTTTTTTATGTAAATGGAATAAACCTGTGTGTGCTGGCTTCACTAAAGTACCATTTTAATAACTTTAACATTCACTGTGTAAGATCTAGGTGTGTCTAACTGCGGACATTTGCATTATTATAACTAGAAAAGCACTCTGAGAGGGCAGACCTCCGCCAAGGCAGTTTGTGTTTTTTAAAAATAAAAGATACTACAGTTTAATACTGAAACATACACAAACCATATAAAAAAAAATAGAAGCAATTTATAGTTTTACTCTGGTGGTTTTCTCTCTAAAAAAAAATCTATGGAAACTTATTTATAAGGTAAAGTATTATAATGCAGTGTTATTTTGATCTTCTGGTTTTTCATTCCAAGAAGAAAACTGACAATATCCATAATAATGGGGGATAACACCTAAATTTCACACTTTATTCAGTGGAAAATACATACAAGATATACTGTATAGATCTATTTTTGGTGGTTTTGGTAGTGATGGGTGCCTTCTGGTGTGTGACTGGAATATAAATATTACATACATCCCTTCAAAAAAGGCTAAAAAATACACATGTGTGCTTATATGAAACTGGGTTCATCTTTGTACCTGGCACACTTTTGACCCAAAAATAAAATAGAAATGTAGACATATTTCTCCCTAGGTTGTACCTACTGATGAGCTCAGATTAATGTACAAAATATATACTTTTGCTCTTGACCATCGTAAAATTAATACAATTTCAAGATAATTCAGAATCAAATATGGAACTAAAATTGGACAGAAATGCTCCTAATGGTCACTGCTTATGATCTTGAAAAATTACTTGAAATGGTTTTATATACCACCATAAATAAAGTCACTGTTAAATATTTTGATTCTGGTAGTTTTTGTAATCCAGACATGTGGGTTCTTATAAAATAAATTGGCGAATTTTGTGTGTAACCTATAGTGTCCACTGGTGTTACATGTGGAACCTGCCCATTCTGTATAAACGTATATAAATCGTTTTTGGTGAAAAAAAACTCTGCCTTGCATAATTAGTTTGATTCCCAAAATGTTTCTGTAAGAGAATAAAAAGATATTCGTAAAAAATAGTAGAGTGTAAATGTCATACATGTTACATGCAGAATTTGGCATAAAATCAAATAGAAATAATATGTTAATATGTTGTAAAAGTATGTTTTAACTGAGTAAATATGGAGTTTTAAAATAGACACAAAGTGCTTCTGAACCTGCTTCATAACAGTCTGCTTTGAATTTTTAGCGACTCAAGTTTCATACTGTAGAAGCACCCACACCCCTCCCTTCAGATGAGACCTTAGTTCCAGATTTTCCACTTTCCTTAAAACTGAGGCAAAAATGAAGAAGTCTGGATTGTTCAGTTGAATTACAACATGAGACATGACACCATGACCTTCTATGGCAGCTTTAACTGTGCTATTATCATTTCACCTTCTCTCTTCACCTGTTTTTCTTTTTAATTCAGGCTTTTTTTAGAATCATTGACAAATGGTTTTATATCTCTTTATTATTATGTTCACCTGCTGGTGGGAAAGTGCAACATCTGTGACTTCAGTTGTACATCTGCTCCCAAACAGAATGACTGAATGCTGTTTTACAGTCATGCAGTAGGATAGGAAAGGAGAATTAAACAGCCTTTATTGTGCCACCATCTGGCTTCACACACAATAAGCTAACTACTGCTAATACAAACACACGACTGTTTCAGCAACACAAGTTTTCATCAGAATTTTTAAAAGTGTCCTGACGTCTTCTCGTCTTTTTTCTGTCACGATCAAAGATTTATGTACATTTCATCCTGCAAAACATTGATTGTAGTCACTCTTTTATGCTTCTATTGATTTTCACAAGTCTATTAACACCTCAAACTACCACTCAAGAAATATCCTCATCCAATTTATTGATGTCAGGATAGGACTGATGTGTACAGATATTGGAAAAGCTATGAGAGAGTTTGATCTGCAGAGTCTCCAACCACAAGTTAACTTTGATTATTTATTTATTTATTTTTTTAATTGGATGGTACGGTGGCCGGTGGGGGGGGGGCAAACGCACCGCATCGACACAACGCTACAAAAACAAGAAAACAAAAAAACACCAACACATAAAACAAATGCAACACAAGTGAAACTGCAAGAGAAAAAATGCTGCAATAACAGAAACGATGCAGAAGCAAAAAAAAATTAAAATAAAAAGTACAAACCCCCCCAAAACAAATGTGAAAGAAAAATGCTGCAAATACCAAAACATGCAAACTAAAAAAAACAACTGCAAGAGAGAAACACTGCAAATTCACTTCACAATAAAACGGAAGTTCACCCAAAATAAAAGGGAAGAAGAAGACGATGTATGAAGATGAAGTTTATTATTTTAAGAGATTAGTGTGAAAATGTCGTCTTTTTTAAACACTTCACCATAATCTGCTACAATATAATAGAAGAGCAGCAGAGGTGCAGCATTAAAATGAGCTACAAACCTCTGCTGCTCTACACCTTTTCATGCTAATCTCTTAAATTAATGAACTTCGTCTTCATCCACCGTCGTCTTCTTTTATTTCGGTGAACTTCTGTTTTTATTGTGGAGTGAATTTACAGCGTTTCTCTCTTGCAGTTGTTTATGGAGTTTGTATATTTTGGTTTTTGCAGCATTTGTCTTGGGGGTTTGTATGTTTTTTCTTCTGCTTTCTTTCTGTTATTGCAGCATTTTTCTCCTGCAGGACACTTGTGTTGCATTTGTTTTATGTGTTTGTGTTTTTGGTTATACATGTTTCTTTCGTCGGCCACCGTAGGATGGTGGATGTGTCACCTAACAGTAATCGAAGCGCTGACAAACTTTAACTGTACTTACAATAATGAGCAAGATGAAGTAAATGAAGTTGTAGAAGGAATGGGCGTCCATTACGTAATACATGATCTCCACCCAGCCCTCCAGAGTGATCACCTGTTGACATGTAACACAATTAAATCCACAAAATAATTCACTGCTAATGTAGCATATTTTATATGATGTGGAAAATCTCATGCACTGTCTTGCATTTGTTAGATGTTAATAATGATGCAGTATTCTTTTCAAAATCACTGAGTAAAAATAATGACTTCATTAAAATAAACAAACTACTGTTGTTGTCTTGGACTAAGCCGAATCTAATTAATCTCAGTTTCATCTCTGCTTGAGAAATTTGGCAAACTCACATTATAATCTCCAGTCAAGAATTTCTGACATACAATTCATCAAAAAAAAAAAAAATTCTCTCCAAAAGCATCAACAGCAAATGTATGGTTTATTTTTCAACAATTAGAGTGCATACAGTAACAAATTACTGTAGAATTAACAGCAAAAAGTTGTACAATTGTCACATAAAAAACTATAAGTGAAAATAAATGGTAAAAGGACTGTATTTATTTTTGCATTTTTCCACCTTTAAAGTGCTTTACATTAGCTTCACATTCACCAATTTACACACCAGTAGGCAGCTGCTGTATACCCTACTGGGAGATATTTACGGTTCAATGTCTTGCCCAATGACACTTTGACACATGGCCAGCAGGATTTGAACCATCAACCTTTCAGTCATAGGATAATCCATTTTATTAGTTGAGAAAATTAAATCATATGTAGGTTAAGTTTCTATATTATGTATGTGGACAAAACCAGATCTATATGTAGACATAATGTATTGTTTTTGTTTTCAGAAAATAAAACTATAAATTGAAAAACAATGTGGTGTCGTTTAAATTGGAACAATGTTAAAACTAGAAAAGTACTCTGGTAGCACAGCACAATGAAACGAGGTCTGCCAATGAGGTTTTTACCAGGATTTGTCTGTTTATCTGTGTGTACAACATAACTCAAAAAGTTATGAACAGATTTTAATGAAACTTTCAGTTTGGTAGAGCGGGTCGTCCAATGACTGAAGGGTCAGAGGTTCACGTTTCACCTCTGACACTGAACACTGACCTTAGAATACTTAGTTAATAAGTAATGTTTTAATTTAAGTATACTTTAATAAGCATCTAAATTTTAACTTCTGGAAACTTGTGTTTTTTAAGTTTCATCAACTTAAAATAATTGAGGCAATCGATCACCTTAAATTTTTTGAGTTCTGCTAACTTATTCGGGTTCACAGTGTGTTACTACATCGTTAAAATGTTAAATCTACATGTTACTTTGGAAATATGTTGATGATTGGAGATATACTTTTACAGGATTATGCTGACAAACACAGCTGCACCTTTTTTTCTCTTTTTTTTTTGTTTACAGTGAAGCTAAAAAAGAAAAAATAAACATACCTGAAATATTACGATCCAAGCATACACAATGTTATCGAAGTTGATGGCACCTTTATGGGGGTTAGTGCTCCCTGTGTGGCAGCGAGTGTAATACTGGTTCCAGTTAATACACAGTCCCATGGCGTCACCAGCGCCGCTGCCATTAGACATGGGTTCAGGACTCAGGCCTAAAGCTTGTCTGTGGAGAGCGTCCTCCTTGTCCAGGCAGCATGTGCGGCCTCCTTCGCGTCTCGCTGGCACGTCAGTACATGACATGATGCCGTTATCAGAGACGAGGGAGCAGATGAAGGGGCGCTCATCATCCTCTTCAGGCTGGTAATATGGATGTGGTAAGGTCATTCCTGATGATCTGTGATAGGGACGAGACAAAGTCATTTCAGTGATTCTGACAGCAAGTGATACAAATACATTATTACAAATATTAAATTGTATTATTGTATTTGTATCTGCCTCCACCCCAACCACTGGCACAATAACAATAATATTAGTAAATTAAACTATTGACATTATTATTATTATATATTTCTGTGCTGTTGTTGTTATTGTGACAGCAATTATCATTTTCTCGCCTCTTCCCCCTTTCCTCTTCACCCCTAATCAATCCATATAGTTTCATTGCTTTTTACATTTAATTTATTTTCATCATAACATGATGCTGTTAGTGCTATTGTTTGTCATTACCTTGTTGTTCTTGTGTTTGTTTTGTCTGATTCATGTCTTGTTGTATTTCTGTCCATAATGTCTTGTTATTTTTCACTAATAATTATAATAATAATTTAAAAAATCAATGCCAAAATTATCGCATTAACACAGATTAATCCATCATCATAATTAATCCAATTATAAATTTTAACACAAAACCTATTTGTGCATATGTCTTGGATATTATATCTCATATTTTGGTGTTTTTTCTGTGTTAGAGACCAACATTTAAGTTATTCATGGAATGTAAGTAATATGACAAGCACTTTACACCCCCCCCCCTTTATTTTTTTTGGGATAACCTCTCGATGTATGTCCTACACTATCTTTTTAATTAGCCTCCATCTCCCTATCTCTGTGTTTGTCTCTAATCAAGCTCTGATCTCTTCAGAGAGAAGTATATTTAGAGCTGTTGACCCCCTAGATCTAATAAATGGATCAGTATGGAAGTGAAAATGATACACGCAGTTTTTAAGTGCAAAAGAAAAGCCTGACCTGGCAGTGAACTAGTAAAAGTAGCCCAAAGCTATAGTGCAATAAAGTAAAAGCGTGCTGACAGGTGTGGTAAACAGGGGTGAGGTCATGTGCTGGGCAGAATATGAAGAAATGGGTGGCCTGGGGAGAAATAAAGCAGCACCTGAGACGTCACTTTGAGTTATATTTAGCATTTATTATCAGTGTATAAAAGAAAAGCATCAAACTCACACTCTGAACAGACTTCATATGGGACTTATTAAGGAGATTCATAAAAAAAATAAAAATAAAAATCTTTGAGTTTAAGTGTATTAAGGCCTAAAATGTTCACTTTAGAAAATTGACCTATGACCTTTATTTTGGGGTACCTTCATTTTTAAATGGGTATATATTTTTTCATGAAGACGAAGCAAATTTATTTGTATAGCACATTTCATGTACAAGGTGCTTTACATAATACATATAAGAAAGTTCAAATGAAAAACATTATTTAAATGTAAAAGATAATTAGGAATTTAAGAAAAAGCTCCAGTCAATATTAATGTTTTCAGGTTTAATTTAAATGAACTGATAGTTTTTCTCAGACCTCAGGTATTCAGGAAGTTTGTTCCACAGGTGAGGAGCAGAACAACTGAATGATGCTTCACTTTGTTTGGTTCTGATTTTGGAAACACACAGTAAACCTGTTCCTGATGACCTATGACCTCAGGGCTCTGGATGCTTCATAGGGAACCAGCAGGTCTTGTTTATACCTATGAAGACACCATTACAATAATCTAACTTATTGAAAATGCATGAACAATTTTTTCTGTGTCTGGTTTGGACAGAATAAAAACCTTAATTTTAGTGATGTTCTTCAGGTGGTAATAGTCAGACTGGGTAATAACATAACATTTAAATGGTTGTTAAATTTCAGGTCTGAGTCAATACTTAAACCAAGATTTATACAACAACTGATAAAACAACAATGGCTTCATTATCCATGAACATATTTGACTGAAAAACACTTAAAAAATTATTTCAAAATTATTCTAAAATCATAAAAAATACAAAAAAATGGTTTCCTGTTAAGAATTTGGAAAAGTTGATGAACATAAGGTTGAATGGACGACTACAAATGAAATGTGGTTCAACCCCCTCGAAAATTAAAAGCAGTGCAGTTAATTAAATACTACTTTATGACACTTAAAAAAACTTCATGACATCATTTATGACGTAGTCCCATAGAGCGTTAAAGTGTTTTTAAACTTTATTTCTCTTTTTTTTTTTTTTTACATACACCTATGCCTCCATGTAAGAAAATACCTTCACTCTTCATACCAGATAATCTTTACTTTAATGAAGTGATGAAGGTGAAGGCTTTTGCACTATCATGTCTGTCCTTTCTTTTGAACACAATATCTGAAGGTTACCAGATGTTTGGTCCCATTTGACATAAACTCTTAGGTTTAAGGGACAACTGGTTAGATTTTTATGGGCAAAGGTGTTTCAAAACTGCATGTTTTTCGTGAGCCCTATTTATTGTCCTGTGGATGTGCACCTCTTGTGTTTTGAAAAATTAACATTTGACATCTATGCTTCAAGCAATAAATTTTTTTCCCCAATTTATTGATATTGTTTGGGTGACACGTGTCATTGATTTCATCATATTTTGAGTTATTGCTCTCCTTAAGGATGTAACTTTGCTCTTCCAGTGAAAATTCATGTTACACAGCTACATGATCCTCCTGAATTTCCACCTGAAACACCTTTAAAACTTTCATTCATCATAATTAGCCAGCCTACATCGTCCTTGACCAGGAAATAGGCAGAAGAAATGTGCAGTGGAAACAAAAAATGTTGCAAATCCCACCAAAGCATGGAGAGGTCACTTTGCACAGGACTAATATTGCCAAAGGACCTCTGTGTTTGCTGATGGGCAATTTGTGGTGGAATTTTTACATTAATTTTTACATTATAGAATACATACATGGCAGATTTACACAATATTATGAGCTTAGACAACCTCAATAGTTATTACAAACTACCAGAGGCCTCGTGGGCAGAAAAGTGAAACCATTGCAAAAGTGACAAAATGTGGAGTAAACTGAACCTTCAAAAAGGAGTGAATCCCCACAGACCCTCATGTTAAAATGGAGCATTTTACAAGCAGAATAGTTTTCGTCATAATCATTCAGTTAATATAATTCACCTCATTTAGATTATATTAATCCAAAAAGTTACACTTACTTTTGGGAATGGTGTATGTGATTGACAGGTAAATACCAACTGTCTTCTGAATTAAACATTTAGCTCCTGTTCATTAAATACAACCTATTGTTCTCCATCTCTGCCATAGTTGTCATAACGTGTTACACTAACAAGAACATCAAAGGATTCTGTCATGAAGTTTATTGGTATTTGATTATATTAACCAGTGTGATGTGGCTGCATTAGCTGACGTTAGCATTCTCATGATGAATTGTATGGACTGCTAGCTAACTGACAAATTAGCTTGCTATGCTATATCTAGTTTATGTATTTCCCAAAGTGTTCATTACTCTTAAACACAACAGTATGTGTTAGCGCTATTTTTATTAAGTAAAAAAAGAATAAGGACTTAAATTATCGTTTGACACTAGTGGATGTGTTTGATGTTTTCAGTTTGTTCTGCTTTCATTTATACACACATTTATTTCCATAAAACCAAAATGACATTGGTCATGTTAAGCATTTCAAGACTCGAAAAGTTTAGTTTGACTTTTAAGTCATGTTACAAAGGATTCATCTACTAATGATACACAATCTATGGTTCACAAATGTAACATTTTAATACCAAGACACCAGTGATGTTTGTTAAAGCTGTTCTAGAGGCTAAGCCCCTCACTTTAGCTTTGTGTTGCTTTTTCCTTTATTCCATTTACTTTCATTTATTTATTTGTTTTGAGCAAAAAAAAAAAAAACACTTTTGGTGTACAACAAAATAATAAAAATTGGTTGAATATGAACTGCTCAAAAAGAAGTGGGAGAAGAAAAGTGATTAATTCCCACCCCTTCTCATTTACACGTGTCATTTTAAATAATAGTACATTCTTTTTTTGTATGTGTGTTTTTATTGTATTGTTTTTTTTTTGTTTATTTGATTCATTTAACATGTTAATTAAGTTGATGAAGGGAGGCCTCTATACTTGCTTATGTTTTTGTCATCTTTTAAAGTATAAACTAAACTAAACTAAACTAAACTAAACTAAACTAAACTAAACTAAACTAAACTAAACTAAACTAAGCTAAGCTAAGCTAAGTTAAGCTAAGCTAAGCTAAACAAAACTAAACAAAACTAAACTAAACTAAACTAAACTAAACTAAACTAAACTAAACTAAACTAAACTAAACAAGGCAGTCAGAGACAGCAGCCCTCCGCCAAGGCTTGATATGGTGTCATATGGCGTCAAAACGTGACGTGATGGAACCATAGGTGTTGACCCATCTGATGTGTGAAGGTGAGACGATGTGAATGAATTCTCTTGTCTGAATCCTGAGATATTACCACTGATGTGTTTTAGCTGTTGATCTTTAGTGTGACCTTGACCTTTGACCTTCATTGCTCAAAATCTAATGTTTTTTTCCCTCACCCATTATCTATCATTTTTGAAAGTCTCATCAAAATCCGTTCAGAACTTTTTGTATAATCCTGTGACAGTCAAACAAACAAACAAACAAACAAACAAACAAACAAACAAACAAACAAACAAACAAACAAACAAAGAGGCAAACGGACCTGAATTTAATACCTGCTTGGTGGAGGTAACTAAACCTTAACGTCTCAACATCACATTACTTTTCTAATGCCGAGCCTGTTCTTGCTCTTCACATTTTGACTGGTTTTATTTAAAACAGTCATCAAGCAAATCAAAATGAAAGCGATGCTATGCTAACTAACCAACTGACAAGCATATCATTGGAGCTGAGTATGTTTAGCATCAGACAACAGATTGTTTAATCATCTATGCCTAGTCATGTGTGAAGTGTGCATTATGTGTGGCTGTGTTTGTGTGCTAACATGAAATCAACAAAAAAAAATAGATCAACTCTATCAGTCTTACTTAACAGTACTCCTTCACTATGAAAGCTTAGGTGTATCTCATGACTGAAAAATTGAGTGCATTGTATATTTAACAGACTCAAAGACAAGTCGATATGTAGCTCTAACTGATGACAGCATAATCATTTCCAAAGACATCTGCAGTAACTCTTGAGTTTTAATGGAAGGATGCCAATGAGTTTGTCTTTCCTATCAAATCTGGGAAATTATCTTCCAGTATGAATGGATCTGACAAGGAGGGTTTAGGAACGATCATTGTAAATGCTATTAGAAATACCTGTAAGCAGTCAGAGAAAAATGAAAGCACCCTTGCTTCCGATAACTGCATTTTTATTTAAAGCAACAGATGGAATGCGCAAAGCTGAGAAATCAAATTGCAAAGCAAAATGTAGGGGGGAAAAAATAATCAAAAAGTCCTTGTAGGAAAAACACTTCTGAGGGCTATTAGATGTGTGTGTGATCGGACATGACTGTGGAGTAAATGAGGGCAGGGTGTTTGTGGATGCTCATACCAAGGTCTGAGCCTGGGGAAGACAAAAATAGACCCTCTCCATCAGACAACCCATTACTGAACGCACACATTCAGGGTCACTCGAAAACCCTATTTACTCATCCCATGTCTCAGTCTGTCACTTCAGTTCTCTTTTGTCTGTCCAAGGCTATTTTTCCTTACATTTGATCCTTGTTTTCATGTATCAATCTCCTTTTTTTTCCTTATTTTTACTTTATACTGTATGATGAAAAGCTTGGCTTAAGCTGAACTGTATGCAATGCACACACCTGCACAACCACAGTCACCTTGATCTGCGTTCTTGCCCTGACATACTCTGATAAATACTGTGCGCTGTAAGTGTACAACTGCTTGAAGGAGTATCGAACTGTTTCTTTCATACACTGTAAAAAAAGAAAAAAAATAGTTATGAAGTCAGAAATGTAGTCTCCTTTATCTTTAGACTTACGGCCAAATCCAATTCCTCCCTTAAGCCTCAATCTCAACCCTTAATCTCAAAATATGCGCTCCCACGAAGTGTAAATGCTGTCCCAACTCTAAGAACGTTTAAGTTGAGGGGCAAGTTTGAGGGCTGTATACTTGCCCTCAATATTGAGATTCTCTGACAATACCCTTGGGAGCAAGGGTTACCCAGAATGCAGTATTTTCTTGGTTAATGGATATATAAAAATTATGAAAATCATTGTATTATCTTAGTTTAGGTCTATTTTATGGATTATGTACCTCATTGCTGCATAACATGTATTTTTTATTTTACGATCTTTTGTCAATAGCGGCTAGTGCAGACAAGCTAGCTATCGTTTAAGTTAGCTAACATTACAAAAAAGGTCATTTTTCGCAGTGATAATGTAGTTGTTTTATCAAGATAACAGCCTATATCACATGCTTGTGCCAATAATGGTATAAGATGACCGGGCTAATGTCATCTCCCGTAGCCACAGAGTTACCTAACGATAGTTATAGCTGGTGTTTACCTTTCATTGAGTCGTGGTATGCGGTGACAGTTGAATATGTTTGTGTTATTTATACAGATTATTTGTTTGATAGCTCTAACTGAAGGAATAATTTACAGATGGACCTGATTGTGTCCTGATTTACGTGGACCTGATGGACCAGTAGATGATAGCTGTGTTTGTGGCTTATGATTAAACAGCCAGGGTTAACAGTGCAAATATTAAAAAAAATAATAAATTAATTTCAGGGACTACAGAGACAATGATGTTGGCCCTGATTAAATTCAGGGCCAACATTTAAGGGCTGTCACATTTGTAAGCCAATAGCCATTAACACTTAGGTTAGAAGGCTACTGATTAGGAGTTGAGTTTGAGGGTTAAGGGAGGAATTGGAATTGGCCCTTATTCTTGTTTTTGCTATTGCTCTTTGTTGCCTTCTCTTTTTAGAACATCATTACATTTCTTTTGTATATAAAGGCCACCAAAAGTCATCAAAAACAATGGTTACACAATCAATACTAACTCCTGTGTATCATGTACATCACCACTATGAGCTGTACTCTCAGGTGGGATGGACTGATCTGGCCACTAGAAGGACAAACTATTGGTACTTGTTTATATATAAGGGAATACTTCAAAGCAAAATACATAAAAGCACCATTTTTGGTAGTACTTGATGTAAGACTTGAGATGATTTTAATTATCAATAACCAGATAAAATGGTTAGATATTAAATTAAATTCTGGACTCCACCCACCTCACCCTCAGTCTGTTTCAGTTCCTCATCTCAGGAAGACATCTGAGGAGCATCCAGAGTAAAACCACTTTATTTATCAGTGAAGCAGTCACTGATAAACTCAAGCCATGCTCTATACTGTAACACTTCCACCAATCCTGCACCGGACTAACCACTTCACTGTGCTGACCTCAGCTTCTGTTCTCTTGTACAATTTTATTGTATTTTTTTATACTTTATTTATACTGGTTTTATATTTTTATACTTTGTTTAGAATTATTTATGACTCGATTCCAGACCATAGTACAAATTTTATACCTATAAGTGAACCGTGATAATAAAGATCCTTGAATCCTTATGAGTTACTTTTGTTGATATCATTACATTTGTCCAAACAAAAAACTAAATTAACAAGACATTGAAGAAAACAAGGGTGGTCTAATAACTTTTTTCTGTGACTGTATCTTTCAGTATTCCCCGCTTCGCTACCACTTATTTTGTTTCGACCAATCAATAGATAGAGAGATACTGCTGATAAGGGTAATAGGAGAATTTATTGTTTTCCCTCAACCATAAACCAAACATATGGAAACACAGCATAAAGAATTTAAAAATCAATAGTCACAGTAGTCGTAGTGTTATGCCATCTCCCACTGAGAGCAACTAAAGCCCATTATTTGCAATGTCTGCATGGTTACACTCAGGCATTTATATACAGTAAGTACAAGACAGGGGAAAAAAGAGTGACATTAATGAGGTGATTTTCTCAAAGTTCAAAGGTGGATGAAGACAGAGACAGAATCAGAAAGAAAAACGAAAAAGGAAAAAAAAAAAAAGCCAGAGAGCGAGGGGGGCTGTCAGACTAGTGGAGCATGAATGAAGGCTGTTGCCCCCCTGCCGGTGACTTGGCGTTGCTCAGCATGGCACAGCAAAACCTGGCATCACACTGAGAACACACCTGCCAATACAGAGAGACTGAGACACGAAACAAGGCCACCGAGTAGCAGAGAAAGTGAGTTTCCAGAAACAGTATGAAATGAAACTATGGTTAGATTGGTTTAAAAAGAAAAAAAGTCTGATAGAAAAAGAAAGATAAATAAATAAAAAAAAAAAGAGGCAAAGATGTGGGTATGAGTAGGATTGTGTACATAAGTCAAAACTGACCAGAGTAAAGTTGGCATCATTTTTGAAGTTTTCAATTCGCAAGTTGTTTTTAATTTAATTAATTTTTTGTTTTGTTTTGCCTATTTTCAATCTCTGTATGGTTGACTTTTATTTAATTTTTTTTGTTTTTTTTTTCTAGCTCACAGGAATACAGGAATAAATAGAGCCCATGCATACTCAAAAACACAGACTAGAAATAAATGAGCTGAGTGTAGAAAAGCTCAAAGCAACGAAGAAAGAAAAACAAGAACATGGAATATAAGGCATAAAAAGTGAAAAGCAGAGATCAAAGAAGAGAACGTGGGGAAACTTAAATGAATGTGCTCTTGACTGCGACACCTAACCCGCCCCATTATAACCTCTCACACAGCTAATATCAGCCCTTCACACACTATAGTACCTTTCTAATTAAGGACTCAAGTACCCTGTCTCACCTGTATAACATGTTAATATCCTCAAAATTATATGCAAACACAATACTTTACCTAAATAATAAACACCACTCAGTTCAATCAGATCCCAACAAAGAAAGAAAGAAAAAAAAAAACTACACTGGTGCATTAATCAGAGTGTGTGGGAGTATCATCTGGTGGAGGGAAAATATCTAACTCAACAGCACAGTGATACTGTAGTGAGGTAAACAAAAGCAGCTCCACACATGACCTCCCTCTTAAGATAAGTGTAGTAAAACGTTGCTTAAAGTGACCTCATGAAGTGATTACAGTAGAGGCTGTTACAGTGAGTGTCAGCTTTCTACTTCAAGGGGCGGACAAAACAAACAGGACAGTGGTGGCTAGCGGACACGTGTCCCCTTTCATCTGGCTATTAGATCTGTCATTAGTATACGCAGCGTCAGCGTGATCAGAGGCGTTGCACAAAGGCACAGAGGAGTACACATGGTTTATGTACATATTATAACACACACGTCGAGGGCATGCGTCTCTCTGGTGAGCTGATGCCAGCACAAAAAAGGAAACAGAGAATGCTATGAAATCAAACTCTGCTGAACACTGGTGAATGTCATTCACACACACGGACGCAGTAGGTGATGCCGTCATGTAGAGCTCTGAATTCAGAGGCATGCAGCTGGAATCTAATCACCTTCTTATTGCACACTGAGAAAAATCATACTATTACTTTGGCTTTAGAAGATAGTGACACAGTCTAAGACAGTATGACATTAAAAGGAAAAAAATATAGCAGCTTTGGGGACAGGGCCACACACTCTGTCTCACACACACACACACACACACACACACACACACACACACACACACACACACACACACACACACACACACACACTCACACTCATTTCCATGTCTCATAAGCCATTGGGTAGTGAGTGTGAACACATTTTTAAAAATATAATAATAGTTAAAAAAAATTATGATAATAAAAAATAAATAAATTACATTAAAAATGACTAATATTTAAAAAAAAAATTAAATTAAAAAAACATTATATGTATATATATATATATATATATATATATATATATATATATATATATATATATATATATATATATATATATATATATATATATATATATGTGTGTGTGTGTGTGTGTGTGTGTGTGTGTAACTTTACTTCACTTTACTGGAGCAACATTCAATTTCATTGTATTTTATATGCAATGACACTAAAGGTATTCAATTCAATTCAATCATTGACTCGCCAGATGTGATGGAAGAGGGACACAAAACAGGCAGGATACCGGCCCTCGAGTACTGGATTTGGACACCCCTGCCATAGTGTCAGAGTGCCCCATGGTGGGACTGTGTAAACATATCAATGTCCCCATAAAGACGGGAATACACACACACACTCACACACACACACACACACACACACACACACACACACACACACACACACACACATAGCTAATGTTATTTAGGTTTGAACTCACAGGGTGAAG
Organism: Siphamia tubifer; assembly: GCA_020466265.1. NCBI lineage: Eukaryota > Metazoa > Chordata > Actinopteri > Kurtiformes > Apogonidae > Siphamia > Siphamia tubifer. The sequence goes on along the minus strand of CM035790.1, from coordinate 21,186,565 downwards.
TTCTCCTCCAGGTAGCAGCGGTTCCTCAGTAGCCCCGCCCACAGCTGGACACCAATGATGCCGAAGATGAAGAAAACAAAGAAGCAGAGCAGCAGCACGTTGCCCAGCATGGGTAGAGTGTCGAGCAGCAGGTTCACCAGGATACGCATACCTGCAGATTTTTTACAGCACTATCAGTAAATTAATAAAAGATTATGAGGAGCGTATGCTAGTGATTAAAATAGACTATTTACATATAAATAGGACTTTTGGGGTATATGAGCCTCAGCGGTGCTGCAAATACACGTCTACTCCTACTACACTTGCATATTCAATACACTTTTCATTATTTCCCTTTATGTATGTGTAATTTGTTTATTTACAGCCATGGAAAATTACTGCTAGTGGCACAACCTTGAATGTTAACCTTTCTGGGAACCATTTCTAAGCACTAGAGTTTAAAAAGCACCAGTTATGATGAGTTAGAAACAACAGGAGAGGGCTAGCTGAAAGAGAAAAAAAACACATAAACATGGACAAGAATGGAAAAAGAAGTATAGTAGTAATAGTCCGTTTTGTGTCTTATGTATGGAACAACTTTTCCCAAACTCAGGGTCATGAAAGATGTTGTTGTGGACTTAATTTGGAAAAATACACAACCCAAGAGAGAAGATCTTTCCCAAATGAAATATAAGTAATGTTTCTCTGCAGGAGTTCAATAATGATTTCACTAAAGCCATGTGAAATGAAGGAGAAAAGTCAATCATAAAAGATGGAATACAATCAAAAGGACATAGCAAGGTGAAAAAGAAAAAAAAGGTATAGTGTGAGTGTATTAGCATTCAGATGGTGTGTTTTGTGTGTCACTTATTGGTGAGGGTGTATTGTTGTTGAGCCAGACACTGACTATAATCAGTGGAAAAGACAAACTGTGACATCACCCATCACTACCCTTTTGAAAGCTGTTGCCATGTTTGCCTTTTGAAGCCAGAAGTGATCTTATTTGGATCAAAGGGGCGGAGCTACAATATGCTGAGGGGTCATAATTCTCAGGTTCAGGTGACTTTATTAATACCTGTCAGTAGATTGGTTTTGCAGTTGAGGTGAAAAAACAAACATCAATTTCACAAACAGGTACAAGTCATACTAAAAATGCTTATATAAATAACCCCACTATCATGAGGGGTGAGGTGGAGAGAGGATTCAAATGCACAGTGTTGAAGGGACAATAGATTTAATAGAAAAACAGAACAAAACGACAAAGGAATAAAACAGAACCAAAAACAAATAAAAACCTGGGGTAACTCAGCCAGAGTATGTGGTGATGAATAAATGTCCAGGTTATGGAGGTGACAGTTCTGAATGCAGCTGCACGGTGCGGGTCAGGTGAAGATGATGGAAATTAGGGGAAGGGCCATGACACCTTATTTACTATTTCTCTTTAAAGTCATGTCCACATGTCATTCTAAGTAATGGTAACTTCTTATTTGTTTTGTTTTATTTACTTATTATCTATTATGTCATTATTATTTTTTGTTTATTTGATTCATTTGAAGTGTTCATTAAGTTGATGAAGGGAGGCCTCTACAGTATATAAGCATATTAAGCTTTTAGTCTCACTTGCACAGTTATATTTTATTTATATTTGTACTTGCTTATGTATTTGTCATCTTTTAAAGTGCAAAATAAACTAAACTAAACCTCTTGAGACCCAGGAATGTACACGTGTTTACCTTTATATATATATATATATATATATATATATATATATATATATATATATATATATATACATTAAATAATTGCCTTTTGTTGGGAACTTTGATATGTCACATTTTTTTCAGAAGCATCTTTTTAATTTTATGGGCTCTCCTTTGCAGCGGACATCTTTTTTTTTCTTCAATAAAAGAAGACATTGGGTAAATATATAGTGAATGCTAAACACATAACAAAGAATTGCATAACAAAGATGTCAGATGTCAAAATCTTACGACTGTAACTGTGTAACTTAGGAAAAATTTACTGTTAGATGGGTCAACATAAAACAAATGTGACCAGAAGTCCAAAAAAAACCCCAAAAACCTCTAAATCTAAGTCTATGGGAGTCCCTTTTTCAGATCTAACATTATTTATCAGACATAAAAGCAGTTGTTGGCACCATTGAACTTTCCATAGCTGCCATCATTCCAGAAAATTGCATTTTAATCAATACTATTTTGTTGGTGGAAGATTCAAATATGACGAATTGTTGTGCATTTGGGTTTCTGAGGAAGTTGATTAAGATTTTTTCTTTTTAATCTATTTATTGTATGTGTTATTGCTCAAATACTCACTTACTGTGGTTGTGCAATTGTGGAAAAAAAAATATGAAACCACCAAAAGTAATTGAAAACAATGGTTATGCAAACAATATTAACTCCTGTGTGTATCATGTGATTAAAACAGACAGAAAAGAAAACGTGGAATGTTTTTTGATTATCAAGAACCACAAAAA